>CM021110.1:175761643-175882339 GCA_007115665.2 Sequoiadendron giganteum
TTCAAATTGTTCTGGTGAATCAGAGAATCATAAAGGAGAAGCTAGTGGAAGTGCAGAAGAGAGAATAGAAGAACCAAAAGTTAGAGAGAGTCCCAAAGTCCCAAGGTATGTAAAGCTAAATCATTTTGAAAAATCACATTATAGGAGACAAGAACAAAAGTGTGCAGACTAGAAGAAGAATTGCAGAAGAGTATTACCTGGTTTCCAAGACTGAGCCTAGCAAGGTGAGTGATAGTCAAACTACAATTATGTATGATTTAGAATAAGTTAACAAATACAAATGAGTAAATTTAGAAAATCCTTGTTGAGTGAGTGAAATTTGTATGTGTTTTACTCTTGTGTTAGGATATGATGAGTGTTTAGAGATTATATATTGTGACATGTGGAAAACTAGTAAATGTTGTGTTTGTGCCTCAAGCGTGTGATACAACTTATCCAACTTGGGCTAAGGGTGAGGTGGATGTTAAGTATGATCCACCTATGTGTACCCTTTATGATATTCATGTGTGTTGAGATGTTAAAATATTGAAGTCAGATGGTTGTATGCACCTATTGATAGTTAATTACAATCAAGTGTTATTCTATGTTGGTATTTTTCCCTAGTGTCAACCCAACCATTTGGAGGAGGGTCAGCTAATGTAACTAGGGGTCGAGAAACAAAAGCCTGTCCATTGGACTATTGTGATTCTCCATGGATGTTTGCCCCTAATCTAGATAGTGGAACCACATCAAAAAATTGTGATTTCTATGGATATCGACCTTGGTCTACTCCCCCATGTAGTAGGGCCACATTTGTCGATTCATATGCAAATCTATTTCTTAATATATATACCCCCTTGGGTTGAGGATGGACCCTAGTGTGTCATAGCATTGGATCATATTCTACTTTGGATACATAAATTGGATATTCAATGAAATGGCTATTAGAGACCATTTTAGTTTCTTGGAAAATTGATGTCATCACGGTCTACTATTATGAGTAAAGTGTAATCATTTATATATCATAAGAAACTTTGGAAACATAATCAATCACATTTACCATTGGATAAAGAACTTGGAATTAGAGGAACACATTTTGGAATAACAACATTTTTCAGTATTTGCGGGAGGAATCTTATCAAGATACTTAGAGGAAACAATATTCATGGCTATGGACAACGTGTTAGGGTAATGACAAGGGCACTTTGGTATTATGGTTTAGATGACATGTTTGGAAATGATCATGGCATAAGTTTGTGATAGTGAATGTTATTTTTTAGGGGATTAGATTATTTTTGACATAAGTGAACTACGAATAACTTTCTTGTGGAAATACATCAGGTAGATGACTTATGGATTTGTTTCTTAGCATGTTCTAGGTTGTGTGGAACTATGATTGACTGACAGGAGATTGTTATTATGATTCCATGTGGTTTGAGACCACCATGATATTACATATTATGTGGTTTGCGACCACCATTCTCCTTATCCCCTTAGGTGGCTTTAACAAAGCCACATAGTGTACATAATATGCAAATTTTTGTTAGGATGTGATCTATTGTTAATTTATTCATTGATGATTTATTTTCTTAATTATTACACCAACCATATTGAATTTCAATTCTTATGCTATTTATCCATTTGAATTTCACATGGTCCTTTTTTCCTTAAGGACTTATTGTAGTTTATCTCTATTGAAATTAAATTGTTGCATTGCTACTTCTTTTGATTTTTTATTCCTGTATTTTATTTTGTGAGATTTTAATAGTGATTTTTGAATTTATTCGATTATTTGTGTTGAGGTTTATCTTGTGGTTTGCAATTGATGGCTTGTATGTTGTAATGTGATATATGTAAATTTCCATATCCAGGAGCCCGATTTCTAGCAGGTTGTTTAGGAGAGTAGATAGCCTAGGGAACTTTATTGTGTAAATGGGGGTTGCAAATGAGACTAATATGGGATGGTCATAATCCATTTCTCCCTAGTTCTATGTGAGTGATTTTTTATATTTCTTTTGGAGGCTAAATCCCTTATACAAACAAGGGGAAATTACTAGAAAATGTATGGACGAGTCCTTAGAGAAGGGCCTTGAGATCATCTTTCCTAATGATTACATGGTTCAATGGTATTTAGCTTCCATTGGAAACACAATTATACAAACCTATGGCTACTCAGTGATAACACAATGATTCTATAATCGACACAACATTTCATGCTACAAGATATACAACAATATAGTTTTATGGTTGTTCAATGGTAACTGACACCATTCGTCCTCGTAAATCCCATTGTGCGAGCCTTGTGTTGTGAATAGTGTGGAGTTATTTGTGATGTGTCTATTGACTAAAAATGAATATATTTTTGAACTAAGTGATAGAGGATATGCAAATGAAATGATGTTAAATGTTCCTTTAAAAATGACTTGATATAAGATCAAAGTGATGGTGGAGTCAAATAATTTCTAAAAGATGCACTTAGATAAATTTTAGCATTTTACATGATGGTTGTTGATGAATGAAATTTTATTGAATTTATTAAATATTAATGTGGTTCTAGTATACACTTGTGTAACCTTATTCTAGTGATCATGGTATTATTTTAGGATCTATGTGGTTGGTGTTAGCATTTTGTGTTGTGATTTGAAGAGGTAAAATATTATATGGTGTGAATTTTTCTTGTCAATATATGATTTTTCATATTGTGAAACATGTTATCTAAGTCATGCTTTTTACTTATGGTGTGACCTTGTTACCAACTAACAAATAAGATTTAATGTGTTCAATAATTTATTTGCATTATTCTATTGGGGTTATATTTCCAAAACCTTAATGACTTCTATGAGGAATTCTAATCTAAGGGAGGGGAATGTAAAGCCAACCTTTGTGTGTCTATTACACCTCCTTTCTTTCTTGGTTTGTGTCCCATTATTGCTAAAACCAATTTCATGTGTTGCATAATTTTTTTGGTACATTGTGACATTGGGAACATTGGTAAATTATGTGGGCTATCCTTTCTCCCTCTCTCTTTGGATTTTGGAGGAAATGTGATTATTATCACAAAATTTTACATATTCTACTTATGAGTTTCTGATTAAGGATACTATTAGTTCTTGCACCTTATTACATGTTAATATTATAATGATGTCCTCAATTCAAATGATTAAGTCTAGAAACCATTAATTTTCTAAACATGGCATATAATTATTTGATGTGGACTATTTATATTATCAGCTTGGATTAGTGATTGCCCGACTAAGTTTAGGTTTCGGTGTGAGTTCTTGTGATTGGATTATTTTCAAGAAATGTGATATAATGAATGAATTTAGTTGATTAAGATATAATTACCAATGCAAAATCTAACTTTATTTTAAATAATTTAATAATGTGTTTTAAGTCTTTTGATAAAGATACTAACTATGTGAGAGAGATTGGGATCTTCAAGAGCTTTTGAGTAGTTCAAGGAGATTGATAGATAATAATACAAGTGAAGGTAACCTTAATTGGACTAAAGGTAAACTTCACATAAGTATAGGTGGTAAGTTACATGCATTAATATTTGTTACATGGCATTCTTGACAATAAGAAAATTGTTGAAGATAAAATTAGGTAGATTAATGATTAAACCCAATGTTTGAGATTTTATTTCCTTAATGATGAATTTGAATTGATATAAAGGTTAATTAGATAATGAATTATATAAATTGTTATCAATTAAGTTATAAAAACAATCTTAAGGAGATTAGTGAATTTGTGTGGTTTTTGATTGATGCCCTAACCATATATATGTCGAATATATTAATGTTGTGGTGAATGTGCAGAAAATAAGTGTTAGTGGGGAGGGGGGGAGAGACATAAAAACCTTGTTGAGAAACTTCATTATTGAAGTCTTAAGTTGTGATTGATGTTCTAAGGAAAGAGTCAATGTAAGGATGTGAAGTTGTGTTAGGGATAAGAGCTCACTTAACCGTTTTTTTAAATGGTGATGTATATTTTAATTGGTTTAAAAATATATTAAAATATTTTTTCCTTTATGTGGATTATTTTAAATACCTTAGACATTTGTACCTAAGGGTTATGCACACTTTGGAGATCATAACCTATCTCATTAATGACTTTTGATCTATTTTTATTTTATTCTTTCGATTGTGATGAATTTGGAGTTTAAGGTTTTATTTATTTTTTATTATTCCTTTTTAGTGGGGATAAAAGACTTCTAGGGTTATAAGTCTCTTGCTCTTTGGATTGTTTTGGTTCTTTCAGCGTCTCTCTTGGTTTTTGGGAGGTTGGAAGGAGAACTAAAATGGGATTATTGAAGAAAGAAGATGGAAGATCAAGAGAAGGGATGGAAAAGTTGGAAATATAATTCCTCCTAAATTTATTATGCTATGGAAGGTTATTTTCTTTGAGCTCTTGAAATTTTTTTGGTTTTCATGTTGAAAATGGTTGTGAAAATTTTAGTTTGTCTATGAATAGTCTCATTGTATTAGTGAGTAGTGGATGAGTCAAAAGTGTGTAGAGATATTGGGTTATTGCACAATATTATGTGAGAAGTTGTGTGGTTATGTTCTCAACTTTTTATCGATGGTTATGGGCTATATAAAATTTGTGAACCTCGGGTTTTGGTGTTTCTCCCAACTCAAGGGATGATTAGAGCCATTTAATGACTTGATGATGTCATGTTTGGATGGGTGGAGAGCTTTTCTTCTCCTATTGGCATACTCTCATTTGAGTTCTTGGAATTTGTCTTATAGAGTTTCATTTATTTATATACTTGTTCCTTACAAATCATCATTGTCAAATGAAAGTTAAATAAAAAAATTGTAATATGTTCTTATTATGAGAAAAGAGAAAATGTAACAAATTCTAGTTATAACAAAAGAAGATTGAATTCCCCAAGGTTAGAAAGATATGTGATGTGAGAAATGATTTAATATTTCTTATTTATTTTAATAATGGTTATGGATAGTTTGGGAGATACTTTATCTATAGGTTTCACTCTTGGAGATAGACCATTGTTATAAAAAAGAAAAAAAAAAGTCATGAAAAGGATTGCACCTCATCTTATTGTAGGAAAGAATAGTGTATTACTTTAGTTGCAATAAATTAAATTAAAATTATTATAATTCTATATGGATGAATTAATTTTATAATCCCACATATTAACTTGTTGAAATTTTGATTTCTTTTAGAGACAAATGAACTTGAGAGCTTTCAAATGAATAATTTCTATATAATTGTTCGAAGTAGAATAAAATATAATTTCATGATTTAAATTTTTGTTTTTTGATGAATAGGCAACTATCTATATTAATTTAAAGATAAGAGTACATATTCACAAAATAAGGGTGGGTGGTAAGAAGGCACACCCCGAAAGTCACATGGGCAGCGGCCAAAAATAACCAAAACAAAGTCACATGGGCCTAGCCCAGAAGTCCAAGAGCATAAGAAATAAAAACAACAAATAGGTCATTAACCGGCCAAAGTAGTGCCAATAGAACCGAGAGGGTCTCGGTCATCCATATTCTTCCCCCATACATCAATGGGGTCTGGAGTGACATTAGGAGGATCACCCCAGCCATCGTCATCATCTTTCTTTTCTTTATCTTCTTCCTCACGCTAGGGCGAGATTGCAAGTGCCAGCCGAGGAAAGCTTTTACCACTATTTGGCCATCCAAAACCAGAGGTAGGCGAAGTATCAGAGGGCCACCCATAACCGCCATCGCCACTCCCTGAAGCACCACTGGAAGGCCATCCCTGACCAGCCCGCAGTGGAGGATAGCGAGCACATCGAGGAGGGCGAGAGTCCCGCCAAGCAAGAGGCTGAGAGCGGGGACGCGCAAAGCTACTCCACAATCGACCCTGAGAGGGCGACCGACTGTGCGAACAGGAGGGCGAGTCAAGGACCCAAGCCACAGTGCATGGGGCATTGCCCCAATGGTCCAGTAGGACTTGGAGGTGAGCAACCTCTAGTGCAACCTTTTTTTCTTGCACCTATATCTATACGAGCATATTAGAACAAATAACTGCTTTAGCATAGAGAGAAACATTAATATCCATTTGAGAATGAGAAAATATGTAGGAATTTGTATCTTTCCAGATGTTGAAGAGGATTTCCACCTTGAAAGTGTGCCAAAGATGGGTGAACTTAGCAAGGATCCCAGGCGGATCTCCCAGCAGAACCATATGCCAAGAAAAAGGTTTTGGACAAAAGGGCCGAAAGAAGTCATGAATCCAAGTCCAAAGCTGCTGAGCTCTGGGACAAAACCAAAAGAGATGCTTAAAGCTTTCAGGTTGCCCACAAAAAGGGCAATGAGGGTCCTAGACCCCCAAGTGTATAAGACGAGAACACACAGGAAAGCCTTGGAAAAGAATACACCAAGCAAAGTGGGCCAGCTTCAGATTAATACTTGCAGACCAAGTGGCAACAAATCTTTTTCACCAAACATGAGCAGAGGAGTGAAGAAGCCACCTTTGGTTCAAACTGTTGATCATAGGAAAATGGCGTGAAAGCCACCTGTAACCAAGCCGTGACTTGTAGCTCCTGAGAGGAGTATTTGGAAACCACTTCCAATCTTTCCACCAAGGTTTGTTCCCACGAATGCCAATTTTATGAAGCATTTCTGCTGGAATGCACTCACCAGACCGTCAAAAGTAGCACGGTCCTAGTTTTGAAGTCTGTACTGGGCCTTAAAAGTATCCCATTGCATAATGTGCATAGTGGGCCAGTCAAAGACTTGTTGCAAGGTCTAAATACCTTTTTTGTGAAATTTGAGTGCTTTAAGCCAAGGCGACTTAGCCAAAGGCTGACCATTATGCTCAAGAAGAGGATACCAACAAATATTCTATTGATTGAGAGAAATCCCATCACGAAATCCAGCACCGACCCAATGGAGCCAAGGCTTAATAGCCTCCTAGGCATGCCAAATACTTTTGGCCACAAAATTTCCAACAATTTGAACAAGCTCCTTCATAACCAGGAGGATTTGGAAGCCTATTCCTTTCTAGGTGAGTCTGTGAATAAGAAATCTGGAATGAATACAATGCCTGAGGAGAACCTTCCAAGCTTCATCTCCAGTGAGGGCCCAGATAATCAACTTGACACAAAGATCAGTCCCTTGCCATTGAGTGGAGAGAAGCCCAAGTCCTTCAGAATCTTTGGGGAGGCAACAAAACTCCCATGCAACATGATGGAAACCCTTGTGGGATTCAAAGGAGGCCCATAGAAGATCTCAGAGCAATTTTTCAAGCTTGCCATAAGCAGCTTTGGAGGGAGCCCGACAAGAAGAGTAGTAAACATGAGTGGCCGCCAAAACTTTAGAGCACACCTGGAATTTACTAGCCAAAGAAAGAGGCTTGGTGATCTAGTAAGCAAGCTTCTGCTCAACCCTGGAGAGCACAACTTGCCAAAGCTCCCTTGGAGAGGCCTGGAAAGCAAAAGAAATTCCCAAGAAATGAAATATCTCTCCCTGCCCAATCCACTTCCAATTATAGTTTTGAAGCCACACAGGAGTGCGTAAAACATATTACCTATAACATAAGGTCTTGTGCCATTGGATGGCAGAGCCAGAGGCCGGACAAAAAGTGTTGAGATAATCAAGGGTAGCAGTGATCGATTCTTCTTCCTCCAAGAGAGTGAGAAAGGAATCATCTGCAAAGTGGCCATTAACAAGCTGCTCTTGAGAGTTAGGGAGAGAAATCCCTTTGACACGCTGCTGAGAAACTGCATGGGCTAGAAGGTAACCAAAGCCCTCAGTCGCAAGCACATACAAAGAGGGGGTGAGAGGACACCCCTATTAGATTGAGCGAAAAAGGCCAAAAGCATAAGATTGGCGGCCATTAATGGTGATGCAAGCTGAGGCATCAACAAAAATTATACGAACAAATTGAATGAAATTGGGCCCAAACCCCAAATCTTGCAGCATCACAAGAATGAAAGGCCATTCAATGTGGTCATAGGCTTTGGAAAAAACAATTTTGATGAACACGGATTTTTGATTTGAGCATCGAGCCCACTCCATGCCTTCCCAAACAACAATAATATTATCCAGAATGAACTTGGATTTGATGAAGCCAGTTTGCTCTGGGCGCACAATCTGAGGCAAGAGATGGCGAATTTTCAGAGCCAGAGCCTTGGCAATGATTTTTTAGGAGACATTAAGAAGTGTGATGGGCCTCTAGTTGCAGATGTTCTCTGGATCCCCAGGCTTAGGTATGAACTTTATATTGCCCTTATTTATTAAATTGCCTAGAGAGTTGGTTTGAAAAGTGTTAAGGTAAACATGATGCAGATCAAGTCTAGCACAGTCCCAAAGGGATTCGTATAATTCACAAGGGAATCCATCAATCCCAGGGGCCTTGTCATCGGCCATAGAAAAATAGCTTCCTTAAGATCATCAATTGTCAATAATTAATCACAAAAAAAATTATGGGTTGAAGAAAGCCTATGTGGCACAACAACAAGACAGTCTTGAAGGGCTTGTTGTCACATAGTTGTGGAATCCTGTGGAGTGAAAACCTACTCATAATGTTGCATAAAATCTTGGAGAATGTTAGGGAGCTCAGAGAGCACCCGAGTGCCATCCTTAATTTTTTTAATTCTTGGGGATGAGTGTTTGGCACTAAGTGCCAAAAAATATTATTTGGAGGCATGATCACCGATCTTAAGCCAATGCAGTCGAGCTTTCATTTGCGCTCCTCTGATAGTGTAATTATCAGCCACTTGCTTTTTGTGCCTTAATTTTGCCACCCTAACTTGAAGTGACGAGGAAAAAGGGTTGGCCACCAAAGCCTCCATAGCTGAACGCAAGTCAACGGTGGTTGCTTCATAAGATCGTTGGCAAAAAATGGCCAGTTGGCGCCCATAAATATGCAAGAATCAAGCAGTACGGGTGATGGCATCATTCCACCAGGTAATCCAACCTACTTGGTCAGCCGGTCTGCACTCCAAATTCCACACTAGACGAATATGGGCCAGAGTGGGCTTGTGGTAGAGCAAAGGCGTGTTAAAAAAGAATTGAGTTTTACACATGCGAGGCTGACAAGATGTCCATTCAATACGAAAAGAAATTGGGAACTGATCAAACAGAGTCACATCCACTAATGACTTCACTTGCAAGGCAGAGCTGGCAAAGGAAAAAAAAGATTGAGCTGAGATCATGGCACGATCAAGGCGCTTAAATATTCTATTAGAACTAGCCCTGTAATTACACCAAGTGTGCTAGAGGAAATGAGAATGGCGACGGCCAATATTAGGATCAAAAGCCCCAATTTATTACGCATGTAAAACCATGCCTCCCGTTCGATAGCTGCCCAATGGAAGGGCAAGGTGCCATCCTTGTCATATGCCACCTCGACCATATTAAAATCCCTACAGAGTAACCAAGTGGCAACTGGTAAAGAATCAACAATCCAACACCAAAGAAAAGAGCACTCCACAACATCATTAGAAGCATAAACATTAATAATCCCAAAGGAATGATTATCAATGTTAAGGAGAATCCAAACTATCCGTTGAGAAGGATCAGTCCCATGATCCACAACACAAGAATGCAAATGTGAGGACAAAAGAGTGATAGCTCCACCACGCCCAGCTTCATGTAGAGTGCAAAACATAGTACTGGCTGGCCAAATAGAACGATAAGCCGAAGCGTGCAAAAACCCAAAAAATTTAACTTCTTGGAGATAAAGCACTTCAATACCATAATACTTCTGTAAGGTATCTCTAACAGAATACTTTCTGGAGAGGTCTGTTAGACCTCGAACATTCCATGAGAGGAAATTCATGGATGAAACTCTTCCATGCTTTCGGAACCTAGTTCCTCCTCAACCAGGGAAGAGAAACTATTCTTCAAAAAATCTTGTGGAACTGAACCAAGTTGAATAGGGGGTGAAAACCTCCTCTTCTTTGGCACATATTCTCCTTCTTTAGGTGATGGAGACGGACTATGAGACCACCGTTGAGCTCCCTTCATGGGAGGGATATTCGACTGAGCATACATAACAGCCGCAGGCTGAGGCATCGCCTTTGACCTAGGCTACACCGAAACAGTAGTAGCTCCAGAAGGAGCGTCTGTCCCCTTCTCTGAAGGATTTGAAACAACTTTGGGTGGTTCAGAGGCCTTGGGGGCCAACCCAGAACTAGTTGAATTATTTTTCTAGTTTGTAACCATGGTCCACTTTGTTTCAACCTTAGCAGAAGGCTTCGTCTATCGAGGCTTTTCAACATCTCATGACAGGGATGGTGTACGAGGCACTTCCGAAGGGCAATCCTTGATCTTCTGGTCAACTGACTGGCACCGATAGCACGTGTTAGGTAAATTGAAATATGTGTCTTTCTGGGTGTGCCTAATAGCTCCTATTTGAATATCCATAGTTTCTTTCAAATCCTTGGATAGGTCCACCTCCACACAAACCCGCTTCTGGGGCCAGGCTTGGAAAAACCTATCTGGTTCTATACAAACAACCCTCCCCAGAGAGGAAGTAATGTGATTCAAAAAGGGCACACAAGGCAAAGGCAGACCAGGGAACTCAATCCAGACTGAAACCTGCATTTTGGTGTCATTTGAGACAATAAAATCCTGGGCCCATGCTTGGAAAACCAACAAGGATGACCTAACATACTGGGGCCCATGGCCTAAAATAGCTTGGACATGATTAAATTCTGCAAAGCGGAACAAAAAAAAACCCTTGGTCAAGTTTTGGACCATGTCAAGGCAGACCCCATGAGGGACCCAAGCCTTCCTAACCCATTCTTTCAGCACACTTTTGGGGGGAGTCCTCCCAACAAAATAACCCACAAGGGTGTGTTGTTCAAGCCATTGGCAAGCAAAATCAAAATCTGGTAAAGGCAAAATCACATCAGTTGGGGTATCAAAATTCTTACCTCATGAAAGACTTTCAGAACAAATTTTCAAGGATGTTTGTTTGGAGAAGGAGCCATTGAACTGCGTCGACGAACCATTAACACCAACATGAATTGTTGGGTTAGAGCCAGTTGAAGGCATAATAAATCCCTAAAACCACAGTAAATGCGGCCGTAATCACTGAGGGAGGATTTTTCTTGCGTAGTAGGTGCAGTATGACGCAAGAGGGGCCAAGGATGACTGCAGAAAACAAAAAACCCTAGTAGACTTCATACCACAAACAAAAATTTCATAACCAATTATGATTTAAATATTTAAATTGCATTCTATATATAAATATAATTCATATATGAATAAATTAGTATATTGAAAATATTAAATATATAATATATATTAATATATATATCTAAATATTAAAATATACAAGAATATATATTTTTATGAACAAAATAATATTAAAATATAATATAATATATATTGATATAAAGAAGCTAATAAAAATAAAAATAAAAATATATATTTGAAAGTAATTGCAGGGCGAGGGGTGAGGCTTGGGGTGTGGTTAGGGTTTCCCCTATTGCGCAACCTCCCCCATGGGAGTTCAACCCCCATGGGAGTTGTGGCTTTGTGGGCTACGCCACCCACGTTGGGGAGAGTGATATGCCCCTTATATTTTTTCCTTTCATTTACATGTTTAAAATAAATAAATAAATAAAATGTATGCATATTAAACAAAAAAATACAGATCTCTATTGATTGTTGTAAAATTTTAGTAGATTTCCTCTCGTGCATGATAATCTTTGCCTCTATCACCTGAAAATAAAAATATTTTCAAAGGGATTTAGTTTAAAAATATATATTTTTTCACTCTTTTAAATCTGGATATACATATGATCAAATGAATAAATCTATTTCACAATACATCTGTGAGTAAATACTCTCTTAGATTTGTTCACCAACACAAATAACTCACAACTTGCATTAATCCACCAGATTTAAATTGACATAGAAATGGTGATTATACTTCCTTCAAAACAATGGAGAAAAGAGATAGAACGAGATATAACATCAAAGGAAGGATTCAAAACTATGAATGAGAGGTTTTCTTCTCACTTCTTCTTGCTATGATCTTGCAAACAACTCAACCTAAAAGAATGAGAAAGGGTAGTAAGAATCTCTTTAATTCGATATTCTTATGGATTAGGGTTACCTTGAGTGATCTTGATCCAAGGGTCAACATTAGATCTCTTCCAATGGATGAGATTTAATTCTCAATTTTTGAAAACCTAAATCACTTTAATTTTGTTTTACTTAATCTATTTTTTCTTAAATGATAATTTAGCGCTTGGTGGGAGACCATGTGACTAGGACCCCTCAACCTAAGTCATAACTTAAAGGATTGTGGAGTTAAATATAAAATCTATATTAAGTTCATTTAATTTATCTGTTTGAGACCATGAATTAAATTTATTCATTATTTTTAATTATAAACATTAAAACATTTAGAAGGTTGTGTTTACCCATCAATTCCAAGAGATTACATTTATTGAACATCATGAAAATAAATTAAATTATCATATTTTTCAAGGAATAATCCTAATATGCTCAATTACATTATTCATGTGGGAATAATAAATTGTTTAAATGAGTTATTTGCAAAACAATGAACCTATTTTACTATGATATGTGTTAATTTGACCTTAACTAAAATTCTTAATTATTATCTTAATAAAACCTATTGTGAGTAAATAGTAATTATTTAAAGTGGTCAAAATTGGTCATAATGCAATTTAATTTTAAATTTAAATCAAAGTATTGCAAACATAATGAAGGTGGAATAAATTTTCATTATGAATAAATAAGTTTGTTCGAATATTGTAATAATAATTAATTTTAATTTAATTTTTTATTTAAATATAATTGAATGATATTCATTCTAACACAATTTCTTTGGGTGTTATACAACAACCAATTAATTTATCCCATGAATAATGTTAGAAGTTTGAATGGATGGCATATCTATCTGTTTTCAATTCTTGGACAATTTAATTAAGCGTAATTAAAGCAATGGTAAACCTTTTCAATTAAGTTAAATCAGGTCTTTAACTATGATATTATATCTTCATGAGCATGAGATGAGTTGAATCTCAATGGATTATAAAAAAATAGTCATGTTCATGGACCCATCAGTAAAAGATGTGATCGTGACAATTTATGTGAGGTGTGTAATTTTCCCTTACAAACATAGATAGTTTATGATTTAATATAATGATATATAATTGGAGCGGATAAAAGTGCATGTATCTTTATATTTTTCTTCTTTTTTTAGGTTACTTTAGGTTTATGATTTTAGGGCATAATTCAATTCTTTTGGAACATTCACTTACTCAATATCACATCTAGCACTCTCATGTAATATCTTTCTATCTAAAACTCATCTAAGGTTGAATTAGGTTACTTATTCTAGCTTAAAACACGACTACAATATTATCCACTAGAAAGGAACATAAATGTGATTACATCCCCCTATTTCAAAATCCTAAATTACAATTTAGAATATGAACATTATCTATAAGTGTGAACACCAAAAGTTTGAATTATGTATCTAGGGTTGTGTATATAAAAAAATCATCCTAAGAATTTTTCACATCATCACATAATGGAATAGAGAAGCATTAAGAGAACAAAGATTAGTTCTCCTTTTGAAGGAATCAATCATTAGTCCTCATCTACTAGCATTTGTAACATAGAAAAATATCACATTTTATTTCATTTAAGTGTGTTGCTAAGTGTAATGTAATTGCAAAAACTAATAAAATTAAGTGTTTTCAATACCATAAACACCTAACAATGAAGTTAAATCTAATACTTATTTGTGATATGCACATGTAAACAACAAAAAATAGGAACATAGTAACACTAATCTAGGAAGCACAAAACATCAAGGAAATAGATCCATATGCACTTGGAAAGATTAGAAACCACTAGATTTAGACTAAGCATTGTCTTGAGAAGTTACTAGCCAAATTTCATTAGTTTTGGAGCTCAAGACTTTATTGCTAGAAAGTGGTGCACCCAACTTGGAGGAGAAGTCCTTGAGGTCCTAAAAATGTCCAATTTTACTGGCCCGCATATGATCAACTTCTAATCAAAACTTAGTATAGAAAACCTATAATGACAGTGAGAAAAGAATGGGGTAAAATTGTAAAATATATGTAAAATTAGTTAAAATATACTATAGAGGAGTGAAAAAGTGAAATGGAGAAAGATACACCTAGATTCAAGACTAGGGACCCACAAAATTAGAATTAAGAGACATTTAGGAGCCACCAAACTAAATTTCATGCAATTTTGGCATCAATACATTGATGCAAGGAGATGGTGCACCCAACTTGTAGGCAATGTCATGCCAAATTCCTAGGCTTGCACCAAAGCCTAGGATAAACTTGGACAAGAACTCATACCCTACACTAGGATCTAAGGAGAATTTTGATACCTCTATTTAGTTTTACAATTTATAGGGATCTTCTTCTTTACCTTCTAAACATTTCCTTGAATGATCATTTAACACTAGTTTTTATCTTTGTTGCAGCTTACCATGTCATTAAGATGACTAAGGACAAGGGGATCTCTAAGTTATTGATTGAATGGGACTCCCTTAATATTATTAATTGCCTTAGGAAGGGGTTTCTCCCTTCGTGGACTATTGAAAATTTCATTTTGGATGCCCTTGCTATTTTGCAAGATTTTAATGAAGTGTATATATCCCACGCCTTTCGTGAGGCAAATCAAGTGGCTGACTAGGTGGTGAATCACGGGGTGACGTTAGCTAGGCATTTGGAGGCTAATGATATCCTGCCCTTTGATTTAACTAATTTTATCAATAATGACAAATCTTAGCTCGTTGGTGGAAGTCGTCTCCTTGGCTAAAGGCTTGTGTGGTTATCATGGATATCTTTGGTTGATTAGACACTTCGAGCCTGTGATGATCATTGGAATCTGTGGCCATACAAATCGTAAATGCAAGAGCATCCTCACCATTATTGTCCTCAGTACTGCACTTGGCAGGCACACATGCTTTCTGGGTATTTTTTCCTCTTGCCTTAGTGTTTATTTGCAACTGTTTATTGTTTTTCCCTACTTTTGTGAATTATTCGATGATGGGTGGGGAAAGGTGTGGAACGAAGCCGCTTTCCTATGAATATTTCAAGGCCAATGCCGATGTGTGGGATATCTTGCAGAAGGGTGGGGTTACCCATTTATGGAAAGGTTGCATGGCTTTAAAACTAGTGTCTCCAAAGAATTTGTCGATGTTTGGGACAACAGGGTTTTGAGCATGTTTGGTTGGGATACCACTATTAGTGAAGATTTCATTACTGAGGTTACTGGGATGTCGAACGAGGGAAGAAAGTTCTATAGGGACAAGAATTTGTTAGGGTCTGCTAAGTTGAATTTTCTTTGGGATAGAGGGAGAGCCAAAATGGCGAGGTTAGACTGTGGTAGATATGATAGGTCCAAGATTAAACCTATCTGATAGGGTGTTTCCATGGTGTTGATGCAGTATTTCACCCTGGATGGTAGGTACACGACCTTGTATGGTCACCACTTTGTGATGTTGAATCATTTTCGACATGGTAAGCTCATTTCCTTCCCCTTCTACTTGTTGCTTTCATTGGAAGAGGGGATTGTGAGTTTAAAAAAATCCTAGAAACCCTTATTTACATGAGGGCTTAATGCTACTTATAGTTGATTACATTAAGGCTAACTATATTGGTGAAGCTCCTCGTCCCCCTAATTCGAAAAAGAAGAAGAAGGGGAGTGGGAATTATTTGGTTGAGGAGGTGGTTGAGAGTGAGGGGACTGAAATTGAGATGGAGTCTAAGGCGTGGTTGAATGGGTATAACATTGACCTCAACTATACTCCCACGACTGGTGGGAAGAAACCCTCTACTAGTAAGGCTAAACCCTCCTTCCCGCGTGTTAAGCACAAAATTAAGGAGGTCTACGGTTAGGATGTTGAGGAGGGGTTTTGCAGTCAAAAGAAGGCTAAGATTCAAGGGTTGGCATGCTCTGAGAATGTGGCAGATAAGCTTCCTGAGGTCTTAGAGGGTAATCAGGTTGGTGAGGTGGTGAATTTGGAGAATGTGAACCTGTGTTTTGGTGTTAATGGAGGGACCCCTATGCTGGAAAGGTGAATAGTGTGGTTGATGTGGACAAGTCTATTCATGCGTTAGCCTCCAAAGAAAAAGGAAAATCCAAAATTAATCTCGATGGTTTCTAGGATGATGACCCCCCCATAAGCTCCCATCAAGGGATAGGTTTATTCTGGGGGGCTATGGACTATTCGCAGGCCTCGGGTCTGGTTAAGGAAGGGGCGAACATTTCTTTCAATTTGCTGATATGGCTTGTTCAGGAGGCTGAGGACCTTCACAACAAGCATGATACTATTTCTTGGTGCAATATCTCCATGCTTCATAGTCTTAAGGAGAAGGATTCCATTTTCAATTTGGTCAAGTCGATGAATTCCAGTGTAGGTTCGGTGGTGGATGAGTTGGCCAATTTGAAAAGAGATTATGGTATGAGATTGTCTTTGTTGGAAAAGAACTATCGACAGTTGCATAAGGACATGGACATGCTCATCAATCTCAGCAGGGAGAAATTGGAGTCCTCGGATGAACGGTTGTGTTCCTCAATGAGAAGGTAAAGGAGTGGACTGGAGATCTTTTTTCAGTGAGCAGGAAAACAAGGAGTTAGGGGAGAATGCTGCCAAGGAGCTACAGTCCACGGACTTGGGTACGGGCCCGAGTGTGCGCACTCGGAGAAAAATAAGAAATGCAAAATGGTGCCTAGGCATGATGTGGAGGATGTCATGGAAATGCATGACATGATGATTTCCAAGGACATGTAAGCAACTAGAATGCTCAAGGAACTTCTCTAATGGCCGTTTGTTCTCTTCTTTTTGTTTGGTCTCATTTTGTTGTGTGTTGTTGTTTCTTGCTGATGGTGTGTTGATGTCTCTGTAATCAACCTATTTTTGGTATTTTGGGTGGGTAGCCTATTGCTTTATTTTTGCTGCCACTACTCTTTTTTGTACATAGTTTCAGGAACCCTTCAAAACTTGTTTATCGTTAATAAAAAACACTAGTTTTTATATCAAATTCACTAACAAGAACAAAGTATAAAAGGGAATAGATACAAAATAAAGGTTTAAAAAGGAATATGCCCCAGTAAGCCCCCTTGTGGGTCTTCATACAAGAATCCACATAGCAAGAAAATACTAATAAAATAATAAATTATACATGTCTATGCTAAGAATTTTCCACATATTCTTAATTACAAACAACATATTTGAAATGCAATGATAACTAGGATGAGATGTAAAAGGCCAGTAGAGGGCGACTTCAAGGAAATGATAAGAAGTGGTCAAATGGAAACAAAAACCAACAAAATTGTAATGGATGGATAGATACTTAATATAGGAAGATAAAAAACTAATTTGGTGAGAAAATGACAAGTTAGATGATACCTAATATAGGAAGATAACAAAACTAATTTGATGAGAAAAAGATAAGTTAATATAGACATGCAAAAATTCCTAACTCATATCACACATCCCTGATCCCGCATTTTTCATCATTTCCATCATTAACGTTGCATTTTCATCACTTGCATCACTAATTTCCCCTTTAATATCATTTTCACTAATTATCCTAATTTACTCTATTAATTAAGTAATTTTGAATTATTTGATTAATTCATCATATTTCATTACTTTTCCTCTTATCAACCCTAATTGAATAATTTTAATTATTTGATTATTCATAAATTTAATTTTCTTCTAATGTCTCATGATTAAATAATTTTGAATTATTTAATTATCTAATTCCTTCCCACTTGAATGGAATATTCTTTTTTAACAAGGAATATCCTAATCCTCTGTAAGTAAATAATCTTGAATTATTTAATTGTTCTAATTTCCCTCTCAAAGGAATATTCCCATGGAATATTCTTTTTTTAAATATCTCAAACCTCTCATTCTTCCTCAACCCTTCATTTTCTTGATCTAATCTTCATCATTCATTTCAAAATATCTTAAACCAATTTCCTTAAATCATGGAGATATTTTGAGTTCAAATTAATCTTGATCCTTCATCCTCCTTGATCTACTCTCATCCATTGATCTCAAGATCTATTCTCAACTGTTGATCTAAATCTTGGAAATCTATAAAACAAACATCTTCATTCCATAATCACCACCTAGAATTCATGTGAGCACATTCACATCACTTGAGCATTGAGAATTTGAGCAATTTTATCACCATTTAGGTCATCATTAATGCTTTTGCAATCATGTGAGCTAATGAATTAAGAAATCCAACACACCATCAACCATTCAAAATGGAATGACAGGTTTGCACTTGTTTTGATTTCATGTTTTGAATTGGGTTTTCATTTATATATGTTGCTTTCTGACTTGTTTGCATTCAATTCCATTTGTAAGTGGGATTTGATCATTTTCTTGATTTGGGTATTGTGAATTCTAACCCTTTATTGAATAATTCATACTTCATTTCGATTTTCCACTAACCCCACTTCACATTTTTAGCCTAACATCCTATCATTCTTTTGCCATCCACTGGGCCAAATTGGAGCAGCACAAAAAAAATAAAAATTTATTCAAGTACCAATTATCTTTGAAACAATGTAGCAAGTACATTGTGTCAAAGAGGGGCAAAATGTAGGCATGCAAAAATGCCTAACTCGTATCACACATCCTCAATCTTGTATTTTTCATCATTTCCATCATTAATGTTGCATTTTCATCACTTGCACCACTAATTTCCCTTTTAATATTGTTTCTCACTAATTATCCTAATTTCCTCTATTAATTAAGTAATTTTAAATTATTTATTTAATTCATCATATTTCATTAATTTTCCTCTTATCACCCCTAATTGAATAATTTTAATTATTTGATTAGCCATAAATCTAATTTTCTTCTAATGTCCCATGATTGAATAATTTTTGATTATTTATTTATCTAATTCCTTCCCACTTGCATGGAATATTACTTTTTAACAAGGAATATCTTAATCCTCCGTAATTAAATAATCTTGAATTATTTAATTGTTCTAATTTCCCTCTCAAAGGTATATTACCATGGAATATTCTTTTTTAAAATATCTCAAACCTCTCATTCATCCTCAACTTGTGACACCTCATTTCATAGATACTAAGTTACTTTTACCTTCATGAGTGAAAATGTTGATAAATGAAAATTATGACTTTAATATGTTTACTAGGAGAAAGAAATACCGAAATATGCATTAAGATGATATTACTTTTAAAGGAATGAATATGTTTTATATTGATAAAATGTGATGAAATAATATGTATTGCAATGTGATTACTTAATGATTTATTGATACAAATGTTTTATGATGCAAATGGATTTAATGTGAATGACTAACTAACTATGCAATGTATTAAGATGGATGCAGGAACATATTCAAGCCCTCGTATGCAAGGGGGAGTATCACTCAAGAGAGGAGCTTGGCCTAGTAACCCTTAAAAAGCCTAACTAAGCATACACACACTCACACATTTGTTGGTCTAGTAGAGTCAAGTCAGTTCATGAAATCAAGTAAGTAAACCCTTGGTCATAGTCTAGGATGAATTGGGAAGATCGTTTAGTCATCTTTGATTGATTGTGGTATTGGTTTTTGATCTTTGTTTTTGTTTGGGTTGATAGGGAGATAAGGTTATTGTTTATGATCTCCTTGAGATAGTTTTTTCCATTTAAATTAAATACCTTTTTGGTAAATTGTTATATTTGAATGATTATGTTGATACCGATATGTAGGTGGGTACTTATTTGTGTATATTTAATATATGTGTATTATCGATGTCGCACACGTATGCTATAATATGTGAGTAATTGACTGCCATATATGTGTGTGTTTGTATGTATGTATGTATATATATGTATATATTTAATATAAGTATGTATATGTCAATACGTATACAAGTCATCATATTATAAGAAGGTAATGCTTGAATTTACATGCATATATATATATTGATAGGTTATCTCATAAAATAGTGGCTTGGGAAAAGTGCATCAATTAGTATGAGTTATGCATACCAAAGGGTGCATGATGGCCGATATAGCAAGCTACTTTAAATGGTTAAACAAAATTCCCACATAGGTCGATATGGCTGCATTTAGGTGCAACATATAAAGATTATGAGCACAAACTTTATAGCATATGAGAAATCTATATAGGTCATGTGATCATTATGTGTGCCTTACATGATGAAACTAGCCAAATACCTATGGTAAAGGCTACATTTAAATGGTGCATGATTGTAGTGTAAAAAATGTATCCCTTTACATTTTCTCACTTGTTTAGGCCCTCCATATTTAAATTGGACTTAATAATGCCTTAGTTTAGTGTCGTTAAATGTACCTATTTACATTTACACACTTACTTGGGCCCTCTTAATTGATTGAGCCTAATTATGCCTTAATTGTCCCTTTAATTAATTTACAAGCCTAATTAATTACATTTTTTGAAGGGGAAATTGACAAAAATTAATGCCTAAACATAACACTTTACATTGAGCAATGTGTGTTCCAAGTATAGGGACCTAGGACCCATTCACCCATGGGCGAATGGTTCCTCCCTAGACCTTTGGACCTAATTTCAATTATGTTTTTGCTGGAATTTAAATGTTTTCAAACCCATAATTCAATGTTGGCTTGTGATATTTTGAATTTTGGGATATTAAGGATACATACTTATAAATACAAGGTTATTTTCTAAGTTTCACCTAGATTTTCAAGAAGCATTTTCATCTAGAAATTTTATGATATTTCAAGAGCAATTAAAGACATTCAAGAGCACATGTATTAGATTTTTATTGCAGCATTCAAGATCCCATCATCATGTCAAAATCTTCTTGCATCATGCATGTTTTTGGAGCTAACATTGTGATGTAGGTTTCATGATCAAGTCAAGCATTCAAAGTGTCATTTCAAGCAAGATTCAAGTGTCAAGATCCACATCCAATTCAACCATTTCATGCAAGTTGCAGACGTCCTAATATCTCCATTATCAAGGTTTCATACAAGGGTTTGTTGAATGGTAACACAGATTTTTTCATTCTTCATTTTCTCTTTCATGTTTCATTTCAATTCAAGGTTTAATTACCCAAACGGGGTTTGAACAAGGCAAACCCCTATTCACCAAAAACAAACTTTTTTCTCTCTTGTATTTTTGATTGCATATTTAAGTTGAAGAAGACTTAAAGACCTTTTGAAGTGCAATATTTATAAAGTTGTCAAAGTTGTCAAAATTGTTGTCATCTCATAGAAACTAAGATCTTGAAGTCATTTCCAACATTTCGTCTGTGAAACCTGGGTAAATTGGAAGATTTGGATATGCATCAGAGGCTCCTAAAAGTTACAAAAAAATCCTATACTTGGACCCATTCGCCCATGGGCGAATGAGTCTCAGACCATGTTCTAAAAATCACTTTTGGTGACGGTTACACAAGTCTTTTCCCTTCTCAGATCTGCAATCTATTTTCTGGTTCTGTTAGTATTGAGTTTAATATTGTTGTTTCAAGTGTTAGATTGTATTTTGGTGTTGATTTTCTATTTTCATTTTTTCTCCCCAAAGTGTTGTTTGACCTTGACCCCCATACTTTAGTCATAAGGAAATCTAAAGATTCTCACTTCGACTTGATTTACCTAAGGTTTGATAATCAATTCATTTTGTGGATCTCATTTCCTAATGAAATAAAGGAAGATAGGTCTCTCATCATATCATATTTTTCTCACTCCACCTTTTTCCCCTATTTTTTGATGTTTCATTTTGGTGTACGTGAATTTTGAGCGTCATACCTTGCTGGTTTGGAGTCCATTTTCAGCTCTAGATCTAGGTTTTGCATTCATTTGCATTGCATTGCATTCATTTGCATCTCATTTAGGGCTCTTAACTTGCATTAGTTTACATCTCATTTAGGGTTTAGGTTTTCATTTTTGCATTCTTTAAAATCTAGAAAATTTAAAAATATTAGTCATTTTGCATAGTTTTTACATAAGCATTGCATAATCAGTCATTTACATCTAAAAATTGAATCAAAATTGCATCTCAAATTAGGTCTTTTTTCTTGTCATTTAGCACTATTTTTCACTGGCATTGAGACCTCATTTTACAAAAATTTGAAACTGTAACTCACTGTCTGAAAATAGAATCTAAAAACCATAAAAATCATCTCAAAAACTTGCAAATTAATTTTTAAAAACCCTGAAGTGAGACCCATTCACCATGGGAAAATGAGTCCCTAATCAGGGCTTTTCCTAAAATTCTGAGCATTAAAATTACTGCTTATGCATTCTTTGTTTCTATATTTAGTCCATTGTTTCAGTTTCTTTCATTTCTATTATCTAAAATTGATTATATTAAGCATAACTCACCAAATTCAGTGCATTCTTTGAATTCAAATTTTCATTTAAAAGACATAATTTTTAGGGTTTTGCATAGCATAATTAACTAAGTAACCAAGACCAAAACATAGAAAATCCTTCATCCATTTCCTATAAGAGACCACGAGATAACTAAATAAGTCCCATTGTGCCTCCTAAAATCAAACAACAAAGCTAAAGAGAAAGTGGTTGAACAACCTCCCATGGTTCCTTATGTTCCTCCCTTAAGGGAAGAAAAGAAACCTATGGTTGATAAACCTGCTCCTACACAATTGCAACTTGAAAATTGAACAAAAAGGAATCAAAATGCTAGAGAGCATAGGTGTAGACGTCGTGCTATTACTCATTTTTTACAAGAAAAATAAGAAAAGAAAAACATACAATATCAAAATCCAAACTTACCTCAAGCAATGCATGATGATTCTCCTCCTTCGTCGAAACAAGAAACTCCTAAATCTCGAACACAACAAGAACAAGAACCTTCAATGGATATTATCATTAGACATTGTGTTGTGATTAACTTGGATGATGATAATGAAACTACTAAAATTAATGAGGAAGTGCATAAAGAGTTAAATTTATTGTTTTCCTCTTCCATGAGCTTAAATGATAACAATCATGATGATCCTCCTACAAAGAGTGATTCACTGCATGTTGAACTTGGTGATTGTCCTAGTTTGGAACTTGATGATGTCCCTTTGGCTATTTTTCCACCTTCCACATATGATGAACAAGATTAGGATGCAAATGACCTACTATAGGTTGAATCACATGTACCTTACTAGTCTTTTCTTTGTTTTCTTTTTCATGTTCTTTTTGTGATTGCATGTGCATAATGTGATCCCCTTTAATGTTTTATTTGATGTGTCTTCATGTGCATTCCTCTATTTGTACCATCATTCTTCTATATGTCGTAAACCTTTTATCATTTCTTTTGTCTTGTGTTTTAATTTTAGGGATGACGCAAGGCGTCAGGATATTTAGGTCTCTTCCATGTTGACCTGAAAGGATTTTTCTTTGTTTTCGCTCTCTATGTGTCATTCTTCCTATTCCATGAGTTCTTTAGGGAATGATGACATTTTAAAGCTCTATAATATCATTGTAGCAAAGAAATACGTTGACCCCGAATCCATGGATCCCTTATGTGTTATTTTGGGATTTCATTTTGGGGGCAACCCCTTACTTTTTCATGACATAGCTTCATTTTAAAACATATGACTTGGCATAGGGCTTTCCAAATAAGCTCTCATGTCTTCTTATTGTTAGCATCTATTATTTGCTACTTTAAAGTAATTGCTCATAGCATGCTATTAGCAATTTTTTCAAAGTGGGGGCATACATTGGCATAATCATTTTGGAGATCTTGGACTATATCTTATGTTTCATCGTACGGTCTTCTTACTTCTTGCGATGTGTCTTCTTCTTGGTGGAGTCATTGGGTTTGATGTCGTCCAATAGTGTGACCTTTCTTGGCATATGACTTTCCTCTTAGTGGTAATGCTACACATTGCATTCCCTAAGTTGCAAATCTTTTATCCTAGACTTGTCATCTCTTGGGGATACTAGGCACTATTTTCCCTAAGAGGAGACCTTACATGAACTAAGAAAAACCCCTTTGAACATATCTTATCCTATTTGCATTTTCTTCATAAGTGTTTATCATAAGACAAATTTTTATCCTTATGAAGCTCAAAGTTACAACCCTTTTTCATGGCCACCAAGCATAAAAAACTTTGCTTGTCTATGGTGCCTTGTTTTTTCATAAGTGTTTAGCATAACATAGCTTACTAAGCCTTATGAAACTCAAAGTTCATATTGTGTGGTGCCTTATTAAAGTTATCAGAGGTATAACTTTGGTATGTGTTGGCATTACAATTCACACATATGGAGTGCGTATTGGCAATATATATCTATGCACAGTGCGTAGTGATGGCTCTTGAAATTAGGAGGGGAAGCTCCCTCTTTTGCTGATATGCATGAAAAGGTAAATGATCTAAATCCTATCTTTTTGACTTAGCTGGAAGATTCACAAGGTTAAGAAACAAAGAACGTTGTAGCTAAGGTTTTTCTCTGGTTTTGCAAATCTTAACTACAACTAACTAAATGCTTTTAATCTATCCTATTCCTCGAGAGAAACAGAGCATGAGAACTTAGGAGCAAAAAATATTTGGACGATAACATTTAAGTCAAGATAATAAGGAGGAGATGACTCATATCTGAGGTGTAGGATGAAAGAAAGGTAATTGGAAACAACATCAAAAGACAATCTTCACTTCTAAATTCTCAAGGAGGAGATGACTCCTATCCGAGGTGTAGATATGAAACAAAGATTATTAATCACAACAAAGCAGGATAAACCTACTTCTAAATTCCCAAGGAGGAGATGAATCCTATCTATGGTGTAGATATGAAACAGGCTTATTAGAAACAAATATAACCCAGGACAAAAAATTGTATGAAGGACCTATCACACAAATAAATGATCAACTAACATTATATTGAACAAAGATGAACCGTTACAAGTAAAATTTCATGACAAGGCGGTTCAACAATTTGTTTTACTAATAAAAGCTCAAGGTGAACCAATAATGAACATAGGAATATTTTTGGTAATGTAGCAACTCTCTATCTCAATGAAAAGTTCATGAATAGATACACAAATAGCAATACTATAGGAAAGAGTTGGCTCAGCATGTATGCTATCACATGAAATTTAATTAAAAATGAGCAAAGATTCTCTTATTTATAGAAATCCAAGGTGTAGGGAATCCTAAAATAACCTTGAGTTTACAATCAGTCTTGCAAGCATGCAATAATTTATTCTCTAAGTCTAACTAAATGAAACTATACAGTTAACTAGAAAACTACCATTAGTTAACTGAAACAAAACTAGACTAAATGGACATGTGCAACATGCAAGTCCTTATTGAAATGAAAGTTAATTAATAACTAACATTAGTCAACTGGATCCTAACTAAAATTCCATCCTCCTGCAAAGATATCTCTAAGAATGAGATAGGTGTGTATGAGATCAACAATCAGAACTCAAGACTGATGTCAAGTTAACTACTCCTTCTAACTCTATCCTCAAAAATAACTATAGGTTCTAACTAGTTGTCTTCTATAAGCCCTCTCTGTCTATCACCTCATCCAAGAACTTATTGATAGTCTCATCCTTTGGCACTCTGATGCTATCCACAATGATGAAATTCTTGTTCAACTCCTCTCCATCTTTGATCACCCTTTGACATTCTCTGACATTTGCAGTCGCCTTGTTGAAACTAGTTTTCATCACTGAGAAGTGATTCAACTTCGATGCCTCAAGATATCCATCAAGGCTATCATGAATCAACTTCTCAAACTCGGTCTGCACTGCATCCAACTCAGCGTATGTACCATTCTCATGATGATAGTGGCATGGGATCTGAGTGATAAAATTGTTGATAAGTCTGAGAGCTCCAACAACATTCTCCTTGAGCGTAGCCATCCTTGTAGAGATTCTCTCATACGTTTCCACTCTGAAAATATGTTATTATATCCAAGTGAAAACCTTCTTCTTATCCTCTTCTGCCACAATGGTGTCATATGCAATTTCCAACTGAGATATGAGTATCAAGTCCTTCGGCTTTCATTCTACTATAGATATCTCAAGCTGATGGATCCTCTGATGAAGATCATGTGCCTCGTACCTCAACTGATATAACTCTATGATGAGGTATCTGCTTGCAACAATGAAGTCTTTAATCCATTTGTCCAAGAGCTTCCCATGATTGACTAACTGGCCAAGTCTTTGCTGATCTGCAAGTGTCTCTCGAAGCTATGGGAGCACAGGTGCTTGTCCTACGATTCCATGAAGAAGATCTGAGATGCATTGTTGGAGTTGCTTGATCTTAGCCTTGAGGGTTGCCTTATCTTCTCCATCCTTCATGACACACTCTTCAAGATTACTTGCGACAACCTTGAAAAGGATCATGTCCATGTGTTGGGTTCTCCTACAAAGATTTGCTTTGACGAAGGTGAAATCACAAACTTCAACTTCATTTAGGCTCTTTCCCTCTAGTGGTGTAGTAAATTCAACGACAATCTTTGCTTAAGGAATCTTCTCAATATGCACCCGCTTCTTGATTCTCTTGTTTGACCTATCCTGATAAGGATCGCCAAACTCAGACAAATAAATCTGATATGAAGGCCTTCACCTTTGTCTTCCCAAAGACCTCTCAAGCCAACAAGAATGATCAATGTTATCCTCTCGAGAAGAAAGTGCTCATGCTATGTCAACCACTGGTGGATCAACTGGAATGAAAGTCTCATGAATTGGCGATTCTGGCTCTGATTCAATATCAATAGGAGATGACCATGGAGAAAATGGTGGACTAGGAGATGATGAATCAACCTCAGCTTGTACCACTGATTCTACTGGGACTTCTGGTGCTTTCTCAACCTGCTTCCGCTTAGTGATACTTTTCCCCTTTGAGCTCCCACTAACTTTGACACCTTCAGGTGGCTTTAAGATAACTTTAACTCGAGGCCTCAACCTAGAAGTAGAAGGTAGTGAAGAACACCCTACTGGTGGCTCTAGAACTGGAATTGTCCTTCGCTTTCTCTTGCTCTCCAAGAAGTACATGCTTGTCTTAATAATTGATCTCGATAGGTCCTTAATTGAAGTATTCTCACTGGCATACCAATTTGGTTCGTGAAGTGGCTAGCGAGAAACTTGGTCTTTAACAAATGAATAAGCAACACCTCTCTATCATCATACGACAAACCCTCAACATCTTCTGACGGGAAATCAACAAGTTGTGGAAGAGTAAGTCTGCAGTAATGACGTTAGTGTACTTCAAATTCATCTTCACAGTTGACCCAAAAGTCCTCAAGCACTGCCTTATGTGACTTACTTTGCTCCAACCATGCTGATTAATGACCCAAAGGATTGAAGGTATGCCTCTGAGTGAGATACTTGAGATAAAGCTTTTTTAACTCATTCGTTTAACTTACAATCAACAACAACATTGCACTTGTATATACCCAATCCAAATGGAAAGGTGGATGTTGGCTTGTGTCGATTGTGAAGAAAAGAGTGAAATTCTTAAGCTTTTCTTAGAAACTCCATGAATAGGACCTTGTCTAATAGGTACCTCGGTAGCATCAGAGGTTCTCCGATGTAATCGTACACTCAGATATATGTGAAAGTGGGAAACTGGATGAACCATTCCGCCCAACTCTCCATTGCTAACTTTTCCTCTGGTGAAATCTTGATATGCATCTCATTATCGAGGTCTTTGAATGTCTTCATGAGAAAGTGATCATTCACCACCTTGAAATCATGTTCAGCCTTTGAGAACTCCAATTGTGAGTAATATTTGTGAACATGCTGAATGCCGAGAGTCCCGTTGGTCTTCAAAGTTCTAAAATTTCCTTGAAACACAATTAAGTAGACCAAAAAAGACACCATGTGAAACTCGTGGATTTCGAGGAATTTTGTGATTTGCTGGTACAGACACTCGCTGATCAACATTACCCAGTCAAAGTTTTCCTTGTTGTCGATAATACGGGAAATGATATAGAACATCCGTGGTCGGAAAATATGAGCTTCCTTCTGACCTCTAACCCTGTTGAGCAAAGTTATTAAGATAGCAATCTCATCCTTGAACTCACCACACCCAACCTTCTTTGGCATGTTAGTCTTTTGTACTTTCAACCATCTTTGAGAAAATTTTCTCTGTGATATTTTTGTGTCCTCTTCCCATATCTTGTCACAATCTGGAATGGCTATGGTAAAATTGTTTGAGCAAGGAGGAATAGCAAAGCACTTTTCAACATCCCTTGGCTTGAGGCTGCAAATGACTCTCCCATCGACTGATCTGATTTGTCTTGTGGATGAGTCATAGTGCTTAATGCAAGCAATCACAAATTCAAGATCAAAAACTGTGATAGGAATAGATATTGTTGCCGACAACCCGGAATGCTCAAGATTTCTGACTGTCGTGCTGCTAGTGCCTTCCAACGTGCTCAGATTGACCATTGGATATATGTGACCCAAGTCTGTATTGACAATTTTCAAAATGTCATGAAATAAGATTGATTTGGCCTTGTAATCTATGGGTTTGAATTGCATTTTGAAAATATGGATTTTTTACTGTAAAGTCGGGTATGTTCAAACAACTTTCAGAAAAAGCTGAAAAAAGCTCTACGATAGGCTAAAAATAGTCGGTTGAGGTAAAAAAATTCAAAATTTTCTGAAACATGGGTTTTGTAGAGAATTGAATTCTAAGCAAACCCAAATTGTCAAAAATTCGAAAAGATGAGTTTTGGCAAGGCATGCAAAAGGTTTTCAGTCGAGAAATGTAGTGGCTATAAGGGCTATGGGGGCAATTTTTCCCAAGAAAATCTGAAACATGGGTTTTGTAAGCAATGGAATTCTAAGCCAACCCAGATGATTTGATTCTAGAAAAAATGAGTTCTTGGCCCACATGCAAAGGAATCTTTGAAAAAGAGCACAGTGCTTCAGAATGTGAAGCAGCGAGGCAATTTTCTCGAAAAAATCTAAGACATGGGTTTTGCTATTGACGTTGAAATATGTGAACCTAGATGATTTGTTTATGAAAATTTCATCGTTTACTTTGACATGCGAGAGAAAACCTAAGACAAGAATAAAAGATTTTTGAGATAAAAAAATAGAAGTTTATTGTTTTGTCTCTGAAAAAGTCACCTATGCTTGAATTGGAGTTGATGAAGTCTGCATGCACTCAAAAAATAAAGTCTGGCAAATGCTTCCTCTGAATAATCTGGACCTGGAACTATGAAGAACATTGAAATCTAATACCTGTAGCACCTTCAGATCTTTATTTTCTCAAGAAAGATGTGTTTTCTCTCACCTGTAATGAAAAATAATGGACGCCTATGCCTTAATAAATAAAAACTCATCAATAAAGGCATAACAAATGCATGCATTTTCTTTCAAATGGCACTAGCCTCTGATTGGACCTCAAAAACCAATGCTTGCTTCTGATTGGACCTCAAAATAGTTAACTGATTGAGAAATAAGCCCTAATTGGGGTGGCACCTCCAAACACCTCAGTTAACTTCACATGCAAAAATAAATCGCCCAATCACAAGAAAAAACGAAGTCTAGTTGAAGTCGACTTGAAGAGTTTAATTGAAGACTTAATTTCAGTTCACAACCTCCACCTTTATAGGGCGCCACTTCTCTTGAGTTCAAAAAGTCAAACTTTGACTTTAGGCATCCATTTCTAGACTTAGCCAATTTCTCAAAAAATTGAATTTGCAAACGTCAATGGAGCCCATGTTCGATCACTGATTCTGATTGACTGACATGTCAAATAGATTGGTTGTCAGTTTCATTGAAGAGCAGGATCAAAATTGACAAGAAACTCCTTGAGGCTGCAAACCCTAATTCTATCATTTGAGGCTTCAAAATTTAGGGCGCCCCTGGCCTCCAAGAGCACTTTTAGCTTCAAACTTAGAAAAAAATTCATGCATTTTCATCAATTTGAAGGTGATTTTGACCTTACTTCATCTCGTGTTTTCCAACATTCGGCAAAACTTCAAAGCTAGCCGACAAGCTCACTGCGGAGCTGACTGAATTCTGAACAAGAGCCCTTGGAGAGAACTTCTCTTAAAAAAATCATCTAGCAGTTGAAAAACATGGGCACCCCTAGCCTTCAGGGGTGCTTTTCTTCCCAAAGATAAGCCATTTTTCTAATTGGCTAAAAATTCACTTAACCTCCAACTGCATGCTACTGACAAGTCTTCTGACCCGACTGAGGTATGCAACGGAAAACTGGAAGTGTCGCGGATAGGATGAGTATCTAAGATGACCAAAAATACTATATTTGAGGCTCCAAAACCTTGGGTGCCCTTGGCCTCTAGGGGCGCTTTTTCTTTTTCTTGACATTTTTGACCATGACTAAAATCCTATGTTTGACTTATGATTCCGACAATTCAACAACTTAGATTCATTCGCTAACGGATGCGTTGTGAAGCCAGACCAAGTCTGAGACAAACATCTTGGGTGTCATTTGATCAGAAACCTCCATCTAGTGCTTCAAAAAGTTGGGTGCCCCAGGCTAGCAGGCACACTTTTCACTCTTCATTTTTTTTATCTCCCTCATTTCGTGTTCAATCTCCAGTTTCAGGTGCTAGACATATCTTTCGGACTGGCTGGTAGGCTCATCGCGAAGCTGAAAGGATTCCAAAGAAGTTTTCTTGGAAGTGAAAAAACTCATAAAGTTGATCTGGACCCCTAAAATCAAGGGTGCCCCTGGCTAGTAGGTGCGCTTTTGTCTTTAGAGAATTTTTTTTAACATTTTCACTTGACGAAAATCCCCTCTGAGACATAGCATCATTTTGGACATATCTCGCCATAGAATCTTCACCAAAGCATTTCAAGCTTAGATTTCGACACCTGACACCTGGCCATCTGCCATTGTTGACTTCAAAGATCCTAACTTTTCACTTGAAAAAGTGAAAACTACCCACCAAACTTAATCTAATTTTTAACTGAATCTAGCTTCACCATTGTGATTGTGAAGAAAAATAAGCCAATCAAAACAATTTTCAGTCAATTCTGACAAGTTTCAATTTTTACAGTTTTTGACCTCAAAACGGGGGTCCAAAAACCCTAATTTTCATTTTTTTTCAAATTTTACTAGTATCCTCCTGACATCAAATTGACTAAAAGCCCATACTTGATTTGCCCAAAAACTATGTTTTGACATCATTTTTACAAGGTTTAAACCATTTTAAGAAAAATACCTTAATGAAGCAAAAAATTTGGTTTGGGTACAACATTAGGCTTCGTTTGGTGACCATGTCGGATACCTATGGCATAGGAGAATCCAATAATCTCTCAGTTTTTATAGACCAATGACTTAACAATTGGGCATTGGAGTTAGGACTTTCTTCCTAATCACTTAATACTCAAGGACTTTTCCTAAAAATCACCTATAACAAGACTACCTAAATCACCTAAAATACGACATAACTCCATCGAACGGGGAAACACATAATGACATAAAAAAAAAGCATAAACAAATTATTTACAAAAAATTACTCCTCCCCCATAGGGTAATGTCCCCTTCTCATCAGTGAACAACTCAGTTGCTCATCAGCCTATTCCGGAGGCCCATAGGCTCGTTGAGGTGAAATCAGGGTTTCCTTTGTTGGAGTTTTTTGTGGCATTTCTTGGAATTTACTATTCTTAGTAAGTTCTATTTTGGCAGTATCTCAATGATAGCATTTTATTAAGTTTCCTCTTTAGTTGGAGCAATAAGGTGATTTTCAGTTCTGGCTTTCAAAACATTATTTGGTGAAATTTTGAAATAAAGGCATTAATGTTATATTTTTTAGTTGACCCCTTGGCCTGGTGAAATAACTTCCAAGTTGTTCTAAAAGGTGGTCATTGAGGGTGGGTCCTTCATGAAGAAGAAATATTTATTATTTTTTCTAAATCATAATGCCTTGAGTTTGGATGCCATAGGGAGGTGAATTAAGTTGTTTTTTAAATATTAATATTTCATAAATGGAGAAAGGGCGTCCCTCCTTCTTGGGAGTTATAGAATGTGTAAAGTCACATATTTTTCTTTAAAAGCAGAGCTTTCTCTAGCATTTGATCATCTTACATCTTTGCTAATGTTATGTTGTCAAAATGACAATGTGTTTTGCTTCGAGGAATGTTGACCTCCTAGCTACAATCCAATTTCGTGTTTGAAAGATAACACCTAGTTAGTTTTTATTGTTGCTTCTCATCCAGACTAGCAGATTGAGCCTTACAATTGAAGTTTTTGATGATATATTCAGTTTTGGAGTTGTTGTTGCAGACATGGCTGAAAGTCAATTTCACTTGCAGCTCTCATGGTGATTTTTATTTGCTAACGAGTATTTGATCAAACGAATTTTATGCTTGTGGCGACCATTCTCAAGAGTTTGCAGATTTAATTTTGAAGTTTCTGAATTTTTTTATGCCAAAATCGCCCCTCAAGGAGGATTGTACCTTTCATGAATGGCATTGGGATTCATTCCAAATAAATGAGGATGATTTGATGCAGTTTCATGATTTGATCTTGGGCGCCATACTCTTAGAGGGCCTTTGCAAAAGATTTCAATCAATTTGGAGGTATTTTGGTGAAATTATGAGCATTTATGTGAGTTTACAATTTGCTGTTACAAAATTTCAGTTTGCTGATTTCATATCATATTTGTTACAGTTTGGATTTTCAGTTCTTTCCTTAATAAGTTGGGTAGATATTTAGTGTGGGATCATCCAGTTCTTATGTGCTTTGAAGCTATTGTAATTCTAATGTAATTTTGCATCTCTTTCTCATATTGTAAGACTGTAAACAATAGTATTGTTCCAGTCCTTTATTGCTGCAATTATTTCATTTAAATTCACATTAAGCACCCCTGGATGGTATACCGCTAGTGTGGAGAATGAATGTTTAATCTTTCTTTGTACCCACTATCAAGTGGTGAATCCCCACTCTTGAGTGGATGCCTGCCGCAACGAATGAATTAGTTAGTTTGAAAACTTACATGGCTGGTTATCCACCTAAGTTTATTTCAGTTTTGTAATAAGTACTCCGCCATATGCTATCACCTCACCTTCCAAGGATCTCAATGAAAATTATTGGCGTTGAGTTTTATCTTTCTACTTTTAGTTGTAATCAGTTCAGTTATTGAGTTATTTAGATCCTAGGGATCCTTTGACCATATGCCCACCTCTCCTCCCTCATTGGGTCTTAGGGCGCATTCTTGGTTAGAGTTACTATTCTGCATCATTTTAGCTTTGGAGCTAACCTTAACGGGTGCGTGTTGCATTTTAATTGATATTAAAGTTCAAGAAAAATTTGAGAAGGTATTTTTCAGTGGTATCAGAGCAGAAGTTCTTGCCATCCTTTGACTTACAACATTCAGTTGTTTGATGAATGATAGAGAAATCAGATATTTCACCAGAAGTTAGGCTAGAACTCAGGGTCGATTTCCTCCCATGCCAGAAGTATAGACATTATCAGAAGCTTTGAGGGAAATTGGTATAGCAGTTGAGAGCATGTCAGATAGTGCAAGGCAGGCCATGGAGGAAAGAGAAGCGAGAATGGAGAAGAAATTTGATAGAATGATAGACTTGATGGCAAGGCTACTAGAAAGAATGGATCAACAAGCCACTCAATGCAATTCATAACCCCAAAATAATCATTCTGGAGAGAATAGTGGAGTAAATGGAAATAATAGTAACAACAGTCCTGAGAACAATTGGAGAGATAGGATTGTTGGTCAGCATATTGCAACTTCTAGAGGATCTTCCTTGAGACCTCTTTTCCCTACTTTCACTCCAACGGAAGAACAACCTCAAGTGGAGACCACAACACCTTTTGTTGATGATGCTCAACAAGCTTATATGGAGTATATTTCTCTACCACCTGATATGAGAGATGCTTGGACCTTTGATCAATACATGAATCAAAGGGGTAGGAGACAAGGTGGAAGAAATGAGTATCGACCTCCTACAGGTCCCATAACTGACTACCAACAAGCTTTGGGAAAGGTGATTTTAGCTCACTTTTATGGAAGTGATAAATGTACTGCTAGGTCATGGGTGCAGAAATTGGACAACTATCTCTCTCTTAGACCAATGCCAGAAGAAGATGCAATCAAATTTGCTACATTGCATTCGAAGGGAGCTACCCATGAATGGTGGTATCACGGTTTGTTCACTCTTGGCCATAACCTCATCCATACATATGAGGAATTCACCAATAAGTTGATAGACAGATTTGACACAAAGGATCCTGAGGTGAAATTCTATGAATTGGCTCAGTTGAGGCAACATGGATCCCTTGAAGCGTATGTTGCTAATTTTCAAAGACTCTCAGTAATGGTGCCTAACATTACTGAATGAAGACTTGTGGTATTGTTCTCTGAAGGATTGATGTAGCCATTGAAGGGATGGGTCAAAGCCTTTGATCCTTCGACCTTCGATGAAGCAATCAAGAAGGCAAGGAACATGGAGTTGAATGCTCAAGGTCAAAATTTCAGTCAAAATCCTTTAATCATAAAAAGGATAGAGATAAGAAACATTCTTCAAGTCAGCCCAATAAATTTCCTCAAAAGATGACAGATGAACTCCGTGACTAGCTTAGAAAAGAGGGAGTTTTCTACACTTGTCGTGAGCCTTGGTCAAAGGGAAACCGTTGTTATGGGAAGGGTAAAGCACATCAATTGGAAGGTTATTCTAATGGTGGAGTAGAATCTAATTTTTCTAATTAGCAGTATGAATTGGAAAGTAGTGATGGTGAAGAAGCTCCAGAAGAGAAGCCAAAAGTTGGAGATGGTAGTGATTTTTCTCAACTCTCAATTTTTCAAAAAAATGAATCCTTTCGAGTTCATGGAGTGGTTGGTTCACAAAGAATTGTTGCTCTAATTGAGACAGGAGCAACCCATAATTTCATTGACGAAAGATTAGTAGCAAAGAGAGGTTTGAAGACTAGAGAGTTTGAAGGCTTCAAGGTGATGGTAGTTGATGGTTTCACCATGTCTTGTACAAGGAAGATTCCTAACCTTTCCATGCAGTTGGGAAACTATGAGGTGAAAGATGATTTGTATGTTGTTGGTATTGGTGATACCGATGCCGTGTTGGGAATACAGTGGTTGAGATCTCTTGGAGAGACCACATTGAATTTGTAGACTATGGAGCTGAAATTTCAGTCCAATGGTAAGAATATTGTTTTGAGAGGGATGCCTAATGAAGGCCCTCAAACAGTGTGCTTGAAGAGAATGGAAAGGCTGATCTGACATGATCAAGTTGAATGGGTAGCATAATGTTTAATCCTACCAACTGATTCGATAGTGGAGAAAAGGCAATATCCTCCTGATATTCAAGCCTTGCTTTCTAAGAAGAGAAAATTCTTTGGAAATTTACCTCCTGGGAGACCTCCTGAAATGGGGTGTGAGCATGTGATTGAGCTAGAAGAGGGTGCAAAGTCGGTTATCACTACTCCATACCATTATCCAAAGAAGCAAAAAGATGAGATAGAAAAGGCCATCAAGGAGCTCTTGGAGGTGGGGTTCATTCAGCCAACCAAAAGTCCTTTTGCTTCAGTTGTGGTGTTGGTTAAAAAGAAAGATGACACAATGCATATGTGTGTTGACTATTACGCATTGAATCAAAAGACAATCAAGAATATATATCATATTCCTAGGATAGATGAGCTTATTGATGAGCTCCATGGGGCTATGTATTTCTCAAAGATTGATCTTCGATCTGGCTACCACCAAATCAGGATGAGAGAGGCAGATATTGAGAAGACTGCTTTTAGATGCCACTATGTGCATTTTGAATTCCTTGTCATACCATTCGGTTTGAAAAATGCTATAGCAATATTCCAATCTTGTATACAAGATTTTCAGGCAGCAGTTGAGGAAGTTTGTGCTTATCTTCTTCGACGATATTCTTATTTTCAGCAAGTCTTGGAAGGAGCACCTCAAGCACTTCGAAGAAGTGCTTAGTATTTTGAAGGTAGAATGTTTGTTTTCCAAAGAATCAAAATGTGAGTTTGGGATGACAGAGCTTCTCTATCTCGACCATATTATCAGTTCTAAGGGGGTCAAAGTTGATCCTGAGAAGATTAGAGCCATCCTTGATTGGCCACCTCCAAAGAACGTGACTCACTTGAAGGGATTTTTGGGCTTGTGTGGTTTTTATAGAAGGTTTGTCAATGGGTATTTTCACATGGTAGCCCCCCTTGCAGATCTTACATAGAAAGGAGATTTCCTATGGATAGATCAAGCTCAAGGAGTCTTTGATAAATTTAAGCATATTATGAGTTCGTGTCCAGTATTGGCTTTACCTGATTTCAAGAAGCCTTTTGAATTGCAATGTGATGCTTCAGGTGAAGGAGTAGGAGTTGTTCTCATGCAAGAAAAACATCCTATTGTCTTTGAGAGTAGAAAAATTATACTCAATTTATGACAAAGAGATGCTTTCCATTATGCATGCATTGTCTAAATTTCACCAATATTTGGTGGGTAGTAAATTTGTTGTTAAGACTGATCACAACAGTCTTAAACATTTTATGCACCAAAAAGATTTGAATGAAAGGCAACAAAAGTGGGCAAGTAAGCTCCAAGCTTATGACTTTGAGATTGAGTATGTCAAAGGAAAGAACAATATAGTTGTAGATGCCCTATCATGAAGACCTCATTTGCAGTCACTTTGTGAGCTTTCAGCAGATTGGAAGGAGTTAATTGCTACTGATTATGCAAAAAATCAGATTGCAACCAGCATTGTAGAAGGTCATTTGGATGATGAAAGGTATAAGTTGGATGATGGGTTGATTCTGTATAAGGGTAGGATATGTTTAGTACCTGAATCTAAGCTTAAAAAGAAGATTCTACAATCTTTTCATGATGTCCCTCTTGCTGGTCATCAAGGCATGTTCAAGACTTATAAGCAGATTAGAGAAAGGTTTTCTTGGAAAGGAATGAAGGAAGAGGTCATGGATTACATAAGAGAATGTTCTATTTGTCAAAAGAATAAAAATGAACATTCTTTTCCAGCTGGATTGTTGCAATCCTTGCCAATTCCAAATAAAAAATGGGAGAGAATTTCCATGGATTTCATCACAGGGTTACCTCAGGTGCAAGGATGTGATTGTATTTATGTTGTGGTAGATAGATTAACCAAATTTGATCATTTCTATGCTATCACTACTTCATTTACAACAACTCAAGTAGCTGAATTATTCTTCAGGGAGGTTTTCCGTTTGCATGGGTTACCTAAAACCATTGTCAGTGATAGGGATAGCAAGTTCCTAAGTGATTTTTGGTAGGAGATATTCAAGTTGAGTGGTACAGTGCTTACTCCAAGCACTAGTTATCACCCACAAACAGGTGGGCAATCTGAGATTGTCAACAAGTGGTTAGAGGGCTACCCCGGAAATTATGTTTTGGGGCAGCAAAGAGCTTGGATTAAGTGGCTTCATTTATTGTTACAACTCTTCCTATCATATGTCAATTAAGATGTCTCATTTTATGGCTCTTTATGGATATGATGCTCCTAGCTTCGTAGATTTGGCGTTTGGTGATAGTAGAGCTCCACAGGCGAAGGATATGCTTCAACATAGCCAAGACATCTTCAAATCTCTTAAGAAAAATATGCAACAAGCTCAAAATCAGCAAAAGTTATATGCTGATCAGCAACGTGTTGAGAGATCTTTTGAGGTGGGAGAGATGGTCTATTTGAGACTTCAACCCTCTCAGAAATCTTCCCTTAAAAAGAGTGGTGTAGAAAATTTAAAGCCATGTTTCTATGGCCAATTAAAAGTTGTCAAAAAGATTGGAGCGGTGGTATATGAGTTGGAGCTCCCAATTGATAGCAAAGTTCACAAAATTTTTTATGTGTCTCACCTCAAGAAGGAACTTGGGCACAATGTGGTAGCTACTTCAGATTTACCTCCATTAGATGAGGAAGGTCAGATGGTGTTGATTCCAAAGGAGATTCTTGATACTAGGGAACGCTCTTTGAGGAGGAGAACAATCAAAGAGTATTTGGTAAAATGGAGGAACTTTCCCATTGAGGATGCAACATGGGAAGGTGAACACATCTTGCAACATTCAGATTTGTGGTTGCTTGAGGAAAGCAATCTCAAGGAGGACAGACTGTAATGTCCCCTTCTCATCAATGAACAACTCAATTGCTCATCAACCTATTTCAGAGGCCCATAGGCTTGTTGAGGTGAAATCAGGGTTTCCTTTGTTGTAATTCTTGTGGCATTTCTTGGAATTTACTATTCTTAGTAAGTTCTATTTTTGGCAGTATCTCAGTGATAGCATTTTATTAAGTTTCCTCTTTAGTTGGAGCAATCAGGCAATTTTCAGTTTTGGCTTTCAAAATATTATTTGGTGAAATTTTGAAATAAAGGCATTAATGTTATATTTTTCAGTTGACCCCTTGGCCTAGTGAAATGACATCATTTTGTTCTAAAAGGTGGTCATTAAGGGTGGGCGCTTCATGAAGAAGAAAAAATTATTATTTTTTCTAAATCATAATGCCTTGAGTTTGGATGCCATAGGGAGGTGAATTAAGTTGTTTTTTAAATATTAATATGTCATAAATGGAGAAAGGGCATCCCTCCTTTTTGGGAGTTATAGAATGTGTAAAGCCACATCTTTTTCTTTAAAAGCAGAGCTTGCTCCAGCACTTGATCATCTTACATCTTTGCTAATATTATGTTGTCAAAATGACAATGTGTTTTGCTTTGAGGAATGTTGACCTCCTAGCTACAATCCAATGTTGTGTTTGAAAGATAACACCTAGTTGGTTTTTATTGCTGCTTCTCATCCAGACTAGTAGATTGAGCCTTACAATTGAAGTTTTTGATGATATATTTAGTTTTGGAGTTGTTGTTGCAGACATGGCTGAAAGTGAATTTCACTTGCAGATCTCATGGTGATTTTTATTTGCTGGTGGGTATTTGATAAAAAAAATTCTATGCTTGTGGTGACCATTCTCAAGAGTTTGGAGATTTAATTTTGAAGTTTCTAATTTTTTATGCCAAAATCGCCCCTCAAGGAGGGTCGTACCTTTCATGAATGGCATTGGAATTCATGCCAAATAAATGAGGATGATTTGATGCAGTTTCATGATTTGATCTTGGGCACCATACTCTTAGAGGGACTTTGCAAAAGATTTCAGTCAATTCAGAGGTATTTTGGTGAAGTTATGAGCATTTATGTGAGTTTACAGTTTGCTGTTACAAAATTTCAGTTTGTTGATTTCATATATCAGATTTGTTACAGTTTGGATTTTCAGTTCTTTCCTTAATAATTTGGGTAGATATTTAGTGTGGGATCATCCAATTCTTATGTGCTTTGAAGCTATTGTAATTCTAGTGTAATTTTTCAGCGCTTTCTCATATTGTAAGACTATAAATAGTAGTACTATTCCAATCCTTGATTGCTGCAATTATTTCATTTAAATTCACATTAAGCACCCCTGGATGGTATACTTCTAGTGTGGAGAATGAATGTTTAATCTTTCTTTGTACCCACTATCAAGTGGTGAATCCCCACTCTTGAGTGGATTCCCGTCGTAGTGGATGAATTAGTTAGTTTGAAAACTTCCATGGCTGGTTATCCACCTAAGTTTATTTCAGTTTTGTAATAAGTACTCCGCCATATGCTATCACCTCACCTTCCAAGGATCTTGGTGAACATTCTTGGCGTTGAGTTTTATCTTTCTACTTTCAGTTGTAATCAGTTCAGTTATTGAGTTATTTAGATCCTAGGGATCCTCTGACCATATGTCTACCCCTCCTCCCTCATTGAGTCTTAGGGTGCATTCTTGGTTAGAGTTACTATTCCACATTGTTTTGGATTTGGAGCTAACCTTAACAGGTGCGTGTTGCATTGTAATTGATATTAAAATTCAAGATAAATTTGAGAAGGTATTTTTCAGATGAAGTGCTTGAGATACTGCCCGCTATATGGCAGCAAGAGAAGCCTTCCATCTTGATGTGAGAGAATGTATGTGTTTTATCCTCTAGATTCATAGATCTGGAAGGGCCCTAGCCACAAGGAATAAAATTTTCCATGCATTCCTTTAGGCTCGTGCCTTTTATCCCTTAAAAGGACTTGATCTCGAATCTCGAAGTCTTGTTGACGAACCTTGTTATAAAAAATCTTCTTCACTCACTTTTGATGTTGAGTGATTCTATCGATAACCTCCACCCTCTCCTCTTCTAGCTTCATTAGGTAAAAAATACTCTTCTCGATTGGATCTTTGAACTCTCCATCCTCCACAGTGGATGCTAGTTGCAAGGAAGACAACTCCAGTGTAATGGGTAACAATGCTTCTGTAGCATACAAAAGTGTGAAAGGTGAGGTTCCAATGGATCTTTTGGGAATAATTCTATCCACCCAAAGAGCATCATATATCTTTATGTGCCAAGCTCACCGATTTGAGTCAACCAGCTTATGCATGATTGTAACTATATTCTTGTTTAGAGATTCGGCATATCCATTACCTTGAGGGTATTAATCTGATGAATGTGACAGTGTGATGCCATGATCAAAATAAAAAAAAATGTAATTCCTCTGATGAGAAACACATTGCATTATCAACCACAATTTTGTGAGGCACCTCGTAGTGTGAAATAATGTTCTCCTTCAAAAAGTCACAGTCGACTTTTGAGGTAGCTGGCTTGGTAGGAACAACTTGAACCAATTTTGTAAAATAATTTGTTTCTATGAGGACATAAACATGCCCCTTATTGGAATGTGGGTTGATGGGACCTATGAAATCCATAACCCATTGCTGAAATGGAGCATCAATAATCACTGGCCTGAGTGGAGTAGCTGCCAATCTGACTTTTCCAACAAAATACTGACACATCTGACACCTATACACCCATTCATTTGTGTCACAAAACATGGTTGGCCAATAGAACCATGCTCACAAGATCTTGAATGTAGTGACGCTTGATAGGAAGTGACCACCACATGCTTGACTATGGAAAGCATCCAAAAATCTCTGTTGTTGGTCTCTACCGATGAATAATAAGAAAGTTTCATCAAAGCCATGCTTGTACAAAATGTTATTGACAAGCACGAAATTCTGTGCTTTCAGATTTAAAGTTTCTTTTGCTATTTGTCCATGTGACGTGGACGTTCTCCATAAGTTGAATAATACCACAAGGTCGTGTACCATTCCTCTGAAGAATCAACTAATAGGACCAAAGGAAGGTCCTCTTCAGGTTCGGTTTCAATTCCACCATTTCTTTGATACTTTTGATCCCCATCTTCCACCAAATACTGACAAAGACCTTGCTCATGGACGAGCTTGGTCAGCTTGATCTCCAGATCATACTCTTGAACTTTTGGATCCAGTTTCCTCTTTTCGTGCCCATCTCCTATTGAGTTAGCACAATTTTTACTACTTGATCGGTGACAAACACCGTTGTATCAAAATTTAAGATATAGAATCTAAAACCTTTAATAGCTCTGATGACAACATATGCATGCTTCTCAATTTGAGAATAGCATGATTCGCTATCTTTAAAACTGGTGCTTATGAAAGAAATTGGATATTTTCCTTCTTCATTGAGCTTCTGAGTCAATATAGCAGACAACATGTGTTCTGACGCATGACAATAGAGGATAAAATCCTTCTCAAAGTTAGGTCGAACCAACACTAGTGCGTTAGCAATAGCTTCTTTGATTTTGATAAAGGCATTCTTGTCTTCTTCTGTCCATATGAAAGTGGACGTCTTTTTCATCATAGTTGAGATCTCCTTCATCAGCTCTGAGAAATCAAGTACAAACCTTCTGATAAAGTTGACTTTATAGAAAAAGGAGTGCACTTGTGTTTTGTTGGTTGGAAGAGACGGGTTCTTAATTGAATCCACCCGATTTGGGTCAATTTTAGTTCCCTCTTTGGAAACGATATGGCCAAGTAGCTTGCCCTCTGTTACTGCAAAGATAGTCTTCTTAGGATTCAATGAGATCTTGTGGTGCCTACATCTTTTGAACACTTTCATGAGATGTGAAAAGTGGTCATCTCGTTTATCTGAGAAAATGGTTAAGTCATTAAGATAGACAACTATTATTTTATTCTTGAGATCTCCAGAAGCCAGATCCATGGCCCTTTGAAAAGTTGCACCATCGTTGATTAGGCTGAAAGGCATCCTCTGATAAGCAAAATTTCCCCATGGTATGGTGAAAGGTGTCTTGATTTGATCCTCCTTTTTCACTACAATTTGATTGTATCCAAAGAAACCATCAAGAAGTGATAGCATCTCCGAACTGGTGACTGTATGCAAGGTATGCTCCATGATTGGTAAGGGGTAGTTGTCCTTCAAGGACGATTGATTCAAATTCTTGAAATCTATAAAAATTTTGATTTCACCATTCTTTTTGTGCACATGAACTATGTTAGACACCCAGGCGGAGTGATGAATTGGAAAAATTATCTTCGATTCCACCATCTTCTGAATCTCTACGTAGATAGTATCTTGAATCCAAAAATTATAATGTCTCTTCTTTTGCCTGAAAGGCTTGACATCAGACTTCAGAGGAATTGTATGTGACAATTCGACGGGTGTGAATACCTTCAAGGCTTTGTAAGACCAATAAAATACATCTTTGTATTGTTTGAACAAGGCGGTAAACTTCTCAGCTTCTCCTAGAGTACAAAACTTGCCTAGATTAACAAGCTTGGGCTTGTCTTCAATGCTGATGTTGACTTGGTAATGCTCAACAAAATTATTAACACCTGACATCTTTTGATATTGGATGTAAAGGTCATGCCGATCAAAAATGTTCTCTAAAGACACCAGACCCTTGGGAATGTGATTTTCTTTCAGTTGAATGATCCCAGAATCTGTAGCTTCAAAGTCTTATGTAAGTGATTCTGTGAAAGGAGTGGAACTTCCTTGAAAGAAAAACTCTTTGTAGTTGTATCCCATGACGATAAATTCTTTAATGTAATCGTCATCATCAAATACTTGCTAGTTGTCTAAATTATCTGGAATAGTTGGCCTACAAATCAACTCAATAGCAAAATATTTTTGACAAAAATCAGAATGCGGCATGAATAGAGCAGTTGATACCGCAAGGGCATCGACTCTACTATTTCCTATACATGGAATGCATTTGATTTCGAATGCATCGAACTAGTTGATGGCATTCCACACCCTCAGTCTGTAGGATCAAAGGTGAGTATTTCTAACTTGGAAATGATCTTTGATCTACTTGACGATCAACTCTGCATCTCCTTCGACTCTAAGTAATTTGATCCCCATATCCTTTTCATTTTTGAGACCTAATAAAAGTGCCTCGTATTCCGCCGTATTATTGGTGCATTCAAATTACAATCGGTATGCAAATAGATATAGATGACCTTCAGGAGAGATGATCACAACTCTCACTCTTGAACCTGATGTTCATCAACTGTCGCCAAACTGCATCGTCCACACTTTTTATTCTTCATATGATGTAGTTGTGGAAAGTGCAAACTTCTGACAGTCTTTGGTTACATAAGATATCATAGCATATGTCCTCAGACCCATTTCTTGATATAACACTTGTGCTTGTGGATCCAGGGAATTCACCACCATGAACCTTGACTTGGCCTCTAGTTCTAGGTTGAAATTTCCCTTCTTCAAGGGGATTGTTTCAAATGACCAATCCAATTGAATTTCTCCTCTGAGGTCTTTACAGAAACTCCTACTGAGCAACATCCTGTAACTGGTTGGAATGTCAAATATCAAGATAGTCATCATAATATTCTTTTCAGGACAAGACACTAGCCTCACTTGTGCATCCTTCAGTTGACTGACCAACGACACTAGCTTTGATTCAAGTGAGTAACACTTTTCTTGAGTTTTGGTGCATGAAAGTCCCAATGCATTCATGATTTACAAGGGCATGGCATTTTCTGAAGCTCTGCTATCTATGATGCAATTGCTGAGTTTAAAACCTCCTATATACAAAGATATATAGAGTGGTTTTGTCTTGTCTTCTGTTGGTACGGAGGATTCAAGCAATGTAGGCTAGACTACAACCTTCTTCTTTACCACCTTGAGGATTTGATAAAACTGCTCTGGATGATCTTGAAGATACTCCAATTGTGAGATCTATACCTTTGTCTTCATCATGGAAGACACAATGTCGAATTTTGATGAGGTTGAATCCTGAGCAACTAACATAGTGTTCTCTTATGAAGACTTGGGATTGGAAGTCAAAGGCACTTATTTTCCCTTTTCATTTGTCTTTCGCTTTTTATCTTCTTATTTTTGTGCTTTGAAGTGTTGGGAACGTGTGAACACAAGTGATGAGATGTTCTTAGGATTCACTGCAAGAGAGTACTGGCCATAGTCTTCTTCTTCTTCTTGTTCATTAACGGGTTCTCCATCGAAGTATCTCATTGCGGAGTCGCCATAAAAGTTGTATGTTTGTGGTGAGACAACATTTGTAGTTGGTGAAGGTACAAAGCTTGTACTTGGAGTAGCATTAGCAAATCCCATGATCTGATTCATTCTTTGATTTTCTGGACATGTGGCTCTGGTATGCGCATCTATTTCATGGAAAGAGCAATAGGTTGTGGGCTTCTTAGTATCAACAGGATGTCTTGGTTGTCCTTGCGAGAACCTTGATTTGTAATTGCTAAATGGATGGAAGTTATTCCTCTTTAGCTGGTATGGATGCTGAGGTTGATATGGCAGTGGTGTAGGCAATGCTTGCTTCCCTTGAGTGGGTGACTGTCTTTTGAGAATTGTCACTTCATTGGCTACCTTCTATAGCAGTGGATCAACAAACGCTTAAACAAGCAGTTTGATTGAATCTGTCTTCATCTTTCTCGTCATGATCATGTTATCTTCAATCTTGATAGCTTCTTCTTGTGTAAGTTGTAGATCTACTCCTTGGCTTCCCTTCAAGAAAAAGGTTATTTTTGACGGTAGTGCATTGATGAAGCTTCTCATCAAAATATCATCAGATGGGTTGAGTGTATGGGAAAGACATGTGACAATGCGGTTAAACCTTGCTACAAACTCCCTCATAGGTTCTATAGGCTCCATTTTTGAGTTTGAGAGTTATGCAAATAAGCTGTGGATGTCCTCGATGAGCTTGAATCTTGCCAATAATTTTTTGCCCATGACTACCCAACTTGTGGTAATGCCTTGTTCAAGATTATTGAACTAGTCTGAAGCGTTGTTCTCTAGTGTCTCAACAAAGAGATGAACAACTATGTCTTCATGTGGAACCTACAAAATGGAACAAGCCCCTCTGAATGCTAAGATGTGTTCATCAAGATTTGAGGATCCATTGCCATGGAATCGAGGGAAATTATTTCACGATCCCTTGGGCAGCTCATGGTGTCCTACTAAGGGCAATGGTCTTATGTTGTCTCCCCCGAGCAGTGGGGTTGGATGTCTCATGTTTCTTTTGTTCTGACCATTGTGATTGTTTTTGTTGTTGTTGTTGTCGCCCATTACTTCAACTAGGGCTAGAGATTCTTCTTTAGATTCTTCTAGCAAATGCTCAAGAACCTCTATAAAGATTGACTCTTCTTGAAAGAGAGGATTATTTCTCCTTTTTATGTATACCAGGTGAGAAAGGATGTTTTATTCCCATGTGGGTGGTGGAAAAATTGGTCGATCGACTACAAGATCCCCTCTTTCTTCTTGTTTGTCCAGAGTAGTAGTTGTGTTCCTCCACTGAGTAGATGATGTATGATTGTCAAAGATAAAACTTCGCAGGCTATTGATGATGTCTAATTTCTCACCTTGAATTAGCACAAATTTTGGTTGTATGATAGCCAGAGTGAGTCCTGGTTGTTGAATTGGACCAGTAGGATGCTAGATGGTCATTCTTTTGACATAAAGCGTGAATCTTTCTTGAAGTTTTCTTGCCTCGTGCCCCAAGGTGGGTGCCAAAAAACTGTTGGCGTTACAATTCACACCTCTGGAGTGCATTTTGGAAATGGATAACTATGCATAGTGTGTAATGATTGCTCTTCAAATTAGGAGGGGAAGCTCCCTCTTTTGCTGATATGCATGAAAAAGTAAATGATCTAAAAATCCTATCTTTTTGACTCAGCAAGAAGAGGCACAAGATTAAGAAAACCAAGAACATTGCAGCTAAGGTTTTTCTTTCTAGTTTTACATATCTTAACTACAACTAACTAAATGCATTTAATTTATCTTATTCCTGAAGAGAAACAAAGAATGAGGACTGAGGAGCAGGGAATATTTGGAGGATAATCTTTAAGTCAGGATTCTCAAGGAGGAGACAACTCCTATCCGAGGTGTATGTTGAAAGAAAGGTTATAGGAAACAACATCAAACGACAATCTTCACTTCTAAATTACCAAGGAGGAGATGACTCCTATCCGAGGTGTAGATATGAAACAAAGATTATTAATCACAACAAAGCACGATAAACCTACTTCTAAATTCCCAAGGAGGAGACGAATCTTATCCGAGGTGTAGATATGAAACATGCTTATTAGAAACAAATATAACCCAGGACAACAATTGTATGAAGGACCTATCACACAAATAAATTATCAACCAACATTATATTGAACAAATATGAACCATTACAAGTAACATTGTATGGCAAGGCAGCTCAACAATTTGTTTATTACTAATAAAAGCTCAAGGTGAACCAATACTAAACAATGGAATATTGTCGAAAACGCAACAACTCTCTATCTCAATGAAAATTTCATGAACAAATACACAAATAACAATACTACAGGAAAGAGTTGGCTCAACATGTGTTCTATCATGCAAAAGTTAATTAAAAATGAGCAAGGATGCTCTTATTTATATAACTCCAAGGTGTAGGGAACCCTAACATCACCTTGAGTTTATAGTCAGTCTTGCAAGCAAGCAAGAATTTATTCTCTAAGTATAACTAAATGAAACTATACAGTTAATTGGAAAACTACAATCAGTTAACTGAAACAAAACTAGACTAAACAGACATATGCAACATGCACGTCCTTATTGAAATGAAAGTTAACTAATAACTAACATCAATCAACTGGATCCTAACTAAAATTCCATCCTCCTGCGAAGATATCTCCAAGAATGAGATAGGCGTGTATGAGATTAACAATCAAAACTCAAGACTGATGTCAAGTTAATTGCTCCTTCTGACTCTATCCTCGAAAATAACAGAAGGTTCTAACTAGTTGTCTTCTATAAGCCTTCTTTTTCTATCACCTCATCCAAGAACTTGTCAATAGTCTCATCTTTTGGCACTCTGATGCTATCCACGATGATGAACTGCTTGTTGAACTCCTTCTCTCCATCTTTGATCAACCTCTGACATTCTCTGACATTTATAGTCTCCTTGTTTAAACTAGTTTCATCACTAAGAAGTGATCCAACTTGGATGCCTCAGGATCTCCATCAAGGCTATCATGAATCAACTTCTCAACCTAAGTCTACACTGCATTCAACTTAGCGTATGTACCATTCTCACGATGATAGTGGCATGGAATTTGAGTGATAAAATTGTTGATAAGTCTGAGAGCTCCAACAAAATTCTCCTTTATCGCAACCATCCTTGTAGAGATTCTCTCATACATTTCCACTTTTAAAAGATGTTATCTCCAAGAAAAAATCTTCTTCTCATCCTCTTCTGCCACAATGGCGTCATATGCAACTGCCAACTGAGATATAAGTATCAAGTCCTTCGACTTGCGTTCTGCTATAGATATCTCAAGCTATTGGATCCTCTGACGCAGATAATGTGCCTCGTACCTCAACTAATATAACTTTGTGAAGAGGTATCTTCCTGCAACATTGAATTATTCAATCCATTTGTCTAAGAGCTTCCCATGATTGACTACCCGGCCAGCTCTTTGTTGATTTTCAAGTGTCTCTTGAAGTTGTGGGAGCATAGGTGCTTTTCCTACGGTTCCATGAAGAAGATATGAGATGTATTGTTGGAGCTTTCTGATCTCAATGTTGAGGGTTGCCTTATCTTCTCCGTCCTTCATGACACACTCTTCAAGATTACTTGCAACAACCTTGAAAAGGATCATTTCCACGTGTCGGGTGCTCCTACCAAGATTTTCTTTGACAAAGGTGAAATAACCAACTTCAACTTCATCCAGGCTCTTGCCCTCTAGTGGTGTAGCAAATTCAACGATGATCTCTACTTCAGGAGTCTTCTCAATATGCACATGCTTCTTGAATCTCTTGTTTGACCTATCCTAATAAGGATTGCCAAACTCAAACAAATCAAGCTGATATGAAGGCCTTCACCTCTGTCTTCCCAAAGACCTCTCGAGCCAACAAAAATCATCAATGTTATCATCTCAAGGAGAAAGTGCTCCTGCTATGTCAACCACTGGTGGATCAACTGGAATGAAAGTCTCATGAGCTAGTGATTCTTGCACCGAGTCAATATCAATATGAGATGATCGTGGAGAAAATGGTGGACCAAGAGATGATGAATTGGCCTCAGCTTGTACCACTGATTCTACTGGGACTTCTGGCGCTTTCTCAACCTACTTCTTCTTATTGATGCTTTTCCCCTTCGAGTTCCCACTAACTTTGACACCTTGAGGTGGCTTCAATATAATTTTAACTCGAGGCATCGACCTAGAAGTTGAAGGTAGTGAAGAAAACCCTACTAGTGGCTCTAGAACTAGAACTATCCTTTGCTTTCTCTTGCTCTCCAAGAAGTACATGCTTGTCTTAATAACTAATCTCGATAGGTCCTCATTTGAAGTATTCTCATTGGCATACCAATCTGGTTGGCGAAGTGGTTGGCGAGCAACTTGTTCTTTAATGAATGAACTAAGCAACACCTCTCCGTCATCATTTGACAAACCTTCAACATCTTCTGACAAGAAATCAACAAGTTGTCGAAGAGTAAGTTTGCATTAATGACGTCGGTGCACTTCAAAATCATCTTCGTAGTTGACCCAAAAGTCCTCAAGTGTTGCCATGTGTGAATTAATTTGCTCCAACCGTGTTGAGTAACGACCCAAAGGATCATAGGTACGCTTTTGAGTGAGATACTCGAGATAGATTTTTTCTAACGCATTAATCATTAACTTGTAATCAAAAACAACATTGCATTTGTATATACCAAATCCAAATGAAAAGGTGAATGCTAGCTTCTGTCAATTTCAAAGAAAAGAGCGAACATATTGAGCTTGTCTTAGAAACTCCATGAATAGGACCTTGTCTGACGGTTACGTCAGAAGCATCAGAGGTTCTCCGGTGTAACCATACACTCAGATATATGTGAAAGTGGGAAACTAAATGAACCAATCTGCCCAACTCTGTATTGCTAACTTTGCCTCTGGTGAAATCCTGATATGCATCTCATTATCGAGGTCTCTGAGTGTCTTCATGAGAAAGTGATCATTCACCACCTTGAAATCTTGTTCAGCCTTTGAGAACATGTTGAACGTCGAGAGTCCCATTGGTCTTCAAAGTTCTAAGATTGAATTGAAACGTAATTAAGTAGACCAAAAAAGACACCATGTGAAAATCATGGATTTTGAGGAATTATGTGATTTGCTGGTGCAGACACTCACTATTCAACATTGCTCAGTCAAATTTTTCCTTGTTTTTGATAGTACGGGAAATGATATAGAACATCCACGATCGGAAAATATGAGCTTCCTCCTGACGTGTAACCCGATTGAGCAAATTTATTAAGATAGCAATCTCATCCTTGAACTCACCATGCTCAACCTTCTTTGGCATGTTAGTCTTTTGTAATTTCAACCATCTTTGAGCAACTTTTATATATGATCTTTCTTTGTCCTCTTCCCATATCTTGTCGCAATCTGGAATGGCTACAATAAAATTGTTTGAGCGAGGAGGAATAGCAAAGCACTTTTCAACGTCCCTTGGCTTGAGGTTGTAAATGACTCTCCCATCAGTTGATCTGATTTGTCTTGTGGATGAGACGTAGTGCTTAATGCAAGCAATAAAAAATTCAAGATAAAAAACCGTGATAGGAATAGATGTTGTTGCCAACAACCCGAAACGCTCAAGATTTCTAGCTGTAATGCCCCATCACGCAACCCTAGAGGAAGTAACAATTAACTAAACAAATGTACTATTTTTTTTTTTTGTTTAAGTACAATCAACATGCAAGTTCACTATCTACTGCTAACAACCTCTAAGGTTATGAGATAGAGGTTATATAGAACCTCAACAAAAAACATGAACTTAACCCATATTAATAATTTACTTAAGAATTTAAAACACATACATTCCATACATGATAGAATTACATCAAAGCATAAGAGATAAATTCCAGTTTCATTTATCCATAATTAAACATTACGATTACATCTCTCATTCCATGAATGAGGTAAGTCCAAGAACATAACTTTTTGTTGAGAGATTTCATTTCCAAATATAAGTTTCAAGTTTTGAGAGCAATATTTAAAATGGGTTTATTTTTCAAGAAGAATCATTTGAGTTTTCAAACAAAGATTTTACAAACAACATAACCAATTACATGAACCTTTTCAAATTCAAAATCAATTTAAATAGCATGAACCTGGTATTCCAGAGATCGAGAAGATGTCAAACAGTGCATAGTTTCTTCCTCTAATTCCAACTCTTACCCAACAATTCCTCAAAGCTTTTCCACAATTCCAGTCCAAAACCCACAAACAAAAAAACTTCCTCTTTCTCTCTATTTTTCAATTTTTCATCCTTTCTCCAAAACTCCATGAAAATCCATCCCCCTCAAAATATCCAAAAATATCTCAATAATAGAAAAAAAAGAAAAATATCTATGCAACCACCCTCATAAATTTTCCAAAACAGAAATCAGAAAATATCTCCAATTTTAAATTTTCAAAAAATGAAATTGAAACCCTTTTTCAAATTTTTCAATTTAATCTTTTCAATTTCAAACAATATATATATCCATAAATTTCAAAATGGATAACTTAATTTATTTCAATATAATTAATTCAATTAATTAATAAAATAAATCTAATACAATATTAAATTATATTATTAATTAAATTAAAATTTTCAATAAATACAATAACATTTCTAACATTATATCCAAATTAATTTAATCAACAACTTAAATACATAAAGCCATTTATTTACCTTTTTCTAACTTGCAATATAAATAAAATCGAACAATATTAACACAATTGAACCCGACTAAGACCGACGACCAGGGTGATGACTTGGCATGGAAAACCTAGCTACTATCTCCCAATGGAATGTCGTTGGGCAATGGACACACTCAAACTTGTGAAACCAGGTGGAGTCGATGTCATGTACCTATCAACCTACAAACAAAGAGTATATCCACATGCATATATATATCATAATTAAAACACACTGTGAAGAGGAAGTCACAGAATCACAGGGTGTTCACAAGCGAGTGGTGCAATTCCGTCCCCTTCACCAATACAGTTTTACAAACAGACGAGTCTAACATCAATATTCTAATAAAAAACATAAAGCATCATTAATTCAAATATCATCTATGCTAATCTAAAGCATTCCATAATGATAACATCAAGATCAAATACCATCACATCAAAATATCACATTCACATCGCTTTACAGATAGCGATCTAATAGTAATCGAGTAGCATAGTCAAGGTACTAGCAGAAAATAAGGCATAACCAAATAGAACATTGTTTGATCAAAAGAGAAAAATAGAGGGGTATTACATCCTTCCCCCCTAGGGCCAAGCTTACTCCTGGAAGCCTACAAAAACCCCTAGTGCAAACTCTATACAATCATACAAGCCAAGGGTTCCAAACTAAACCATTCCATACCTCATCATAAAAACAACAAAAACCTGTGCCATATACAACTCAACCAAGTACACTGTCAATCCAACCAAGACAACATGGTGAAGCAACCACCAACCAAGTCTCCAAAAAACACATCACCAGAAATCATCACAAGGCTACACAAGCATCCATCTGGACACCAAAAAGCAGCATACCAAACTGTGATAGAAGAATCCATGAACCATAAGCAAATAACCATCTCAAATAAATCCATACATCACCATCAGTAGCTTGATGGTGTTATGTCATACATAGAGTGAGACCATCCAAACCAGACCACAATGACCCGTCTCTTGTTGTATAAGGTGATCAGCCTCCAAGAGATGGTCCTAGCTGCATAACAGCCTCACATACCCCCATCCTCAACATTTCCTGTGTCTACTTCCTTGTACACACTCACCAAGTCCACCTCATACGTCCTTGGAGAGGAATCACAATACTACTAATAATCGACATTGAAAACAACAAAGATAACTAGCTTAGCCACCAAGTTCATAAATAAGAGAAAATTAAAGTTTCATTTCAACAATAAAGAAATAAATACGTGTAATTCAACACTGAATCAAATTTATAACCACTAGGGTTATAAAAAAATAAGATCACAAGTTGTGGTTAAACCTTCTCAATCAAATATAAACAAAGTGTCGGCCCTCACAATCAACTGAAAAATCATCAATAACCAAAAGAAAGTTCACAATCTTTAAAATTGTACTGTGCAACACTGTGTGACTAGTTACTAGCGACCAAATGAGGAAAGAGGAAACAACATCCAACTAGAATGATAATAGCCCTCATGTGATGCGGAGTGAGCACGCAATCCACATGACCCAGAGTGTATCCACGACTCTCAAACAAGATACAATTACTGGTTTCTTAAATTTACAGGGGTTCAACTACATACAAAATCCCATAAGAACATCCAATTCCAAAACCCATGGGATAAGTATCATAACTTTCCCACTATAACCTTTTATCAGGTTTCTTTCACACTACTCTTTTCCACAGAGTACATCATGCTAAAGTAAAAGCCATGAACATGTGATCACTTAGCAATTTCGTTAACAATTCACAGGGACAACCTAGTGGACTCAAATGCACCCAGAGAACCCAGTGTATGAACCTGGGGCTCTGATACCATGTGTAACGCTCCGTCACGCAACCCTAGAGGAAGTAGCAATTAACTAAACAAACGCAGTAATTTTTTTTTGTTTAAGTACAATTAACATGCAAGTTCATTATCTACTACCAACAACCTCTAAGGTTACGAGATAGAGGTTATATAGAACCTCAACAAAAAAAATGAACTTAACCCATATTAATAATTTACTTAAGAATTTAAAACACATACATTCCATACATGATAGAATTACATCAAAGCATAAGAGATAACTTCCAGTTTCATTTATCCATAATTAAACATTACGATTACATCTCTCATTCCCTGAATGAGTTAAGTCCAAGAACATAACTTTTTTTTGAGAGATTTCATTTCCAAATACAAGTTTCAAGTTTTGAGAGCAATATTTAAAATGGGTTTATTTTTCAACAAGAATCATTTGAGTTTTCAAACAAAGATTTTACAAGCAACATAACCAATTACATGAACCTTTTCAAATTCAAAATCACTTTAAATAGCATGAACCCGGTATTCCAGAGCTCGAGAAGATGTCAAACAGTGCACAGGTTCTTCCTCTGATTCCAACTCCTGCCCAACAATTCCTCAAAGCTTTTCCACAATTCCAGTCGAAAACCCACAAATAGCAAAACTTCCTCTTTCTCTCTATTTTTTCAATTTTTCATCCTCTCTCCAAAACTCCATGAAAATCCACCCCCCTCAAAATATCCAAAAATATCAATAATAGAAGAAAAAGAAAAATATCTATGCAACCACCCTCATAAATTTTCCAAAACAGAAATCAGAAAATATCTCCAATTTTCAATTTTCAAAAAATGAAATTAAAACCCTTTTTCAGTTTTTTCAATTTCAAACAATATATATATCCATAAATTTCAAAATGGATAACTTAATTTATTTCAACATAGTTAATTCAATTAATTAATAAAATAAATCTAATACAAGATTAAATTAAATTATTAATTAAATTAAATTTTTCAATAAATACAATAACATTTCTAACATTATATCCAAATTAATTTAATCAACAACTTAAATACATAAAGCCATTTATTTACCTTTTTCTAACTTGCAATATAAATAAAATCGAACAATATTAACACAACTGAACCCGACTAAGACCGACGACACACTATGACCAGGGTGATGACTTGGCATGGAAAACCTAGCTACTGTCTCCCAATCGAATGCTGTTGGGAAATGGACACGCTCAAACCTATGAAACCAGGTGGAGTCGATGTCATGTACCTGTCAACCTGCGAACAAAGAGTATATCCACATGCATATATATATCATAATTAAAACACACCGTGAAGAGGAAGTCGCAAAATTGCAGGGCGCTCGCAAGCGAGTGGTGCAATTCCATCCCCTTCACCAATATAGTGTTACAAACAGATGAGTGTAACATCAATAGTCTAATCAAAAACATAAAGCATCATTAATTCAAATATCATCTATGCTAATGTAAAGCATGCCATAATGATAACATCAAGATCAAATACCATCACATCAAAATATCACATTCACATCGCTTTACAGATAGCGATCTAATAGTAACCGAGTAGCATAGTCAAGGTACTAGAAGAAAATAAGGCATAACCAAATAGAACATTGTTCGATCAAAAGAGAAAAACGAAGGGGTATTACACTAATTGTCATGCTGCTAGTGCCTTCCAACGTGCTCAGATTGACCACTGGATATACGTGACCCAAGTCTGTATCGACAATTTTCAAAAAGTCATGAACCAAGACCAATTTGGCCTTGTAATCTATGGGGTGGAATTGCATTTTGAAAATCTATATTTTTTACTGTAAAGTCAGGTATGTTCAGACAACTTTTTGAAAAAGCTGAAAAAAGCTCTAGGATAGGCTAAAAATAGTTGGTTTAGGTGAAAAAATTGTTTCTTTTGAAACGTGGGTTTTGTAGAGAATTGCATTCTAAGCAAACCCAGATCATCAAAAAATCAAAAAGATGAGTTTTAGCAAGGCGTGAAAAAGGTTTTCAGTTGAGAACTGCACTGGCTGTAGGGGCTCTAGGGGCAATTTTTTTTGAGAAAATCTAAAACATGGGCTTTGTAAGCAATGGAATTCTAATCCAACTTAGACGATTCAATTCTAGAAAAAATGAGTTTCAGGTGGTAGACATATCTTTTGGACTAGCTAGTAGGCTTATCATGAGGCTGACAGGATTTCAGAGAGGTCTTCTTGGAAGTGACAAAACTCAGAAAATTGATCTGGACCCCTGAAATCAAGGGCGCCCCTGGCTAGCAGGTGTGCTTTTGTCTCCAAAGTTAGAAAATTCAACATTTTCACTCAACGAAAATCCCCTCCGAGACAAAGTATCATTTTGGAAATATCTCACCATAGAATCTTCACTGGAGCGTTTCAAGCTTAGATTTCGACACGTGGCACCTATCCATCTGCCATTGTTGACTTCAGAGATCCTAACTTTTCACTTGAAAAAGTGAAAACTACCCACCAAACTTAAACTAAGTTTTATCTAAATCCAACTTCACCATTGTGATTGTGAAGCAAAATAAGCCAATCAAAACAATTTTTCAGTCAATTCTGACAAGTTTCAATTTTTAGGGTTTTTGACCTAAAAATAAGGGTCCAGAAACCCTAATTTTCATTTTTTTCAAATTTTACCAATATCCTCCTTACATCAAACTGACTAAAATCCCATACTTGATTTGCCCAAAAACTATGTTTTGACCTCATTTTTACAAGGTTTAATCCATTTTAAGCAAAATGCCTTAATGAAGTAAAAAAATTGGTTTTGGTACAACAATATGGTATGGGAGCCTAATACGATTCTCTCATTTGTCACCCTTGGGGGCTCACCTAGTGGACAACAGAGTTTCACTAGCCCGTGTGAGTGTGCATTGTTGTTTGCATAGTGGACAACAAGTTCCACTTGTAAATTTTTTTGGACAAATAGTTGAGGTGTGTTCCACATCACGTTTGATAGTCAAGGCTCAATCCACCCTTTTTCTTTTCTTTTTTCTCTTTCTTTGAGTCTTTGTTGGAAAATGTGCCTCAAACTTATTGACATGAAACTCTTGAAGGAGGAAAATCGGTGAGACTCTTGGGATGTATTGAAGATTCGAAATGGTCATGTCGGTGTGACTAATGGTAGATCTTGCCGACGGGATCCATCGGTATGACCTAAACGGTTGGCAAAAATTCTCTATCTCTCGATGAAGGTAGGAGTCTAACCAACAGGCGATGATCGGTGAGAGTCTTGTAGATGGTACTCCGTTGGGGTGAATTTCGTCCTTGGTTAGACCTAGGAAGATCAGACTGACATTAGAAGTCTGGACAATGGGATATGGTTGATGTGAGTCTTGCCGATGGTTCTTCATCGGTGTGAAATAAGAATTCGGCCCAGCCTTAAGATCTTCGTCTGATGTCTAAAGTCTGGCTGGTGGTCTGGTATCAGAGTAAGTCTTGCTGATGGATGGCATTGGAGTAACCTAGGTCTTCGGCCTAGCTTTGGATGATCGTCCTAACTGTATTGGTCTGCCCGATGTAATCGATTGAGGTAAGTCTCCCCGATGAGATCAACAAGAAGGAACTTCATCGGTATGACACGAATTGTCGGAGGAGCTTTGGAGACTTCCTTCGAGGTAGGATCTTAGCCCGATGGTCTTTTGGTCGGTGAGACTTCACCAAGTCAGGTCGATAGAGTGATAGAAGACTGTGCAATGTGCGATTGTCAAATGGGTAGTTTGGCATCAATGAGACATGGTCTGGTGTCTCACCGATAAGCAATACAGTTGAAGATTTTGACTAAACAACTATCCTACATGGTTTTCTTTGAACCAATCAGACAAGCAGAATGTAAACCATTTGTAGTTAGATTGTTGAGACCGTTCAATTGTGGGAAGATCAACAGACCATTTGTGAACTATGCACAAAATGGAACTCTCTCTAATGGTCGAAGGTTGAACAATTCGAATGGTGGTAGAGTTGTTTGATTGGAACAAGGATTGATCAGTTTGTGAATTTCATTGTATGCTTTTGTAGAGCATTGGAACAGTGATGTTCTATTGTACAAGGTTGATCAGGGAAATGTTGTTGCTATAAAACTGACATCTGAAAGGAGAGTTTGTAACTTGTATGTAATTCAATTATTGTAATGCAAGTGATTTTTCTTTGGTGTGGTGGGTTTTTCTCCCGTAAGGGTTTTCCCACGTAAATTTGGTGTCCAATTGTGTATGTGTTTATTTCTCTATTTTTTTATTCCTTTCATGTGCATATTAATGAACTGTAATTGCAAAATTTAAAGACATATTTTCATTCTTCTCTGAGTTTTGACATTAGGAGAGTTTGTTCCGCACCTTAAATTTTTTCCTAACAAGTGGTATCAGAGCCTAGCCAGTTGTGTTATCCTTGTGGGTAGGTTGGGTTTTTATGTTAGATTTGTTTAGTGGGAGTCTTGTAGAAGTTTGGTAATTGAAATTACAAATTGTGATGGAAATGGAAAGTACATCAAGAAAGATTGAAATTGAGAAATTCAATGGCAGCAGTTTTGAGTTGTGGAAACTCAAAATGGAAGATCTGTTGGTTGATCGTGATCTTTGGGTTGTTGTGTTTGGAATGAAACCTTCTGGCATGAAGCAAGAAGAATGGGAACTGGTAGATCAAAAAGAAAAAGGGTTGATAAGACTTTGTTCTCTTGAATGTTCATGAAGAGAAGACTGTAGCCTCCTTGTGGAAGAAACTTAGTGACATTTATCAAGGCAAGTCCTTGCTGAATAAGCTATTCTTAAGGAAGAAGTTGTACTCTTTGAAAATGTAGGAAGGAGCATCTATTACTGATCATTTAAATAATTTTAACATGTTGATTGCTCAGTTAGCATCTGTGGGTGTGAAGATTGATGACGAAGATCGTTGTATGCTATTGTTATGTTCTTTGCCGGATTCTTGGGATCACTTGATGATGGAAATTGGGAGTACAACATCCACTTTTAAGATGGAAGACATTGTTGCTTCTTTTTTATCATAAGAGATGGGAAGGAAATCTTCTGAGATGACAAAGGAGGCTCTTGCTGTTTGAGGTAGATCAAAAGAAAAAGGCAAGAAGAAGGATAAGAGGTCCAAATCTAAATCAAAAGGGAGATCAAAGTCTCTTGGCAAGAAGTCCAAGGTGAAGTGCTGGAACTTGTTTGCAGCCTGGTCATGTCTGAAAGGATTGCAAAGAGGAGAAAAAGAAGAATAAGAAGAACTCTTCCGATAATGATTCTTCTTAGAGTGATGTAGATGCCTTCATTGCAGCCTTGGCAATTCGGGCATCATATGATGTCTGGTTGATTGATTCTGGAGCATCTTTCAACATGACATCTCATAGAGACTGGTTCACAAAGTATGAAAAATACGATGGTGGAAAGGTGTATTTGGAAAGCGATTCATCTCTGGAAATAGTTGGTCGTGGAAGAGTCAAAATTCAATTCCTTGATGGAAGAGTAAAGGGAATCAATGATGTAATGCATATACCAAGTATGGCTCAAAATTTACTTTATGTTAGTAAGTTGAACGATGTTGGAGTGCAAGTCTCATTCTCTGGAAATGAATGAAAAATGACTAGAGGCTCAATGGTGTTGGCTAGGGGTGCTCGAATTGGTACTTTGTACAAGCTGGATGCACTTGTTGTTCAATGCAACAGTGTCTCTGCAAAGTCACAAAAGGTTGTTCGTAAAGAGAAGAAGGAAAATTTCCCTGATAGTGAAAACTCTATGGAAGTTAAAAGTCCATCAGAAAAGACTATGCTCTGGCATCATAGGCTTGGCCACATTGGGGAAAAAGGTTTAAAAACTTTGAAGAATAAAAACATGGTTGAAGGGCTTGATGATTGTAACCTTGAATTCAAATTTTGTGAACATTGTATATATGGAAAACAACACTGTGTTTCGTTTTATTCTAGTCCTCATAAATCTTCTGGTATACTTGATTACATTCATTTTGATGTGTGTGGTCCAGTGAAAGTTCCTTCATTATTAAAATCAAAATATTATGTTTCTTTTATTGATGACTATTTGATAAGGGCATTTGCGTATTTTTAAAAGTAAATCAAAAGTGTTCAGTCATTTTAAGGAATTTAAAAACCTTGTGGAAAATCAAACTGGAAGAAAAATAAAGTGCTTAAGGACTGGCAATGGTGGTGAGTTTTTTTCCGATGAGTTCAAAAGGTACTGCAAAGATCATGGAATTAAAAGACATAAAACTACACCCTACACTCTGCAGCAAAATGGAGTTGTTGAAAGGTTCAACAGGACGGTGATGGAAAGGGAAAGAAATATGTTGAGCAGTGCTGGATTGGAGGAGAAATTTTGGGCTGAGGTAGTTGCAACAACATGTTACTTAATAAATCATTCACCTAACTCTGCTCTTGTTGATAAAACACCTTTAGAGGCATGGTCTGGAAAGAATCTCTCTCTAAGACATATTTGAGTCTTTGGTTGTGAAGCATATGCATATGTGCCAAATGAAAAAAGATCTAAATTGGACAACAAGGCTATTAAATGTATTTTTACTGGCTATAGAATTGGAATAAAAAGATACAAGCTTTGAAATCTTGAGACTGAGAAGGTTTTGTACAACAAAATTATTATTTTTCATGAGTTGAAGCCTTCTACTTTGGATCTACAGTTAGAGACAAAATCAGAAAACAAAGAGGATGTAGTTGAAATTCCTCCCAGACTAGATAAAGAGGGATTAAAAATTCAAAACATACCTGAATCTGAGGAGAGCTCAAGCAGCTCTGAATTTTTTGAGCAAGATGATGAACAATGTCCTCAGCCTCAACCTGTGAGGAGGTCTACACGTGAAAGGTGACAACCGGATAGGTATGGATTCTCTATGTTGGATTCTAGTTGTGCCTATGCTTTGACTACTAACACTGATGAGCCTAAGACTGTAAAAGAGGCAACTGAAATGTCTGATTTAGATTCTTGGTTGGAAGCCATGAATGAAGAAATGGCATCATTAAAGAAAAATGATACTTGGGATATGGTTCCATTGCCTGAAGGTAGAAAGCCTATGGGATGCAAATGGGTATTTAAAAAGAAAATTGGTCTGGATGGTTGTGTTGTAAAGTATAAAGCAAGGTTGGTTGTAAAGGGATATTCCTAGGTAGAGGGAATTGATTATGGGGAAATTTTTTCTCTAGTAGAAAAGCTGACATCTATCTGATTTGTTTTGTCACTTGCAGCAGCATATGACTAGGATATTGAGCAGATGGACGTGAAGACAAAATTTCTTCATGGTGATCTTGAAGAAGAAATTTATATGTCCCAACCAGAGCACTTTGTGAAAAAAGTAAAGAAAATCAGGTTTGCAAGTTGAAAAAATCTCAGTATGGATTAAAATAGTCTCCTAGAATGTGGTACCAGAAGTTTGACACATTTGTTTTGTCATTGGGATTTATAAGATAAAAAACTGATCATTGTGTGTATTAAAAAATTGAGAATGATCATATTTTAATTATTGCCCTGTATGTGGATGATATGTTATTCATTGGGAATAATAAGTTTATGATTTTTGATCTAAAATCTCAGTTGTCTGCAAAATTCGAAATGAAAGATATGGGTACAACAAGTTATATTTTGGGGATGGAAATAACCAGGGATATAAAGAGTAGAAAACTTTGGCTCTGCCAGAGTAAGTATATTAACACTATTCTAGAGAGGTTTGACATGACTGATTGCAAGTAGCTAGTTGTTCCAGTTTTGCAGGGAACAAAGCTATCTATTGAAGATTGTCCAAAATCTCCTATTGAGATGGAGGACATGACTAGGGTACCTTATGCAAGTGTAGTTGGAAGTTTAATGTATGCAATGGTTTGTACAAGGCTAGAAATTTCCCAAGCAGTAGGAGTAATTAGTCATTTTATGGAAAATCCAAGAAGGCCGCATTGGGATGCTGTGAAAAGAGTGTTTAGATATCTGAAGGGAACTTCAAAGTATGCTTTGTGTTACCAAGGAAATTTGGTTGGATCACAGATTGCTCTCAGTATTTGTGGGTATGTGGATTCTAATTAGGTAGGGGACATTGACAGCAGAAGATCCACCAGTGGATATATTTTCATGGTGAATGGTGGTGCAGTTAGTTGGATGAGTAAACGATAGGTTGTCATCACTTTGTCCACTACAAAGGAAGAATACATGGCAACTACATACAATTGTAAAGAAGCAATCTGGTTAAAACATTTGTGTTCTAACATTAGGTTTGATGTAGGGAAGATTACAATTTATTGTGACAATTAGAGTGCTATTTGTCTGGCAAAAAATCCTACTTTCCATGCAAGGATGAAACATATTGATGTGCAATATCACTTTTTATGAGATATGGTGGAAGATGGAAAGGTCTATTTAGAAAAAGTGGATACTCTGGAAAATGTTGCAGATACATTGACGAAACCAATAATCATAGATAAGTATAGGTGGTGTGCAAGTTTGATGGGCCTTGGTGCCCATGAATCTCAGTAGTTTATGAATGCTCTGGAGGTGTTAGTAAGATCTTCGTCAAGTGGGAGATTGTTGGAAAATGTGCCTCAAACTTACTACCATGAAACTCCTGACAGACGGAAATCATTGAGAGTATTGGGATGTCTTACCAATAAGCAGCTTAGTCCTGAAGATTTGAAATGGCCATGTTGGTGTGACTAATGGTAGGTCATGCCGATGGGATCCATTGGTATGACCTGAATGGTCGACGAAAGTTCTCTATCTCTCGACGAAGGTAGGAGTCTAACCGACAGGCGATGATCGATGAGAGTCTTGCCAACGGTACTCTGTCGAGGTGAATTTCATCCTCGGTTAGACCTAGCAAGATCAGATTGACAGTAGAAGTTTGGTAGATGGGATATGGTCGGCATGAGTCTTGCCAATGGTTCTTCATTGATGTGAAATAATACTTCGGCCCAGCCTTAAGATCTTTGTCCTATGGTTGAAGTCTGGCTGATGGATTGGTATCAGAGTAAGTCCTGCTGATGGATGGAATTAGAGTAACCTGGTTCTTCGTCCTAGCTTTGGATGATCATTCCGACTGTATTGGTCTACCCGATGGAATCGATCGGGGTAAGTCTCCCCGATGAGATCAACAAGCAGGAACTTCATCGGTATGACATGAATTGTAGGAGGAGCTTTGGAGACTTCCTCTAAGGCAGGATCTTAGCCCAATGGTCTTTTGGTCGGTGAGACTTCACCAAGTCAGACCGATAGAGCGGTAGAAGAATGTGCAGTGTGATTGTCAAATGGGTAGTTTGGCATTGATGAGACACGGTATGGTGTTTCACCGATAAGGGATACAGTTAAATATTTTGACCTAACGAATGTCCTACGTGGGTTGCTTTAAACCAATGAGAGAAGCAGAATGTAAACCGTTTGTAGTTGGACTATTGAGAGTATTCACTTGTGGGAGGATCAACAGACCGTTTGTGAACTGTGAACAAAATGGAGCTCTCTGTAATGGTCAAAGGTTGAACAGTTCGAATGGTGGTAGAGTTGTTCGATTGGAAAAAGGATTGATTAGTGTGTGAATTTCATTGTATGCTTTTGGAGAGCATTGTAACAGTGATGTTCTATTGTACAAGGTTGATCAGGGAAATGTTGTTGCTATAAAACTGACATCTAAAAGGAGAATATGTAACTTGTATGTAATTCAATTACTGTAATACAAGTGATTTTTCTTTGGTGTGGTGGGTTTTTCTCCTGTAAGGTTTTTCCCACATAAATCTGGTGTCCAATTGTGTATGTGTTTATTTATCTATTTTGTTATTCCTTTCATGTGCATCTTAATGAACTGTAATTGTAAAATTTAAAGACATATATGCATTCTTCTTTGAGTTTTGACATTAGGAGAGTTTGTTCCGCACCTTAATTTTTTTCCTAATAGTCTTTGGAATTGTATGATTGAGTATCTTGTCATTTTTGCATACACACACACACACACATATATAGCCATGTGTCTCATTGTGCCTTTGTTGGTTTTTTTATGAGATCTTAGATCTTGGAGGCTTGATCACCTTCCTTGATCTTTTTCATCTTATCCTTCCAACGATTGTATAATTAAACCTCTCTTGATTGTCTACTTTAGTGTGAGTTTGACACAAGGTCATCCTCTCACTAAAGTGGGGGGTAAATGTAGTGTAGAAAAATGTATCCATTTACATTTTTTCACTTGTCTGGGCCCTCCTTATTTAAATTAAACTTAATAATGCCTTAATTTAGTGTTGTTAAATGTACCTATTTACATTTACAAACTTATTTGGGCCCTCTTAATTAATTGAGACTAATTATGCCTTAATTGGCCCTTTAATTCATTTATAGTCCTAATTAATTATATTTTTCCAAGGGGAAATCCGATAATAATTAATGCCTAAACATAACACTTTACATTGAGCAATGTGTGTTCCAGGTATAGGGACCTAGGATCTATTCGCCCATGGGCGAATGGATCCTCCCTAAACCTTTGGACCTAAATTTAAATAATGTTTTTGGTGGAATTTTATTGTTTTCAAATCCATAATTCAACGTCGTCTTGTGATATTTGAATTTCGGAAAATTAAGGATACATACCTATAAATACAAGGTTATTTTCTAAGTTTCACCTAGATTTTCAAGAAGCATTTTCAAGTAGAATTTTGATATTTCAAGAGAATTTTCAAGAGAAATTAAAGACATTCAAGAGTAGATATATCAGAGTTTTATTGCAACATTCAAGATCCATTCATCATGTCAAAGTCTTCTTGCATCATGCATGTTTTTGGAGCTAACATTATGATGTAGGTTTCATGATCAAGTCAAGCATTCAAAGTGTCATTTCAAGCAAGATTCAAATGTCAAGATCCACATCGAATTCAACCATTTCATGCAAGTTGCATACCTCCTACGATCTCCATTATCAAGGTTTCATACAAGGGGTTTTTGAGTGGTAACATATCTTTGTTCATTCTTCATTCCCTCTTTCATGTTTCATTTCAATTCAAGGTTTAATTACCCAAATAGGGTTTGACCAAGGAAAAGCCCTATTCACCCAAAATAAACATTTTTCTCTCTTGTATGTGTGATTGCAGATTTAAGTTGAAGAAGACTTGAAGACCTTTTGAAGTGCAAGATTTATAAATTTGTCAAAGTTGCAAAAGTTGTCAAAATTGTTGCCAGTTCACAGAAACTAAGATCCCAAAGTCATTTCCAACATTTCGACTGCAAAACCTGGACAAATTGGAAGATTCAGATTTGCATCAGAGGCTCCTAAAAGTTACAAAAAACCCTATACTTGGACCCATTCACCCATGGGTGAATGAGTCTCAGATTATCTTTTGAAAATCACTTTTGGTGATGGGTACACAAGTCTCTACCCTTCTCAGATCTGCAATCTTTTTTTTGGTTCTACTAGTATTGAGTTTAATATTGTTGTTTCAAGTGTTAGATTGCATTTTGGTGTTGATTTTCTATTTTTAGTTTTTCTCCCCAAAGTGTTGTTTGACCTTGACCCTTGTCCTTCAATCATGAGGAAATCTAAAGATTGTCACTTTGAATTGATTCACCTAAGGTTTGATAATCAATTCATTGTGTGGATCTCATTTCCTAATGAAATAAAGGAAGACAGGTCTCTCATCCTATCATATTTTGCTCACTCCACCTTTTTCCCCTATTTTTCTATGTTTCAATGATAAAGATTAAAAGCCAACAAATAGTAAACTGATGCAAGTGCATAAGTGTTAGGAGGACAAGTATCTACTTTTAGAACATGCAAGCTCCATGTCAGGTAAAAATATAAAGAAGGCAAAGAGAGGATAAATAATAAACAACCTTTTCTAAATAAAATGACTACAAAGCTTGGCCAAGCTCATGCTACATAAAATGCAACTTAAATTAGATTTGGAAAAGAAAATCTACACTCTTTGGCACCCATTCTCAGAAGGTAGCTTACCATAACAAAGGGGTATCCCTCCCTTCTAGACCATCTACTAGCATCATATTCCAATGTGCTATAGTCTACCTTAGTACTTTTGTATCATTCTATTTCATCAATCATCAAGCAAGTAATCCATTTAAAATTTGGTATATCCATTCATCTATTCATCATATAACTATCTTTTCTTAAGATTTGTATTTGCACTTCAAAATTGTTTCATTTCTACAGTTCTTTCCTTTGCAAATGAAATTAAACAATCATAATCAAATGAGTAGATTAAGATGAAATAATAAGGTATACCTCATGTATGTGTACATGCATAAATGATGAGTTTATGCATGTGCACATATATGCATATTATTCACAACTTGTATATGCGTATACATTCTTTAAGAATAATAAAATTAAAATCCATTCAACATACAAATTTATAAATCAAGATACATTGATTTCTTCAGATACACAAATTCTGGTCTTATCTACTATGTTCCATTAACAACACAATGAAAAGACAAAATTAACTTTAGAAGCATAATGAGAACCAGTATTAATCTTTGACAATTATCAGTTTGAATTGCTTTTAGAAACAATAACATTATCCTCCAATCATTTTGTTCCAGACAAACAACAAATCATTTATTTCTCTATGTTTAATTAAAACATTATGGTGTTCTACATTCCTTTCTTTAAATCACACATATATGCTTATATAATGAAAATATTAGGGTTAATCTACATTAATTATACTATCGAATTATATTATTCACCTAATGTTTCAATGGTGTTGCCATTCTCATGCTCGAGGCAATGATTTATCACTTGAAAAGTTACAAAGTATATGCTACTACTGAAATTTGTATGATGCTTACACATGGTTGACTGAGCATGCGTGCACACACACACACATATATACATATCATTGAAGGAGTAAGGAGAAGATATTCATAAGTCGCGAGGGTTTCATATACCCTCAACCTTTAATGGTTGATATTCTATCTGCCACAAATTGATATAACACATGCATTATTGTTTACAAAAACAATACAACAATAGTCACAATAGAATGATAGCATTATTCCTATCTATATTTTGAATGAAGCTTGATTGTTCGACACAAAATGGAAATAATAGTATAACATAGGGATACATTCCATAATACATATTTATATATTTAAAGAGTGACCTCAATCAATATAGATTTACACTGAGTCGTTAACATTCATCCACACTATGCTCAAATAGGACGAGGTATATCGTCCTTCAACCTACAACATTGTTGGTGTTATTATCTAACCATTAACATACACATGGAGCAAAATGATATGGATCATTCTGAGTTGAGATTTACACTCGAATGGTCCATACCATTCGGCCCCATGAAACAATATACATACATATTACAACAAACGTAGATATCGTTCGAATGGGTATCATGGGTGGTCGACACCAAAGATGGTGTTTCCATCACAAAGAATATATCGATGTTCTCAATTTTGAAGATAAAATAACATGCGGGCTAGAGCCTGAACACATACCTTCCATCTAATCATTCTTTTGCATGTCGTTACACATAGCGAAGTTCATAAATGGAGTTTTCACCCCCCAAACATGGCTTTCTATAATTTCAGAACACACAAAATGGAAACAAAGCAACGAGTATGAAACAAATATAATAACAAGATGCTTAGTTTTTGATTAAATCGAGATTTTCTCAAGAGATAGGGAAAAATCGATTATTTTGAAGGAAACTTTTTAAGAAGGCATCGTTCTTACCTCTTGTTTGCAAGATCAATGCTCTTTCCTCAATCGAATGGAAACAACTATCTCCCCTCTTCATGTTTTTCCTTATGCTGCTTTTTTTTCTCAATCACCTCCCTTGCTTTTGCTTGATTGACACCTCTAATTCAAAATTACCACTATCTTTATCCTTCAATTCCCTACATTCTATTCTTGGAGTGCTCTTAACTCTCCATATCTCCACTATCTAGCCACCCCACTCCCCTTTCATTGGCATTATCCATCCATTCCAATATGGAAGGGGTCGACATTATGAAGGGGGTTATATGAATAATCATTGTCATTGCTCCTTCCATATAATTTCTTAAGGAGTTTTAAAATTAAAAAAATACTTATTATCTAAAATGGGGTATAATATAATTGCATATATATGTATATATGTTTTTGTAATTATTTCTCTTACCAAGGATTTATTCTTTCAAATTCTTTAAAAGGACCAATTATTCAAATTTTTCTCTTAAAAGGAAACAATATGTAAACAATTATATTTTGCATTCCATTATTTTTTTTCCTTTTTCTCTAAATATGAAATTAACTTCGAATAGACAAGGTAAGACAAATAACTCCATGAATTTTTTTCTTTCATTTAAGTTACCTGTTTATTCATTCACGATTCATATAAGCAAGAATGATATTTTTCATTTACAAGACAAATGCACATGTCATGGTCTACTGTGGTGTGTGAGATTCCAGATTCTAATCTTGCTTATCGTTCATCATCCGGTTAAGCATCCCTACCTCAACCATATTCTTGTTCTTCAAACTATTCTTGCATACACATTCTTGCACTTGTAATTGTTCATCATTAACCTTTAACCAATAGTCATTATAAGATAATTCTCTTAAATCATAAAATTGTAAGATAATCATTTTTCAAATATTATTACATTTATGAAATCCCATAAATACTAAATGATAAATTCCATTTTTCAAATATTTCAATTAATTTAACACTATTAAATGCAAGCAATGAAATTGAGATGTGACATACTCTCTAGCCAAGAAGGTGATGAGTTGGTAGTATCAGGGTTTTAAGAAATCTTAGGAATGCAAAACAAAAGAGCTCTTTACAAAGGGGGATTCCTTGATGCAATTTGTAAATTGAAAGGGAAAGAGGTGGGAGATTTACCTATTTTTGTGCTCTTTTAAACCACATCCTGAGATTGGCTCAACTGCTCCTCGTGGATACCAACATTTTCTCTTTCAATTTCTTGTTCTCATTCATTCCTTTCTCCTCCTTCCTCTTCATTTTCCTTTTCAACCTATTCCTGATTAACAACATCATTGAGAGGACCCTCACCACATGTTTTCTCAAGACCTTTGTTCTTTCAGAGGGATCTTCTCCACTTCCACCACCACTAGGTAGTCACATGCTTGGAGGAGGTGGTGGCACTAATACAAAGGGAGACACACTTACTTGACCTATGTTGGCTTTCCCTCCGATTCCTTTTTTGTCCTTGGGTGGAGCCTTGGTAGTTTATCCGTTTTTCTTGGCAAGTCATATCTATGTTCTCTTCATCACTGCAACAATCCTAGCATTTAAATCCTTAGATTCCTTGATACTCCAATCAATTATCACTATGGGATGCATTTGTATTTAATTGAAATAGATAGGATCAATCAAGTCTGAACTATCATCCTCAACCCCTTTGATATTCCATCCCAATTTAAAGTTGAAAATCTGGCCCAAAGTCAATCTCATCCAATCTCTCTTCCTTACTTCATAATCATTGACACAATTGACCTAATAATCTTTCAAGCATGGCACATGATAAAAACTAGGACCAAGGTGAAGGTTTTTCCTTACATAATTCTTGTTGTCAAATGGAAACTGTTGGAAGAATAAGGAAATGCCATTGATGAATTTGTTGGCAACATGAGCATGTGGAATTAGCACAAGGTATACAGTTATACATTGCAATGTTGTCATTGATGTCAACATTGTATCCTGGTATAAAGACTATGGTGCAAATCAGTTTGGGTGTCTTGAGTATGTTTGAAGATGATCATGAAAGAAAATTTTGCAAGAAGGTTTGATTCGGTGAAGAAAATAGTTGTGAAAATTGACTAAGTGTTAATATAAGCGATTATGTGTACAAGGGATCTGGTATTTGGGTCTGCATTGGTCCACTGATGAAGATGTTTCTCTATGCTTCTAACATAATTTTTTTGGTTAATAGATGAACCTAATTCTAAAGTTTCATCCTATTTTGGTTTCTAGTTTTAGAGTTATGAGTAACAAAAGTTTGGCTTGGCAGTTATAGGTGTTTTTTAGTGTAATACATATGCTTTGGTGAATCCACACTTCTCTACAGATTGGAATTTTGTTTTGTGGAGTTGCAAGGTTGTTGATAGATGTTAGTTGATTGTGTATTCTAATTGGAAGAGTGTTTGGAGGTCCACGTGTCCGAATGTGGGTGTATAGTTGGAAAATTTTGTAATAAGATCATTATCGGTGCCAACCTAATGAGTTAGGTGTATTGTAGAGATTGAATATGTCTTGATCTATTATGTGAGTGATATTTTAGGTCCATGCTAACCTATTTCAAATTGTTATAAGGTCTAATTCTTGGTGAAAAGTGTGTGTGGATAGATATTTAGCTGACAAGCTACATTTTATTTATTACATTTAATTTGGCCAACCTAATTGATGTTATAGGTAAAGCGGGTATATAAGTTAAATCTTTTTTGGTAATTTAAAAGAGGGATATGTGATAAGAGTTAGTGGATGTGAATTGTGTGAATGTAGAGTAGAGAAAAGTGATATTTCAGATCAATATGAAGAGTTTTGAGTCTATATTTTGAGCTTCATTGGAATTGTATTTCATGCATGTGTTAGATGTAATTGTAATAGTTCAAATCTTGTAGTGAGCCATAATCTCTTCTATCTCTTTTATTTCTTAGTAGGCAGTGAGTCCACTTGCAGTGAGCACTTTTGTAATATACTATAACCGGTTATAATATATTGTGCACTAATCCTCACTATGGCTTTTCCCATTTTGGGTTTTCCATGTAAAAATATTGGTGTTCATGTGTTATGTGATGTTGAATATTTTCATGCTTTCCTTCATTACTACAAATTTAATATGCTATGAGTATTGTATGTTTAAATAATTAAGTGGTTCAAATAATACTATTCACCCCCCTCAATATTCTGAGTGTTCAACAATTGGTATCAGAGCTTGGTTCCTTGGAAGGAGGTTAATTGCTTGGGGAAGATCTTAGAGGTTGAACACATGGATTTTAGAAGACTACCTATTCCTCTGGAAGATATTCTTGTTGTTAGATCTACAGAAGAAGATTGCATATTTGACATAAATGGAGAACTCAAAGTTGCTCTTGAAGATTTGCAAAGAATTGAAGGTGAAAATAGAGATTTGGAAGAAAATGTCAAAGAAGCATATGAATGCATCAAAAAATTGAGAGAACAAATCAAGAAATTCAAAGAAAGACATAAGGAGGTCAGTGAGAAATTGAAGCAAGCAAATGAAATAATTACCAATCTAAAAGTGCAAGTTGAAGAAATAAAAAGAGTTGAAGAATGTTTGAATGCAATGGTGAAAAATAAATATGAAGAATGCACAAAGCTTGAACAAGAAGTTGTGAATATAATATCAAATCTGGAAAAATTGAGTCATGTTCAGAAAAATTCAAGATGAGTTCTACAAATATTAATGAAATGATTGTAAATTAGAAAGGCTCCAAAGATAAAGAAAGTTTATAATTTGAAAAGGGTGAAAGTTCAAAAGAAGACCAGACACCAAATGCTAAAAAGAAGATTGAAGACAAAAAGGACAATGGCAAGTAGATGCAAAATCAAAGGAATGAAGCTATAATACCATCGGTCAGACAACCAAATGCACAAAGGTACCCATATTTTAATGGTTTCTATTATTCTTGTAATAGATTTGGATATAAGGCTATGAAATGTAGAAGCAGAATGAATCAAAATGTTCCATCATTTCCTCTAATCAATGTTTTGCATGCAAAATATTTGGTCATTGAGCCAATGAATGCATAAATCAAATGATGAATGGTAATAACAATCGTAGAATGGTTCAATCTTTCAATGTCTATTATTATACATGCTATGGATTTGGTCATATAGCTAATCAATGCAGATCTAGAATGAATGGAAGTAATATTGGTCAAAGAATATCATATAGTACAATTGCAATAGGCCTAGACACATTTCAAAGTTTTAAAAAATAAAAAAATATAAAGGATAATCCAGTAAATAAGAATGATCCAATACAAAATATTGATATGTTAGAGACAAAGAAGGAAATGGAAAAGATCTAGAAAAGAAAGAAGAGACAAAGGTTATGAATGAGTGTGTACTGACATTTGATGCCGATATTTCCTCTAGAAATTGAGTTGAGAGCTTTAGATTAATGGGAGTGTTAATGGAAATATTTCATCCCCTACCAAATAAATGGTGTTCATGTCTCAACATGAGGGAATGTGGTGTGGTTCAATATGTTTGACCTATTGGAGAAAATTTCAGTAGAAAATATCATCATGCAAAAATTTGCGAAGCAATTGAAGGTGACTGTGCATATAGTTAAGGGTTTGACAACTTTTTGAGATGAAGCATTTATGGTAGAATCAGGTTACAACATAAGGTTTATAAGTTATATCACTTAAGATAAATTCACTTGCAATCAAGTTTTCAAGTGAAGGAGAGCAGACAAAGATCAGAGCAGAGTGATTCAAAGAAATTTAATTTTAGTACAAGCGAAACCCTATTCATAAAGCGTTTAAAGGTATTCTCAATTTCTGTTTACCCTAGTTTTGTAAAGAGCTTTCAATTTACTACAAGGATGTATATGCTGCAAGTGGTAGAAGTCTCTAAGCATCCGAGACCTAAATTTAAGAGGAATCCCAACAAATCCTTGATGGATGATTTGAATGGTGTATTATCACACATCCCATATGGATTTTTACACACTAAGGATGTTAGGGCTTACATCCATGTCAAAATGGAAGAATATAACCACAAGAAGTTGAATGAAGTCTGGTTCAATGAACTCACTAGAGAAAATTTTGAGTTGAAACCAGAGTATGAGGTTTTGGCAGAGAAGAATCTTAATGTTTGGAACAAGTTTCCCATCCTTTTTTATGTGGATGAGTGGGTGAGGTACACCCTAAGTAGAATACATGACAAGTTCTTTTGTTTGGATATCCCACATTAGGTAGTTAGGGTTGTAACTAGTCTATGCTCAAGCATACTAGTACCCATACTCAAATCTCTTAAGAATGAGACTATAATGGACTGAATAGGAGCAAAATATGATAGGAGCGCTTTCACCATTAAAGATATAAGGAATCATATTGTGAAGTACGCTTCCATGATGATTGGTTACAAGTTTTATTTCACCAACAGGGAGAACTATGTGCTGACAACCACCATCAACATAGATTATGAGATGGTGGAGAAAGGTGAAAACTATGATCTATGCGAATTTTTGAGACTATAATTTTTGGAGAACCTATAGAAATCCAAGGAGTCCAAGTATGCTTTCAAGTTTGGTACTCTAATCATTTGTCTATTGTTTTACTTTTTGAATGAATTACTTGGAAGGAAGAATGCGGTATGGCTACTCGACAAACTTATAGCCCACCAAATCAGGGATTATGTATTTGGATTAGGACACTCAAATACTAAAAAAAAAATCCCTGTGGGGGTTCTTCAAAAAAGAAGAAGGAGAAGATGCAAGATAGGAAAAGGATACCTAAGAAATTGGTGGAAAGGCATCAACATGACATTACTTTCCTAGTCACAAAAGATGAGTGCATAATGAATGTCGTTGAGCCCATAATAGTTTGGATCTTGGCATTGGGATATGAGGTTACTTTGGATGAAATAATTGGTTTAGTTGATATCTTGTTGAAGATTCCTAAGGACACCACTCAGGAGAGATTCATAACATATGAAGAGAAATATATGAAGGTGTATATGGGGAAAAGGGAGCCACAAATAAAAAAGAATGTTGAAAAGATGACTGCATAGTTTAAGGAGGCTATGGGCCTCACAAAAGAGAAAGTAGAAGAAGTAAATGCAATGGTTGGGGCTCCAGGAAGCTCATCAAGTGAACAAATATTTGGTAGGACTAATACCACTCCTCTGGCTACTCAAAATTCCTTCGAGACTATCCCCTCATCAAGTGGAACTAAGAGGAAGGAGACTAGAACTATTGTAAAGAAAACCAGTGCTCCGATAAAGGAGAAAACCTCTACAACAAAACAAGCGAAGAGGCCTACGAAATAAAAGGTTGCTTTGAAGAAACACCTAGATGGCCCTGTGAGGAGAAAGGTTAAGAATAAGGCCACCAGAGAACAATACTTAGGTGTGAATGTTGAAGAAGAGGAAGAATGACCTCAATTGGTCTGGAAGAGAAAAGGTGAAGCTTCATAGGGTGAAGCAATTTCAAAGAAGCAAAAGGTGGATATTGTAGATACCAATGATGAAGAATAAATAGAGAAGGAAAAGAAAGCATTTGTTATCCACATGTGAGAAAAGAAGGAAGAAGCCACCAAGAAAATTTCATCAGAAAAGAAGAAGAAAGCAAAAACAAAGAAGACACCAGAAGAAAAGAAGAAGAAGCAGCAGAAGAAAGATCCAGTAAGAGCACACAACCCAATGAAATTTGATGCATTATTTAATGGGATTGTGGAAAATGACATGTTAGGATAAACTGTAACATTATACAATGAGTCCGATGAGGTGGATAAAGCCACCATAGTTGAGGCTATTATTAAATATAATAGTTCTTGAGGTTGATACGAGGTACATAGAGAAACAAATACCTGTAGAACTATGGAATGTATTGATTGAAAGGAGACAAGAAGCTATAGAAGAAGAGGCCAAACTGATGTCCTATGCATTAGAAAATATAAGTGCTCCTCTGTTAGAGTAAAATAAGGCCATATTGGCCACATTATTCAATAAAGAACTCAAAATGAAAAAAAGGGTGACAACCCTTATGGGAAGAGATCAAAATGATCTCGAGAGGCTAAGGAAGGAGAGTATGGAAATAGCAATAGTCCTAGCACAAAGATTGGGGATGACCCTAGAAAACAAAGAGGAAGTGAATGTGGATATGTCTTCTCCAAATAAAATGTTGAAGATGATGTGCAAATGGATGATTCTCAACATGAGCATGAGGCAAATGAAGAAGATGCACAAGACAACATTCCTCTGGAAGTGGAAGATACAACAAAAGAAAATGTGGAGGTTGAGGGGAATGTTGAGAATAATGCAGCTATCGAAGAAGATATTGCAAAGGAGAATACTATTATTCCTCCTCTAATAAATGACACACATGGTGAGAGCATAAAAGATCAATCAGAGAGAATTATCCCTCTGGATAATACTGAATAGACTATTGGTGATGAAGAAACAAAAAAGCAAAATGAGCAGAAAAATGAAGATGCCTCTAGAGATGAGGAAAATAATGAAGCAGAGATACCAATTAATACTAGTAATAATGAGGAGTAGAAATAAAATATTGCAGAAGAAAAGGTAAAGGCAACTGGTGAATCCTCTAGAACTTTCAAAGATTCTCTTCAAAATTTATTGAACATGCAACTGCAATTCCAACATGTTGTATTAGCACAATTACTACAATTGTCCATGCAACAAGGAAATGTGGACCTTGCAAAGATCTCCACCCCTCGATAAGCTTCATCTAGGAGATATTTTCCATGCATCTGACCAGAAGGAAATTATTAAAACAAATCAAAAGAGCAGAGAGTTGATCAAGGAGGTAGTGAAAACTCTATAGGAGGCCATACTCAAAGCTTTAGTTGATAATTCTCTATCTGGTATGAAAAATATTAATTTTTTGATTGATTCATTTAAAGGACATGCATCCATTTTGGAAGAGAAACATGAAAAATAAATTGATAAAAAGAGGGATGAAAAGAGGCTAATGGAAATTACAAAGAAGTGTGCTCAAGCACACAACAAATTTCAGGATAGTTTCAAGGGTATGCAGGCTTGTGTGGTTGAGGCCAAAGCCTTGTTCCAATTATGTATGAAGTGGCCCAGAGCCATAAAGAGAATCAAAGATGAAACAAACTCAATTAAGTCACAAATAGATAAATGTTCCAGTGCATATGATCCAAGGAAAGACCTAGATGGAAGCACAAGGTCAACGATTGAAGACTTACATAAGAAATTCTTCCAACTGCAAGAAAAAAGGGAAAATATCATTATACAATTTGGGAACCTCAAGGACCTGGTGAACTCAAATTTCACATCTATTTCCAGTGCCCTGAAGAGTGCTAAGAAGGCTGCAAAGATCAATCTAGTACCCAACACATCGAATGAAGGGAAAGACTGTTTGATGGAGCTTGAGACCCAATGTAGGATGCTTGGAATAGCCAAGAATATCTGGAAAGAGGGAAAAAAAGAGTGGCAAGACTGCATTGTGAAGCTCTAAGAGTCAATTACTTCCTTTGGTTGATAGTATTTCTATTTTCTTATGCATTTTCAGTTCATTATTTTAGAATCTTGTGTACATATGTGGATTGTGTACAGTGGTTTTTGGTATAATTTTTGATCTAGTTTTGATGCATAAAATTCTTAGGGGGAGCTAATTCAATTTTTTAGGTTGTATATATGAATACACTTGTCAAAGGGAGATCTGGTATGTCAAGGAAACTGTCATATGCACCCATTTCCCTTGATGTCAAAGGGGGAGAATGTTCTTGGAGATAATTTTTGGCATATTTTTATCAATGACAAAGGGGGATATTGTTGGAAGAATAAGGAAATGTCATTGATGAACTTGTTGGTAACACAAGCATGTGGAATTAGCACAAGGTATATAGTTATGCATTACAGTGTTGTCATTGATGTCAACATTGTATCCTGGTACAAATACTATGGTACAGATCAATTTGGGTGTCTTGAGTATGTTTGAGGATGATTGTGAAAGCCAATTTTACAAGAAGGTTTGATTGGGTGAAGACAATAGTTGTGGAAATTTACTAAGTGTTAGTACAAGCGATTCTGTGTATAAGGGATTTGGTCCACATTGGCCCACTGATGGAGATTTTTCTTTGTGCTTCTAACATATTTTTTTTGGTTCATAGAGGAACCTAATTCTATATTTTCATCTTGTTTTGGTTTATGGTTTTGGAGTTATGAGTAACAAAAGTTCGGCTTGGCAGTTACAAGTGTTTTTCACTACAGTGCATATGCTTTGGTGAATCCACACTTCTTTGCATATTGGAATTTTTATTTGTGGAGTTGTGAAGTTGTTGAGAGATGTCAGTTTATTGTGTATTCCATTTGGCATAGTGTTTGGAGGTCTGTGTGTTTGAATGTGGGTGTATAGTTGGTGAATTTTGTAATAAGATAATTACTAATGGCGACCTAATGAGTTGGGTGTATTGTGAAGATTGAATATGTCTTGATCTATTATATGGGTTTTATTTTAGGTCCATTCCAACCTATTTCAAATTGTTATAAGGTTTGATTCTTGGTGCAAAGTGTGTGTGGATAGATCTTGAACCAACAAGCTACATTTTATTTATTACATTTAATTAGGCTGACCTAATTGATGTTATAGGTGAAGCGGGTATATAAGTTAGATCTTTTTCAGTATTTTAAAAGAGGGATATTTAATTAAGAGTTAGTGGATGTGATTTGTGCAAATATAGATCGAATATAGAGTAGAGCAAAGTGATATTTTAGATTAGTATGAAGAGTTTTGAGTCTATATTTTGAGCTTCATTGGAACTTTATTTCATGCATGTGTTAGATGCAATTGTAATAGTTCAAATCTGGTTGTGAGCCAAAATCTCTTCTATCTCTTTTATTTATTAGTGCATAGTGAGTCTACTTGGATAGTGAGTCCACCTGCAGTGATCACTTCTACAATATACTATAGCTGGTTATAATATATTGTGAGCTAATCCTCATCGTAGTTTTTCCCATTTTAGCTTTTCCATGTAAAAATCTTGGTGTTCATGTGTTATGTGATGTTGTTGAATGTTTTCATGCTTTCCTTCATGACTACAAATTGATTATTCTATGAGTATTGGATGTTTAAATGATTAAGTAGCTTACAATAATACTGATTCACCCCTCCTCTCAGTATTCTGAGGGTTCAATAGAAACCTTCATTCATAAGTAGAGATACTATATTTCATAGTATCCTTTTCTCAGTTGATGGTATTCGATTAAGACTCACATTGATAAAATCCCAAACCAATAGGAAAATGAATGCCAACATTCTTTGTTTCTACACACCTTTTATTTACCTTTGCAACTTGCTGACATACTTCAATCAGGATGAATTTTTCTTCAACATATCTTGGAAGTTTGCGATGTAACCCATCAAATCCTCCAACCCTCGGGTATGTAAATTTCTAAAATTAGATAAAGAGGCTGTCATATTTACTGACTAGCTAAAAGGCTTCTAGAGTTACCCTTTGTACTAGGTTACCTTGTAGCTCTCTAACCAAACATATAGTAAACACTTCATTTACTTGCCTAAATTTTTTATAGCTCTTCTCGATCCAATAATTATGCCACCAATTCTAGTTGGGTTCCCTTTGTGAGTCTTGTATGTGTCTTCGCTTCTTTTTGTTGTGCAAACCTTAATTATTTTTATGAAAGAGAATAATTAAGCCACAAAAAGTACCTTGATCCATGTGCGATTAGGCATTTATTTCTCCTAACTCGACTTTGACAACATTAAATCCTTGACAGGTAAGCCACTTGGCACCAATTTTGTACTATACAATGTACCAAATAGGGTAAATTTTTTAAAATTCTTTTAGAACTAAGTCAGAGTTTGATAGAGTTTTTAAACCTGGGTCGATTCCCACTTTGGACATTATTCTTCTTCTCACATAGCTTATGCCTATTGAAGTTAAGTCTCAATGGTGCTTGTGAAACTCTGTCAGTGTCCACTTTAGTTATGAAACCTTCATCAGCCTTGATGAGATTTATCAAAACGATATAGCATCCTGCTTCTACTTTCCTTTTGATTGACTCTCGCCTCGCAAATAACTCTTTAAGAGAAAAAGTAAGTTAGAAAACCCTTGCGGTTCCTGAAAGGGAATAACAACTTTGTAAAGGTCAAATTTTAAGACTTGACTAGAGAAAATTGAAGATCAAACATCTTAACAATGACAGGTATCGGGGAAATGATAAGTTATGGAACCCGATTGAGGCCCAACAAAGTTTTCAAAACTCTGACAGTTACTGGTCAGTAATAAACAAATAAATCAGCTGAGTATGGAGACTTACAGGAGTGGTCACAATGGAACAATTTATCAAACTGGACAAGAATTAGGTTCATTCATGACTATGGGGAAACACTTTAAGAACTTTAAATACTAGGAATTAGGCAACAAATAGCTCTCACTAGGGATGCAGACTCACAAGGATGTAGAAGAACCTAGCAATCTCTAGTTGAAATCCATTTGGTGATAGAGTCAATAAATAGGAATTTAGAGATATTGGATGAAGGATCAAAACACACCAAAAACGGGATGCACACCAAAAAATCCTAAACTAATAATATACAAGAATAGGGGATACATGTTTTACATCTTATACAATATGAGATCTTACACATTGTTTGGAAATGGCAAGATTATGCCATCTGGATAAGCTAGTTTGAAGGAATTTTTCCCGTATGCTTGGTGAATTAAAAAGGGCCCCTTACATAAAGAATAAAATTGTTGTGAGAAACCTTAGGTTCTCATCTCTTTTCCCATAGCAATACTATGTCACCTTCCATAAAATTCTTTGGTTTGGCCTGTCTATAAAATATTTTCTTGACCCGAGCTTGATGTAGGGTAATCATGTCCACCATATCTTCCCGTTGCTCTTCCAATTCTCTCAAGTACATAATCCTCTTCTCTAGGGAGATTTGGAATTGTTGATACTCTACTATGTTTTGCAATTTCATAGTAGCTAATTTTAATTGAAAGAGTAGAGCTGAGTCGATTCCATAAAACAACTCAAAAGGAGACATCCCAATTGCTCTCTTGGGTGTGGTCTGATATGCCCATAAAAAATCATATAATTTATTATGCCAATTCTTTTTATTTTCATCCACCAACTTTTTCACAATCGTCACTAAGTTCTTGTTGCTAGATTCAGCTTGGCCATTGCCTTGGGTATAATAGTCGAATGAATACGACATAGAAATCCCATGCTCATAACAAAAAAGGATAACCTCTAAGGATGAGAAATTAGTTGTATTATCAATCGCCAACTTCTTGGTACCCCAAAGTACACAAAAATATTTTATTTGATAGTCACAAATCACTTCTAAGGTAGTACGCTTCATTGGTATAGCTTCAACCTATTTAGTAAAGTAATCTATAATTGTCAAGATATGGGTATGGTCAACACTTGAAGTTGGATTGGTTGGCCCTACAAAATATAAACCCATTGTTGGAAGGGATTTTCAATCACAATTGGCCTCAAGGGAAGAACAACAAGTTGGGGTCTTGTAGTGAACTTTCTACATTTTTCACAATTCTATACCCAATGGTAAGCATATTTGAACATTCCTAACCAATAATAACACTGCCTAAGGATTTTGAAAGCTATCACAAAAGAAGAAAAATGACCTCCACAAGCCTCATTATGAAATGAATCCAAAAGTTTCTATTATTGATCCTTTGTCTACGTACCTCAGAAAGGTCTCATCTAAATCTATTTTTTAAAGTGTATCATTCCATATCACATACTTAGATTCCTCTAGCTTGAGATTCATTTTCTCTCTTGAGGAAATATGTGCAAGATATTTTCCATAAGTGATATAATAAGAAACATTGGAAAATCATGGGTCCTGCAAACTTACCAATAGGACCAGAGGCACTCTTCCTCATCTTTAGGGCTTGTTCTTAGCAATTAGTTTACAAAGACCTATTCCTCTTACCAAATTGGTGGGGTTAATATCCAATTCATACTCCTGAACTTTGGCCACCCAAGCCCCTCTCTTATTGCAACCTGTTTCTTGCTATGTAAGGATGCTCTTAACCACTAGATTAGGGACAAAAACCTTGGCATGAGAGTGAAGAATATAAAAACTAAACTACTTAATTTCCTTGAACACAAAAATGCATTCTTCTCAATCTGAGAGTAATTTAACTCATGCTTTTTGAGTGGAACGCTCATGAAAGAAATAGGAGCTTCAATTTGTTTGGTCATTTTCTTATGATAGGATGGAGAACATGGTATGTTCTAAGGCATAGCAGTACATAATGAAATCTTTACCAAAATACAGATGAACCAACACAAGGGCATTGGTGATTGCCACATTTATATCTTCAAAAGCTTACCTCCCAACGTCATTCCACTTAAAACCTTTCTTTTCTTTCATCATCTCAGCTATATGTTCGGTAATTTTTGAAAAATTAGGAACAAACTTTCTCAAGAAATTTACTTGTTCAAAGAAAGAATTCACACCTATCCTATCAGACAAAAGGATCAATTCTTGGATAAACTTAACTCTTTGCAGGTCAATCCTAATACCCTCCTTAGTGTTGGGGATACGGATTCGGTTATGTCATCAAGATAGTCATCTAAGACAACAGTGCCTTAGTGATTTCAATTCAAAATCACAAAAAAGACACAAACAACTGTACCATAAAGCGAAAGCAGGCACAGTTGATCCCCCATTGATCCTCTGGGAGAAGTGAATGCAAACAAAAGATAGATTCAACATAAACAGATAACCATGAAAGAAAAAACTATGAACACATAGATATACATGGGGAAAACCCTTTCGGGTAAAAAACCCCACCTCCAAAATATTCAGCTCACTTGTATTATTTAGTAACTAAATCGGTTACAATACAAACATAGAGCTATAAATTCAGGATATTACATCTTGTTCATCTGGAGAAAGAATACAAGCAACACAAAACAAAATCATTACACAGTTACAATGTCCTCATGACATACTATGTAGATTCCCTTAAGCTCCTCTCAAATGACTGTCATAGCCAGCCCAGCCTCTTTGCCTCACAAGTTCATATTTTCCTAGATCCGAGAGTCAAAGTGTTCACTGTTGAACAACTCAAACATTCTTAGCCTCTCTTTGTTATCGCTCGTCATCTGTCGTGAACTGCACACAAGATTATTTATAATCTTACACCGTGTGCATGCCTGTTCAGCCCACCCCTGCCAGCAATGGTCAATAGGATAATAAATCTCCCACCTGCAAGCACCCATACTTCACTGATAACGTGCATCACTTATATAGCTGTATCGAGCCACACAATCATTAACTCGACCCCAACGCGTCCGTCAATCTTCCATCAATAATTCACCTCTATCGCAATCAAGAAATAACTCTTTGGCCAATGGGATCTCAAAGAACTTGCCACGTGTCACCATCTCATTCATCTATCGCTACTGACTGACGGTCAAACCGGTCCAACTTGGTCAACCAAGTTACGAGCTCATCTGAGCTCTTACCGCGTTACCGCCGAGCTCAACATTACCTGCCACGGTATGGTGGTGAGCTCACCCAAGACTTCACTGTGCTCAGCCTTGACACCGAGTCCAACTTGGTCAAACTCTGCTCTGAGCTCATCCGAGCTCCTACCGCGCTACCGCAGCCCTATCCAACACGCTTCGCGGTATGGTGGTAAAATCCTTGGCAGATCGTTGGTGGTCTTACCGCGACCACCACAGTTAGCCATTACACTGGCCGCAGTATGGCAGTAACCGCCAGCTAGGCCACTGGCAGTCTTACTGCGGCCACTGCGGTTAGCCATTTCACTAGCCACGGTATGGTGGTAACCGCTAGCCATGCCATTGGCGGTCTTACCATGGCCACCGCAGTCAGCCATTTTACTGGTCGTGGTATGGCGGTAACCGCTAGCTAGGCCGTTGGCGGTCTTACCATGGCCACCGCGGTTAGCCATTTCACAGGCCACAGTATGGCAATAACCGCTAGCCAAGCCATTGGTGGTCTTACGTGGCCATCGCGGTCAGCCATTTCACTGGCTGCGGTATAGCAGTAACCACCAGACCCAATTGTAGGCAGTCTCACTGTGCTACTGCGGTGAGAGGACCTACCGCCTGTGGTATGGCGGTAACCGCCAAGACCACCGTTGACGGTCTCACCACACTACCGCGGTGAGTTGACCCACCGCCTGCGGTATGGTGGTAACTGCCAAAACCAGTCAAAACCACTGCGATAAAGGAAAGAGCAAGAAGAAAAATGCCCAAATTTTCAAGGGAAAACCAGAATGTTGAGGCATTAATTTCCCAACAATCTCCCACTTGACGAAGACATTCAGGCTTCCTCCAAACATCTAAACAAGGAACACAACCATGCTTCCATGCTCCAACCAAGACCCCTGCAACGACATCAAAAAATGTCCACCATCTCAGGCTACAGCTCCAAACATCCAACATAGGAAAGGAACAAGCCAAGGCGTATATGCACCAGTCTCCAGAACACAAACATCTAATCCTCCAGGCGGAAAAAGGAAAAACAACAGCAAACAACAAGGCACCACACGAACACAGAACAACAGACCATATCCAGAACAAGAAACCAACCAGCTAGAGCAGCAACCATAAAACTGACTGTCCTCCATCCAACTGATCAAACCCATGCGATTGAAAAACCAACACCCATAGCTCATGCTGAAACATCCAACCACCCATACCTCAAAGGTATGACCATCAGTAAACTCATGCCATCACACAACCAACCCATCAAATAGAAAAATAAGCACCATGTGCCAACCAGTCAAAAGACTACACATGTCTAGGTACTCCCACTGCAAGGGTATTGTCAAGATGAATGCAAACAAAGCATCATCACAAGAGATCCAGGCATACCAAGTCCACCAAACCTCTGCACAAAGAAATGAATAACCATGTAGTTCCAAGGAATTTCCACACAGATCTACACCACTTGCAACCACCTGTTGCAAGAAATGTTTCTCTCAACTGTCTTCCACAGTTCTTCCAAGCACCTCCATATCTGACTGAATAAAGAAACACCATGGCTTCACAAACATCTAAAGACAAAAGAAAAATTAGGAAGAACAAGACCAAATTAGAGACAAACAACAAATCAAACCATGTAGCCACCTTCTACACACATTTCTAAATGCAAGTTGTGACAAGTATTATCTTCTACACATCCCAAAGGAAAAGCCTTGACAACATCCAAAAAAACCATGGATGTAAGCATCAAGAAGATTAGACTAACCGATACACCATCTCCTCTCAGTCTTCAAAAGCACAAGGAGATAAACTATGTTGTCCACCTTTCATTATGAATCCTCCAGAATTTAAAACAACTCAAGATTGATATCCATGAAATATAAAGCATAACACACATTTGAAAGATATAATGGGAAAATAACTTTCAAAGTGACACCACTGCCGAGCAAACCAAGAAGAAAAGAGAAACATGCTCATCCAAGATATACAAGCCAAAGTGACTTACCCAAGAGCATTCTCCTTCAAGGTCTCTGTTGAATTCACATTCAACCAAGGTGCAGGCTTCTCGGACTTTCATTTGTAACAACAACATTCTCATAAGAAAACCAGCCTCACCTTATTCTCCATGCATCCATGAGTATCAGAAACCTGTCATCTCATGCTAACTCCAAACTGCATTACTGCAATAAACATGAAGTCCTCTAGCATATGACCAATGTACTCAAACAAAGAGAAACCCCAGACCACTGTCAAAGCTCCAAACCTAGAACAAGAACTTATCATGACACCATGATATACACATCCCCTTCAGGAGATACCATGCTTCAAGTGAAATGTCCATGGTCTTCAAGAGCAAAAAAACATGCCAAAAATCTAATGCACAAGCAACAGTATACATGACATAAAGCAAACAAACTCTAAACCAACATCACCTATCAAGCACCACCAGCATCTTAGCCGAAGACTACCAAGGTCCTTCATGGCTCCAAGATGCTGCACATCTTTAAATAGTGACTATGCAGATACGAAAGAACTCTTTTGCAACAACAAGATCTAAGAGTCCTCAAGAAGCATCTGCAACACCAAAGAAGATCATTCACCACCAAGTGATGAATCCACACTCACTGCTAAAGCTCCCACTGAATTGTGATACCGAGCTTTCCAAGCACCATGACCGACCACCCCATCACTGTCAAAAGCTTACATTAGCCAGTGTATCCAGCTCTCCATGACATCGTGATTCGCATGCTTCAGGTCCCCACCATTGATTATTTAGGTACTCAAATGCCATTCCTCTTCTCATCTTAAAACAACCACGCCAATGCACAAGTGACCATAGACAAGGTCAACTAACATATCTGCACTACACAGTTACAACCTCATGGATATAGATAGTCCACTTCCGAGTTGTCTCACAACAAACATGTAGGTAAGGACAACCCACAACATTGCACAACTCATGGATGCAACCAAAAGTAAACCCTGCAAATCTATCATCACACTAGAAACTGCAAAAATGAGATAATCAAAGAGAACAACCAAAGCAAACAAGCATGACTCAAACATCGGATCAACAACAGATCCAATTTTCCAGTCACGTCCACAACTCAAGCACCACAGTCTAGGAAACCATCAAAGCATACCACAAGAATGTTGAAAGAGAAAGTCATACCAACACTCCCTTGCAGAGAAGAGAACACACATCCTCAAAGACATGTTGAACTGCAACTATATCATCCAGTCACACCCCAAAAGCCAGGATCTGGAAAATAGTAGACAATAGCTCCACACAACGCAAGTTTCTCTCGACCATGTAAAACCTGCAACACCACAGTGTTTATAAAACACCCATGCATCTCCATATTCATTGCTCATTTGGACGACTCAAGAGTCTGCACACAACCATCACAGTTAACCAGAACAATGAAAAGAAACATGAACATGCGTCATAAATTTTTTAGGAAAATCTACAGAAAACCTCCAAAGCCAAAGACATGGAACTAAACCATGCAAGTGCAAGAAACAGGCACACAAGAACAACAGGTCCATTTCAGACCAGTTCCAATGCCATCACTCATGCACTAGCAAATGAGAGAGCCAGGCTATCCAGAAGTTGCAGACCAACAAGGTCACTTCATAGCCTCCATGCAATCAGAGTAGCAAAGATAATGCCTTCAGTGCTAAGTTAGAACACCCAGCACAAGCACACCATTTCCATGGCTAAAACAGAAACACAAGCAAACCCATACCGCCAGGGATCCTCTCACATAGACACCCAGTATGAACACCACGCTTCGTTGCAACTCAGCCATGAAAACACCTCACTCCCTTTGCATCAGGAACTTTGTTACTAGCCAGGGCCTTTAGACCATATTGCCAAAACATGACCAACTCCAGTCATGTCCAACGTCTTTCAAAATGTGTGTTGAATCAAAGAAGCATACACTTCCACTCATCGAAGGATCAATCACCAACCGATTTATCCAAACTTCCTCAAGCTTTCCAGGCTAAGAAGTCTTCACAAGAGAAATACCCAGAACTTTAGCAACCAGGAGAAGACTTTGATACCAATGGTTGGTATCATCAAGCCTCGACCTCCTTCAAACATGCTCTGATACCACTTGTTGGTATCACGAGCAACAAGCTACAAGCTCTGATACCACTTGTTGGAGATATGGATTCGGTTCTATCATCAAGATAGTCATCTAAGACAATAGTGCCTTAGTGATTTCAATTTAAAATCACAACAAAGACACAAATAACTGTACCATAAAGTTGAAGCATGCACAGTTGATCCCCCATTGATCCTCTAGGAGAAGTGAATGCAAACAAAAGATAGATTCAACATAAACAGATAACCATGAAAGACAAAACTATGAACACACAAATATACGTGGGGAAAACCCTTTCGAGTAAAAAACCCCACCTCCAAAACATTTAGCTCACTTGTATTATTCAGTAACTAAATCAGTTACAATACAAACACAGAGCTATGCTCTTCAGGATATTACATCTTGTTCATCTAGAGAATGAATACAGGCAACACAAAACATTACACAGTTACAATGTCCTCATGACATACTATGTAGATTCCCTTCAGCTCCTCTCAAATGACTGTCATAGCCAACCTCACGGCCAGCCCAGCCTCTTGGCCTCATAGGTTCATATCTTACTAGATCTGAGAGTCAAAGTGTTCACTGTTGAACAACTCGAACACTCTCAGCCTCTCTTTGTTATCGCTCATCATCTATCTCAAACTGCACACAAGATTATTTATAATCTTACACTGTGTGCATACCTGTTCAGCCCACCCCTTCCAGCAACAGTCAACAGGATAATAAATCTCCCACCTGCAAGCACCCATACTTCACTGAAAACATGCATCGCTTATACAGCTGCATCGAGCCACACAATCATTAACCCATCCCAGACACATTCGTCAACCTTCCATCAATAATTCACCTCTATCGCAATCAGGAAATAACTCTTTGGCCAATGGGATCTCAAAGAACTTGCCACATGTCACCATCTCATTCATCTATCACTGCTGACTAATGGTCAAACCAGTCCAACTCGGTCAATCGAGTTTCGAGCTCATCCGAGCTCTTACCGCATTACCGCTGAGCTCAACATTACCTATCGTGGTATGGCGGTGAGCTCACTTGAGCTCACCCAAGACTTCATCCTGCTCAGCCCTAACACTGAGTCCAACTCGGTCAAACTCTACCCCGAGCTCATTCGAGCTCCTACCGTGCTACCACAGCCCTGTCCAACATGCCTCGCGGTATGGCAGTAAACTCCTTGGCAAACCGCTGGCGGTCTTACCATGGCCACCTCGGTCATCCATTACACTGGCCGCGGTATGGTGGTAGTCGCTAGCCAGGCCACTGGCGGTCTTACCGCAGCCATCATGGTCAGCCATTTCACTGGCAGCGGTATGGCGGTAACCGCCAGCCAGGGCGCTGGTGGTCTTACCTCGGCCACCGCGGTCAGCCATTTCACTGGCTGCTGTATGGCGGTAACTGCCAGCCAGGCCACTGGTGGTCTTACCGCAGCTATCATGGTTAGCCATTTCACTGGCCGCGGTATGGCAGTAACCGCCAGACTCAACCACATGTGGTCTCACTGCTCTACCATGGTGAGAGGACCCACTGCCTGCGGTATGGCGGTAACCGCCAAGACCACCGCTGGCGGTCTCACTGCGCTACCATGGTGAGTTGACCCATCGGCTGGGGTATGGCGGTAACCACCAAAACCAGTCAAAGCCACCATAGTAAAGGCAAGAGCAAGAAGAAAAACAACCAAATATTCAAGGGAAAACCAAAATGTTGAGGCATTAATTTCCCAACAGTTATACACAATATGTCTCAATAGTTTACCTTTGGCAACACAAAAGACTGATTTATTTGGATTAAGAGAGATACCATGTTTCGTACACCTTTACAAGATCCTCTCCAAATCCATCAGATGATTCTCTATCTTCTTGGAGAATATGGTCAATTCATCCAAGTAAAAGATTGTAATCTTATACCTTAGGTCATTGAAAGACAAGTCCATAGCTCTTTGAAATGCAACCCCTACGACGATTAATCTGAAAGGCATCTGATTGTAGGTGAATGTACCCCATAGGGTTATGAAGGCCATCTTTTGTTGGTCTTCTTTAGCTTCACTAATCTAGTTATATCCTAAAAATACATCTAGCATGAACATTATCTCTGCTCCTACCATTGTCTGTAGCACATGATCCATCATCGGTAGGGGATAATTACCTTTTAAGGAAGATTGTTTCAAGTTCCTAAAATCTACTTATATCTTGATTTCCCCATTCTTCTTACGGATAGGGACTATGTTTGCCACCCAAGTGGAATGATGAATCAGGTAAATGATTCTTGATTTAAGCATCTTATCAATTTCCCAAAATAGCATCAATGACTTTAGGATTATAGTTCTACTACTTCCGTCTGAATGGCGACGTCCCAAGTTTGAGCAGTATATAGTGTTGCAACCATCCATTCATGAAATCCTTTAGGTCTTCATAGCACCAAGCAAAAAAATCCTTATACTTTATCAAAAAATTAATTATCTTAGTCTTCTCCTTCGAAGTCCAGTATTTACCTATATTCACCAACTTTGCATCATTCAGGGTCCTGATATTAAAAGTTTCATATTCATCAGAATTGTTAATGGATTCAACCATCTTTTTATTGACATGTACCTATTATTCCTATCAAATAATTATTCTAGAGAAACCAATACCTTGGGAATCTTATTACCTTTTAATTGTACTATACCTTCTTCCAACTCTTTTTCTTTGTCTGGACAAAATTCTTCACATGCAGCTTCATTTCCTTCAAAATAAATTTCCATGAGGAATTCCAGATTTTCTAAGAAGGCCTGAATCTATCTGTCATTCTCAAAGACCTTCCAAAATTCAACATTATTAGGTACATTAGGTTGGTAGACCATTTCAATCTTGTAAGGAATTTCCTTGAAGTCGGGATGAGGGAGAAGCAAAGATGCAGAGACGGCTACTGAATCTGCCCTTGTATTTTGATCTCTAGGAACAACTTCAATTGAGAGGCATCAAAATATTCTATTTCATCCAAGACTCTATTTCTATAATGTCTCAGTTTCTCATTCTTCACCGTAAATACTTTCCTCACTTGTTTGACAATCAACTTGGCATCTCGTACTGCTCTCAACTTCTTACCCTAACAACAAAGATTCATATTCGGCAATATTGTTTGTATTTTTAAATTCTAATTTGTACAAAGAGGGAAACTTATCTTAATCTGATGATATTAACACCAACCTAGCACTAGAACTTGAATTGGAGCAACTGCCATCGAACTTGAGCATCCATAACTGTGAATAAATATTAGGGTTGAGGAAATTTGCATCTTAATATCCTTTGAGAACAACATATAGTTGCAAAATCTTGAATCTTCACATAAAATTTGTGAGCATGGTCATCGGACTTCAAGACTATGAATTTAGCTTTTGATTATAGTTCCAAGCACACCTTCTTGCTACCTAATGGAATTACTGCATGAGACCAATCCATTTGGATTTCTCACCCTAGGTTTGCAAAAGCTCTGACTCAACAACATACCATAACTCATCAGGATGTCAACAACTAGAACAATCATCTTAAGTCTCTTGTTTGGGTAACCGACTAAAGAAACTTGGGCATCCTTGATTTGGCCAACTATGGGGACTTGCTTAGCATCCATTGAATAACACTTTCCAAAGGTTTTTTTCAAAGATAATCCTAGATCTTTGGCCATGAAGGAAAGCATCACATTATTTGAGGCTCCAAAATTGATAATATAGTTACTCAATCTATGATTTGAGGCTCCATAATTGATAGTATAGTTACTCAATATATGACCATTTATGTATAGGTACACATAGAAAGGGTTGGGTTGCAACTCAGGAACAACTGGTGTATGATCTTTGGTATTGTAGGATAGGCCAAAAGAAAAATCTTCATGGTTTACTAAGCTTTCATATGTTAGATTGACTTCAACACTTTCAAACTTGATCAAATTCACTAATATATTAAGCTCCCCAGGATTTAGTTTCAAATATTCGGCAGGCGAAATTTGGATCTTAGAATTCTTCTAGTAGTATATTATTTCAAAAGGGGTGGATTTTTTATCAGAGGTCTAAACAGGTAGAATTTTATGGGTAGCATCTGAAGGTTTATGAAAAATAGGTATAGAAGAAGTATCCCTAAAATGGGTAGTAGATTTTTGAAAGTGTGGCATACCTTTTTTGCTAGAATTTTGTTCTTGAGTAAGCACCACACAAGATACATCATCCAACGTAGTGTATATGTCACCTCCTCTTTTAGAATCAGATGTATATTCTAAAAAATTACTACAGAGTCACCATGACCCCCTAAGGTGGTCTCTTCTACACCAACTTCTATCATTTCTTGAATCGTCACCATCTACATGTACCTGTTCATCTTGGGACAAGTAACCCTATCATGGTCTATTGTCAAATGGAAGTTGCACATGTTTCCTTTTCCTATGTCAGGTGGTGCTTCTATTGATAACTATTATTTTCTGGGAGGTAACTGCAACTAGCTGTTATTCACCCTCGGTTGCTGATTAGGACCCCTTCTCAAGATATCTTGATATAATTATTGATAAGACTGAGTATTCTTGGGTATCTACCTCTTTAAGGTGATTATATTAGTAGCAAGCCTTCAGATCATAGGGTCAACAAATATTGAAGGTTGAGCATCACCTATTTATAATTCTCTCTTCCATTTTATTTCTTTGATAAAATCTTCTTCCAACTTGACTACCAAAGCTTAAGTTGCATCTAAGTCTACTACTCTTTCTCTTCTCAAATGAAAACTATTAAATTCTTAGTATTGTGTCTCTTTTCTAGACTAATTCAGTTGGAAATCTTATTAAATTGGGCCACAAACTCCCTCATGGGTTGGTGAATTTATTTCTTTAATTTGAGTGAACTTGGCTAAGAGAGTATGCTCATCCTCAACACTTTCAAATCTATCTTCAAACTTTATTTTCATAACATCCCATGAATTGATGGTCCTGTTAGGTAAGTGATAAAACTATTTCATGGTGGCATCTATTAATGACTCCACGAATAGTCTTATTACCATGTCTTCATGTTGTACCCCCAAGACCCCACAAGAAACAAAGAAGGAACTAAGGTGTTCATTAGGAATAGTCTTCCCATCACCTCTGAACCTCAAGATATTTTTCCTAGACCCCTTGGGAATTTCATTCAATTGGGCACTAAGGGATAGAGGACCTATGGCTACTCCCCATGGTACTGGGGGAGGTCAGTTAGTCATATTTTGAGTAAAATTAATAGTATATGAACAATTGTATTGTGTAAAAAAAGTGCTTGGAAAGTAGAGTAAACATGTGTATTTATTATAGGCGAAGATAATCTATTCTTGATATAATTCTTCTGTTAGGTTGAGCAGATATGTTAAGTTCACCTCTTTTCAAGGCCTCAAAAATAAGATCTGTAATACCTCTTCTTCGATCATTCCTGGTGTATCTTCTGAAATCAAGCTTAACTAGAGAGGCTCAGACTTGAATAGTTAAGGCACTGGATTTATCTTGGACTCTCCAATGGAGTTGCCAAAAAATTTTTGGTCGACAAATTTGTCTTTTTAAATATCAACTTATTTTGAATCTATTATGCCCAAAAGAAAGACCAATCCATAACCAACAATTGGAGAGATCACCATTTCATTAGTGATCTTCCTCCAAATTTTAAGAGGTACAAATCCCTCGTAAGATAATATTTTTTACATTTTGTAGACACCTAAAAATGTCCTAGCTTGAGAACTAGCATTTTGGCACCTTTATTAATTAAAGTGATTTAACATCATTTAATTAATTCATCATCCTGCAACATCCCGTAACATCTCAGAATCATCTTGAAACATTTTAGAATCATCCCACAACATCTTAGAATCATCCTGCAACATCCTACAACATCTCGAAATCATCTTGAAACATCTTAGAATCATCCCGAAACATCTCAGAATCATCCCACAACATCTCAGAATCATCCCGTAATGTCCCGAAACATCTCAAAATCATCCTGCAACATCCCGCAATGTCCCGAAACATCTCAGAAAAAACATTACACAATATCAAAATAGAATCCAAAACCCTAATTCTACTATTAATTGAATAATATAACATTATTTAATTAATTCACTTTTTCATCATTTTTGACAAATCAAATAAATTTCATTTATTTAATAAAGTCCTAAAAACCCTAATTTTGTTAATTGAATAATACAACATTATTTAATTAATTCATGTTTTCATCATTTTTGACAAATTAAATAAATTACGTTTATTTAATGAATTCCTAGAAACCGAAATTCTGCTATTAATTAAATAAAACAACATTATTTGATTAATTCACATTTCATCATTTCGACCAATTGAATACATTACATTTATTTAATGAACTCCTAATCTCACTTTATTTCATCCTGATTGATTAAATAACACTAATTATTTAATTACGTCACTAAAACACCTTATTCCTCTAAGTTAATTGAATTATTAAATCATAATAATTTAATTACAACACTTTCCCTCCAAAATTTGAATAATTAAATTAAAAACTATTCAAATCATTTATCAGAAATCAAATCAAACTAATGCAACTTTGTTTGCAAAAGTCAAAATTGATTTGCACATTCAACTCCAAAAAGGAATAAATTAATTAAATCAATTAATTCATATTCCTCACCCACTTTCTGATTGAGCAAATTACGATTGCTGACTAAGCAATCTAATTTGCTAACTAAGCCATCAATTTGCTAACTAAGCAATCTAATTTGCTAACTAAGCCATCTAATTTGCTAACTAAGCCATCAATTTCCTAACTAACCAATCTAATTTCCTAACTAAGCCATCTAAATCCTAATTGATCAATCTAAATTTTGACTGATCAATCTAAATCCTGACTAGCCAATCTATTCCTCAGTCACATAAATTGTGCAATCAACTTTGCATATTCTTCTCATGTCTAAATCCTCTCAATACATTTTGACCGTTGATCTGGATATTCTCCAAACACGATCCTAATCGTCCATTTCAAATCTCATTTTCTATATAATAAACCTCTTTCCTCACAAATAAGGATCATAGAATGAACATCATTTGCACAACGAAGTACTGCTGACATTCACAACCACCATTGTTAGAGCTTCAACTTTTATTCGATCAACCAACATCAAAATCATTCCTCAAGCTTTTGCACACGAACTATGAAGGCTTTGCGATGATAAGAAAAACCCAACATCAAGCGAATACACTCCGCTACGGGATGGTAATGCTATGCTTGTTTTTTGAATTCAATTTAGTAATCATTAGATTTATTAATGTGTTTTCAATAGCATAGTTTCATTTCATATGTGTAGGATTAGATCAAGATTTAAGTGTTTTGAATTAGCTCAAATTCTCATTTCAAGCATATTTGATCTTGTTTGCATCTAATGGTTTCCCCCTCACACATTCTGGCATGCCCAGTGGGACTAAGGTCCTCCCTACTAATGTTTTCATGAGTTTAAATTGAAGTTGCGGGTCTTGGAAGTGATTTCGAAAAACGTTTCACACATTGCCATGAAGAACTTCACACTTTCCTATCAAGAAAACCGTGCATCTGCTCTAAAAACTGAGCATCTGACACGAGAATTATACTTTTTCAAAAAGATCTGAGCATTTTCCATTAAAACTTTGCATTTGATTTTGATAGGGGTAGCATTTTCTCTGAGAATTGAGCTTCTAATTTTGACAGTGGCGCTTTTGTAAAAAATTCTTCAGCAGTTGCTCTGACAAACCAGTGCACAAAATCTGTAATTTTGCATTTGATTTTTTGCTAACATGTGCTTCTTTTTTTAATGTGTAACAGGTGCTAACATGTTTGTATGCAGGATTTGAAAGACATTAACTTGTTTTATGTAGGGAAGACGGATGGTCGAAGCATTCTGGATCTACAAAACATCTTTCTTAAGTTAGGAATATTTATTTTGGGTGCTTTTAAAAGAACAAACACACTTTGTTTAAAGGCTCTAAAATGAACAATTTCAAGGCTTTCTTAAAATACGAATCTTTATTTGGTGATTAAAAAGAACACCACAAATGAACACTTCATTTTTGGTGCTCTAAAATAAACCATTTTAAAGCTTTCTAAGTTAGGAATTTTCATTTTAAAGCTTAAAAAGAACCCTACAAACTACACATTTCAATTAAGGTGCTCTAAAAATGAACTTTTTCCAAGTTGTTCATAATTAGGAACTTTGATTTTAGTGCATAAAAATAACAAAATGCCAAATGATTTCTTTTCTTGACGCACACTCGTTGTACTTTTGTTGACCAAGTGAAAGACTAGGACTGATTTCTTAGAAACACTCAAGTTTGGGGCTTAAAAATGAACAAGTTATTTATTTTATCTTGCACCATTGCTATCTTAAATGACTGATATCCTTAATACTTCCTATTGGTGCAAATAAAAAGAACAAGTCATTTATGTTATTCACATATTTTTGGGGATAACACCACTCGAGGTGTTTAAAAAGAATCAATTTTCTATGAAGTGTTTGTTGTGCATTCAGTGATTGGCAAGCTAAATTGTTTTATCTTCTACCCTCACACCTTTTGGCGATCTTGGGTGAGTGAAAAAATATTTTTGAGCTTCAAATTTTATTTTTAAATTTTACCTTAAAGAGGGGGCTTGCTTTGAGACACATCCCATGCTAGAGAACTCATTGCAAGGTCTCGAAGCACGTTTACTGGCGAGCTATATAAAAGGTTGCAAAATCATAAGAAAGTAGCTTTAAGTCATGCTGACAACAAACTGCACCTAATCCCATGCCTTCAGTTGAATGAGAACGGTTAAAGAGCCTTAAGTGACCAGCGGGTGAGTGTCATATTTCCACGTTCACAGTTATGACTAATAGCCAAATTGTTTTAGAAGAGACCCTATTATCTAAAAACATTCTTTGAAAGTGGTGCATCAGAATTTACTTCTGAGAAGTTACTTGCCAAGCCCAACTACAGGCCCGTGCCATAAGTTGCATGTAAAATCATCTCTTCGGAGAATGAGGCATGCCTACTAAAAGAATGGTTTCTATCCACTAGGGTTGTAAATGCTTGTTTATGTTAAACTTGTCAATTACATTCAAAACAATCTTGACATCAAATTATATGCTTGATTTAAAGAAAAATAACACATTCAAACAAACACTGAATGAGACGGTTGAATCACAAACCCTTTGAATTAGTGTATACTTGTGAAAGAAGTCCTATGTTTGCACTCCTTGAAAGGATTTTTTTTTCCTTAAAGGTTTTTGAATATTCCAGCTTTTATTTCAGGTTGCATTGATCAAAGTAAACATTTGGGAACTATGGATTGGGCGTTGTGATTTTACAACTTAAGCTATAGACATGAAGGTCACATAAGTCCATGCTTGTTGAGTTAGTCCAAGTGTTTTTGTTATCACTTTCCATATTCCAAACACATAGAAAGTTGAGAAAACTTGATAAATCTGGCCACTTTTACTCACGGTCTTGTGCATTCTACTAAAAAACTAGCACTATTACTTCACCCTATTGAAACTTGGGGGAAAACAAACTGAAGTTGTTTATAGGATCATTGTTTGAAAAAAACAATTGGGAAACCATATAAGCCACACAGTCCCTCATCCATTATTTCCATCCTACTTATTAGAAATCAAAATCAAACAAACCATTGGGATCATTCCTTCACTCAGACGTCTATGATATCAACAATAACTTGGAACTCACAGATAGTTCAAGTAAGATTTTCCGCAACATATCCTCTAGACAAGGAAGTGAAATATCGGCCCTAGTTCTTTAACATTTTGATTTTCTAAAAGTAGCACCATTCCAAAACAACACTCAAACCTTAGGGTCTTGATCTTCATAGAAATCATCTCAAAAAACCATTACACCTTATGACCATCTGGAGACCAACTGCTCTAGTTCAACAACTAAACCTTGTAGCATCGATCCTTCAACCTAGTCTCACATACATTGAAGGTGAACAAACTGACATCATAAGCAGTTTGAGAATCTTCACATTTGAGAAGAATGAAACACCCCACCAGTTTCTCACCACATCAATCATCTTAGACGAAGAGGAAGAGAAAGCAGACATAGTAGCCGAAAGACCCGTATTACCGCAACATCAAGGGTCTCAAAATCACCATCAAAATCTATAACATCAACTTGCCCTAAATACAATTGAAAATAGAATTGGAAAAATTTATCAACAAAGCCTTAGACACCATCAAAAGAGTGAGTCACAATATCAACATTTTGGCAATCCTTAAACACCTCAATATCCACATCAACAACACTTCCAATATCAGTAGTATCAAGGAGTTCCAAAACACCAAGATGTACCTCAAATGCAGTATCAAGGAGTTCCACAACACCAAGATGTACCTCAAAAGTAGTATCAAGAAGTTCCACAACACCAAGATGTACCTCAAACACAGTATCAAGGAGTTCCACAACATCAAGGCACACCTCAAATTCAAGATCAAAGGATCCCTCAAGTTCCATATCAAGGTGCACCCCACCCTCAAGGTACCTACAACACACAAAAGGGACTTAACCCTCCTTATATACAACATGGTTATCAAGGGTCCACACCTTCACCACAACCAACCTTACAATCAAACCATACTACTAAATGTGAGTACACTCCTTTAGGGGAACCAATTAAGGGTGTGTTAAACCAACTATTCAATGTCAAACTTATCACACTTCCAAAACCACCACAAGTGGTGAACCTAGTATCCAATCCCATGGTTCAATGACAAGATCTATTGTAAATACCATGGATTAAAAGGTCATGATACATCAAAATGTGTTATACTCAAAATTCCCATCCAGGACCTTATTGATCAAGGAGAAATAGATATTTAAGACTGTTGGTGGACCCCAAGATCACCAACTGCATAAATAACCTTCACGAAATAGAGAGAAGCATAGCTATTTCACCAAATAAAGAGTGAATAAATTGAGGTATGATAATTTACATAATGTATAGGCTTATAAATCCATGAGAAAAGTGTCAGGTGGGAAAACTACCCACACAGGAAAAACCACCTGGGAGAAACTAAACAGAGTTATCTACCCTAATTAATAAATGCATTATTATGCCTGAGTTAAAACTTAAGATGATAAATGTAATTTACTCTAACACCCACCCTTAAGTGCAACTTAGGGAGAATGCAAATTCAAATATGAAGATGCAGTATGGTTCCCAGCTACACAGCATGTTAGGTACTCATTTACAATGCAAAAAAGAAATCTCTCGCAATTAGAGAAAAGGAGAAAAACATTGTGGGAAAAAACCCCTCTCCAAAAGAGAGAAAAGAAAACAAAAATGATGCATGGATGGATGACTCAATAACACCCCCCAAGGACTACATACATCATGTATATACAATCAACAACCCCCCATAAGAGGGAAAGAGAGAGACTATATAGCCCCCTGACAATGTGTAATCACCTACAAGAATGGTAAGTTCCTGAAGATAAAACATGATCCAGTGTCGAAAAACAACTTGTCTCCCCTTCAGAAGAAACAAAACCAAATACAAATGTAGGTACACTTCCCATTCTAGATATTAATTGAAAGAAATAAGCATGAAAATATATGATGGTGTCTTTGAAATCTGCTCATGTGTCACCAAGACCTTGGAAAATGATGCCACAAACCAATCAAGAACATGCCCAATCACAATAGAAGGTGGCAAACAAGGTACCATTGGAAACTGATCCTAAACACTCTCCAAATAATGAGATGGAGTGACAACAGTTGTACCACAACTATCATCAAATAGGATGGATGTACCCTCAAATGTGTCTTCCAAGCAAAAAATGTGAGATTCCATGAACGATGAACCAATGTCCGACAAATAAGAATCCTAGTTAGGAAGACAATGAGATACTGGTTGTGATGAATCATTGAATGTGCTCAATGAATCATCAACACAAAATGAATGGTCCTACAGAACATGAATGATAGGAGTCTCAATCAATGACTCTGCACAATGAATCACTAAAGGTGAAGGTACACCAATTGTCTTTGATGGAGAAGAAGGAGGATCTGAAGAACCCTCGTCATCCTCATCTGAAGATTCAAAGTATTCCAACAACTCAAACTCCTACATAGTAGCATGATCATAAGGTATCTTGTCTAAAAAATGAAGAGGCACAAGACAATTTGAAACAGGATCATCTGGGAATGGCTAAGTATTAGGATCTCCATGTATTTCCTAGATTTTAATCCAAAGAATATATGAACACTCAAAATGATCAATAGCATCCAAAGTGGCATCATCAATATGCATTGTAATAACTCCTAAAAAATGATCCCTTTTGCAATTCCATGCAAATTTCTTACTATCAGTACCAAGAAGGGGAACAAGATTATACAAATGTGGCAACAAATGAAGCCATCTGAGATGTTTTATGATATAATCTCTCCATTGTTTATAGTTTCCCCTTTCCAACATAATCACAATAAGATGCAATGAAAACCCCATAATCAACTATGAAAAATCTCCCAAAAATACAAAGACAGTAACCTTCAACAACAATTAGAAACTCCCAAATACTGCAAATGAAGCCTTCCCAATCTACTTGAGGAAGCAATAATGCAAAAAAGGGATGAAAATCTGAAAAAAATTGAGAAAAAAGGTAAACACCTTATTGGGTTCCCGTGCCAAATCACTTTCCAAACACACAACACCAATCACCACACACAAGAGACAACTTCTTCACAATTTGTGAAACTTTCTCACAACAATGAAGTGAAATTGAAGGTATTTAAATGGCTAAAAGAATCCACGCACAACAAATGTGGGATATATATCTCCATCCAAGTTAAAAAAATAATGATTTTTTCACCCCCAAATGAAAAGGAAACCCTAGACAAATATTTCTGGATTTTTTTTATAAAATATAAAGTTTGATACCAAGATTATTCTCTGGTGAAGAAAAAATGTGCCTCCACAGCAATGAAATCGCCTCAACTCAAAAAATCATGGCCTCCAGACAAGAATCGATTCCACCATACAAGGTTTGATGTAGCTCCAAAAAATTCCTCTACATTCACCACGAGTCTCCAAACAAGAAATTTACGCCTCTGCACAAACAATGGTGCCCAACAACTGAAATATGCCTTCAAGGATAGAAAAATCTATTGCCTTTCTTTCAACTTGCAAGTTGATAGCCTCCAATACAAAAATTGGGGCCTAAAAATTTGAAAAGCGTAACAATAAAAACACAACTATAAAGAGGGCCAATGATTGATGTGATGACACAGGTAGGATTCGATGGGAGGATAAATCACAGCGACCAAACCCTATGACCCAGCGTAGATGAAATGAAATATTATTCCATCTCCAATGAATACCATCAATATGAATTATTGTTCCAAATAACGCCTCCTCCAAATGAGAGGAATCATGCCTCAACATACAAAATCAAGCCTTCAAAAGAAAATCACTGCCTTCAAAATGTAAAATGCCTATCCACACTGGCACGAGTAAGGAGGGAATTGGTAGAGGTTGTGGCAACTTTACATAGCCAAATGCATATGCTTGAGAGTTTCAAAAAAAACTTTGTAACAATATACTGCCTGATTTGAAATATCATGCTCCTGCAACAAGGTGATCGCTCGCCTTTCAACAGGTAAAAAACTGCCTTCAAGCAATTGAATGCCTTGCAAATAAAAAAATGTTGCCTCCAGAGATGTGAATCGCTAGAAGAAATGAAACGATACACAAGTAATATTGTACGGAACAGTGTACAACATTCCAAGCAAAATCAATAGCCTCCAATCGCTACAACCAAGGGAGAATGCCAAAAAAGATGCCTTTTGAGCAGAAAAGCGGACTTTGAATTGCCCTTGTTGAACACAAAGAAAATCAATCCTCTTGATAGAGAATTAGGCCTCTCAATCGTGGCCTTCAACAGAAAATCGTACCCTCTCAAAACTAAAAGTGGCACCTTTTGCCGAGAGAAAATCACGCCAACACAATAATGAAAATCATTCCCAACAATCACGAAGAATAATTGAAGGCAATTTTGAAATTTGGAAAATTTTAAATGCTGAAAAAAAATCGATCTCACACTCTGATGAAAACTCTCAGAGGAAGGATTTGCAGATAGCAGGCTTTGATACCATGTTGGTGGAGCCCAAGATCACCAACTAAGAAAATAACCTTCACGAAGGAGAGAGAAGCATAACTATTTCACCAAATAAAGAGTGAATAAACTAAGATCTGATAATTTACATTATGTACAGGCTTATAAAGCCGTGAGAAAAGTGTCAGGTGGGAAAACTACCCACATAGGAAAAACTACCCGAGAGAAACTAACCAGAGTAATCTACCCTAATTAATAAATGTATTATTATACCCAAGTTAAAACTTAAGACAGTAAACATAATTTACTCTAACAAAGATGGCATTTAAGGTCCATCTAATAATGACAACATGGAAAAAGTCTCAAACTCAAAGGTTGAAAACAACGATCAAGAGCTATCTATCACCGATCACATTGTTAATGTCTCTACATCATCTAGTGAGCAAGAGGACATACATCAAGAATTTAATCCCAAGCATGATCAAACTCAATCACCTAAGTCTAGCAATGATCCAATCCAAGATATATTGACATTATCCAACCTCATCATGGTACATATTGAGGATCAAGAGACTCTTAATCAACACTTATACCCAATGCAGAAAATCTAGACAAAGAGTTATCACCCATATGTCCACATTTTGAGAAAATCCAAGGATCCCTTACAAGAAATCCCTTCTTTGAAATTGATCCATGTCAAGAGCACAAACCAAATTATGTCAAAGATAATACCATACAAAGTCAAGATCAAGAATCCCTATCATCAAAATACTACAATGACTTGGCAAATATCTTCCAAGATATCCAAGGTTTTCCAAAAGAAGAACAAATCCATATACCAAGTGCACATACATCTACCCATGAGATGCTTACTCCTAATGGACATGTAGATGATCTTCATCCAAGAAAAGAGTCTCATACTCTTGATGAAAATACCAAAGAACAAGAGCCTCCTACTCTTAACATCTCTACAAAGGGTCACGACATTGCAGAATCCAGAGACATATCAAAAAGGGATCAGGAAGAGGACTTATACATAAGTTGTGAATCAGAAACATCCTATATAGACATATCAGAAGGGGATCAAGAAGAGGACTTATACATAAGTGGTGAATCAGAAACATCCTATGAAGCCATATAAAAAATGAATCACGAGGAAGAATTTTTTGTGGACAGTAAATCAGAAACACCTCTTGAAGAAGCATTAAAATATGACATTTCACAAGATTAGGCTAAAGATATCAATCAGGAAGTTATCCCACATATGGAGGATCCTATCACTTATAAACTTGGATCACTTACATTTTTTAGAGAAAGCTATATTACCAATAAAGAAGCTATCACCTTTGAAGATCCACAGTGGAGCAGAGAAGGATTATCACCTTGTTTCCAAGACAAAAAATATCCTATTGCAAATAAGATCTTTCAACGGATGCATTATCAGGGCAGAGGATTAGGCCTACATGAACAGGGTATCCTAGAATCAGTGTAGATTATTTGCAATCCTAAGCATCAAGGTCCTGGTTATTCAAAGGAATCTAAACATATTAGTGATACCTCCATAATATTGGGGGAAAATTTATCTAATGCAAGCATCAACATAGAGTGAACGAAGAGTCCTTATGATGAAATTTTTACCAATGCTACAACTAGCCATATCATGAATCGTCATCCACACATATTTCAAACCTCTGATTGGGACCACCAACAAGAGAAAAAGCTATATCAAAGAATGAAACAAGTCATTGAAGCAAAATAATTAGCAAAACAAAATGGACAAGAAAAGTTCAAATAGATACAAAATAAAAAGAAAGAAAATCATCCCTATCAAACTTTGTTAGTCAAAGAAACTATGGGGCAAAATAAAAAAGGGAAGTTCATCCATAAAAAATGTCCAAAATTACAAAAGAAAGCTTCAAGAGCAACCTACAAGGTATATCAAGACGTTGGTCCCAATTGAATCTCCATATACATCCATCATTTCTCATCATCCCAAGTTTGGAGAGTCAAAGATTCCAAACTGTTAACCAATCCATCTTAATCACATATCCCTCAACGCATTTCGCCATCCAGGATATCCAAATCTCACATTGACCATGTGTTGGCAACAACTCTTTATCATAAGGACTCTAAGGGAACTCTATCATGATGTGCGCATCAAGGTAAGGTTAACTTCAGTATTGACAAAGAAGACAAGAATTTCCAGGGGTTACATTCAAGCGCTCGTATCCTAGCAAAAAAACTCCTCCAAGCAGGATATTGTTGGCATGTCATGACAACAAAAACAACCATATCAACATCAACAATGTCTACATCAACACCACTAGGTGGCTCAACATGAGCAAAAAAGTATCACCATAATGAAAATCGGGTAAACAAACATCTTGTGTGACATCAAAAATCAATAAAATCAAGAAAAACAGTCAAGAAAAAAATTGTCCTCCAGTGAAAACCACTATGGTGGCGCTTTGGACAAGTACCATGGTGAAAACTTGGAAAAAAGGCATCATGTGTAGAATCGAGCATCTACATGCACCATTTCAAATAGAAGCATCTCGACTTATCCATAACAAACCCAAGCCATTGTTTCCAAAATCCAACTTATCTTGATCTTGACAAATGTTTGATATGCATTTTACACTTGCTTATGGAAAACATCTTAACATGGTTCATTTATCATTGATCCTATCCTATGCAACATTATCTGAGCAATAAAGGCATTTTCCAAAGGGGCATACTTTATCCCAACATGTTATCCTATCACAAGATGATCCATCACCTACATTGCTAGACATTGAGGGAAAACACTTGCATCTTGCTTTAGAATGAATCTTGATCTATGTCTTCTAGTTCATATTTTGATCTAGGAATTTATCCCAACAACAAGGTATACCACGAACGCACTATCAGGGTAACCTTCGAAACAGTTCATCCCAACAATAAGGTGTACCATCAACACACTACCAAGTAACCTTCAAAGATGACGACAACATGGATTATTCCTTCGCTCAAAAATTCTAAGATATCAACAGTTGATTGAACTCCACATCTAGTTCAAGTAAATTTTCCGCAACATATCCTCTAGAAAAACACAGTGGAATATCAATCCAATTTTTCAACATCTTACACCCCAGGCAAAAGGGTAACAATCCAAAAAAATCAAAATTATCAAAAATCAAAAACATCTGAAAAAAACAAAAAAAAACAACAACATCGTTGGATTATTCCTTCACTCAAACAGTCTAATATATCAACAGTTGCTTGAACCCCACAACTAGTTCAAGTATATTTCCTGCAACATATCCTCTAGACACAGAAGTGGAATATCAATCCAAGCTATCAATTTTGTTTATCCCAAAAACAAGTTTATGCTTTGAGTCAAATGGTCGAACTACATGGTCTCTGTGTGTACAACATAGGCAAGGCTTATTAGCCCTCGAGGCCTTAGGCCAGTCCCATTAGGTTTTTATCAAGCTTTCTTCCAACTTAGTCAAAAATACAAAATCCAAACAAATCCAAAAACATTCACAAAATAGCAAAAACCACGAAACCGCTAATATGATCAAAGAGGTGTCGAGGTTGTCTCTCCCTCGGTTGTAGTGGTTTGAGGACTAACTGTAATCATTTTAACCCACAATTTTAGGGTTTCACTCTGAACATGTCAAGCAACACAAAATGACATAAAACATGATGACAAATGACATTTAGGATGAAAAAAATTAAATGCTAATAGGGTTTAAATGAAACAAAGTAAAATGAAATCTCACGAGACCAATGGAAAATTTAACTACACAAAAATTGAAAATTGCCCACACCATTGCAAAGATCATGAAATTCTACCCCATTTTTAAAAAAAGCACTGAAAAATACTTTTCTATGACCAAGATATGGTCGTTTGAAGATAGGGTAAAAAACGTCTTGATTACCAATCACAGAGCAAACAAAAGCGAGATTTCAGGAGTAAGGGTGAGCTTTTAGGAGCAATTGCGAGCTTCTTAAGCAAGGGAGAGGAAACAACTCCAGAGCAAGCAAAAGTGAGGTTTTTAGTCAAGTGCGAGCTTTGAGAGCGAGTGCATGAATCAAAAGTGAGGTTTTAAGTCAAGAGCGAGGTTTTATGTCAAGGGCGAGGGTTTAAAGGTCAAAGGCAAGGTTCTCACCTAGCAAATGCAAGGAAAATGATGCAAATGCTTAGATATCACTAGAACTTCGCTATTGACTCAAGAAACGGTGTACATGCAATACGAGAACATAACAAGATGAAAAGGAGAAGCAACAAGGTGCATTCTGGGACACTGATGCCTATAGGACATCCAAATTCTCAAAACACATCCACGTGATGTGAGGCTCTCTAAATCCTCCCCATAGCTCCTCGACAATCAACAAAACAAAAACATTTAGATATCTTGAAAACACAACAAAAACATCAAATAAACATAAAAAAGCACAAAAAAAATTGAAAAAGCTCAAAAATCCTATTTCCACCATCACCCATCCGCAATAAAGGTTCATCCATAATAAACAGATCGTCACACTCACCCTTTGACAAAACAAACAAACAAACAAGGCAAACATCAAAAGCTAGAACTTTCAAGCAAACAATCACAAATATTTGAACACAAGAAGACAAAAACAAATCCAAGTATAGCTTCCTATCTATTGAAAATTCCCAACATCCTGAGATATGTCTTAACAGATCCGTTCCTATGATAGACATGATCAACACAGGATAATAGTCCCATAACAAATAGATCAAGTGATACAACAACTTTGGTTTTTTATCTTTTTGTAGTCTTACCTTTTCAATTTACTTTATTGACTCATTCCAAGGATCTCTCGAGGATGTCCATAAGGATTTATAGAGAAAGGAATGAGGGTAGTTGAGCATCATTTTTATTTTTTGTTTGTTGGATATTTTTGTTATACTACCACGACAAATACTTGCTTTGTTCTATGTGTGGAATTTATTTTGAAGCATTTTGTGTAGTGGCATGTTGGGTTCTTAATACCTCTTGTGTTACTGGTCCAACATGTTTTAAAGCTTCTCACCCATACACTTTAACAAAGTTTCTATATGTCTAGTATGAGCAAGAGCACTCTTTGTTTGTAGAGTCAAAGTCCACACAATGGATACAAAGTCACCTTGATCATTAATACCCTAGTGCATCGTATCTATTTGCTACATCAAACAGGATTGTTCAAACTATGAAGCCTCCAAGCAAAGAAAAAGCAACTCATCAATGACTAACAACATCAACTATTCTTCACTTCTTATTAACATTTTCTTCTTATCAACATTTCTTTTGTTAGCCCTTGCACTTAAACACATCACATCATCTTATAAAAAAATATGGTTCATTATCCAAAATTTTCACCAAATTTCTCAAGGGGGCACCAAGCTATCCCATCTGGGGCATACTGGGGCAACCTTTCAATAGGAATTCCTAATTTTTCTTTGACACAACACTCACAATCGCACTATATCAAAGAGGGGAAAATGTAGACACCTAAAAATGTTCTAGCTTGTGAACTAGCATTTTGGCACTCATATTCATCTATTAATTAAAGTGATTTAACATCATTTAATTAATTCATCATCTTGCAATATCTCGCAACATCTCAAAATCATCCTGAAACGTCTCAGAATCATCTTGCAACATCTCAGAATCATCCTGCATCATCTCAGAATCATCCTGCAACATCTTGAAATCATCCCGCAATATCGCAAAATCATCTCGTAATGTCCAAGAATATCTCAAAATCATCCCGCAACGTACCAAAATATCTAGGAAAAACATCACACAATATCAAAATAGCATCCAAAACCCTAATTCTGCTATTAATTTATTTTTTTAAAGAAAAGTGGCGAACCACTATATATTAATATAATAGATATTTTTACATTATTTAATTAATTCACTTTTTCATCATTTCTAACAAATTAAATAAATTTCATTTATTTAATAAAGTCCTAAAAACTCTAATTTTGCTATTAATTGAATAATACAACATTATTTAATTAATTCACTTTTTCATCATTTCTAACAAATTAAATAAATTATATTTATTTAATGAAGTCCTAAAAATCCTAATTTTGCTATTAATTAAATAAAATAACATTATTTGATTAATTCACGTTTCATCATTTCGACCAATTAAATAAATTACATTTATTTAATGAAGTCCTAATCTCACTTATTTCATTTTGATTGGTTAAATAACACCAGTTATTTAATTACGTCACTAAAACACCTTATTCCTTTAAGTTAATTGAATTATTAAATCATAATAATTTAATTACAACACTTTCCCTGTAAAATTTGAATAATTAAATAAAAAACTATTCAAATCGTTTATCAAAAATCAAATCAAACTAATGCAACTTTGCTTGCAAAAGTCAAAATTGATTTGCACGTTCAACTCCAAAAAGAAATTAATTAAATCAATTAATTCATATTCCTCACCCACTTTCTGATTGAGCAAATTACAATTGCTGACTAAGAAATCTAATTTGCTAACGAAGCCATCTAATTTGCTAACTAAGCCATCAATTTGCTGACTAAGCAATCTAATTTGCTAACTAAGCCATCAATTTGCTAACTAAGCCATCTAATTTTCTAACTAAGCCATCAATTTCCTAACTAACCAATCTAATTTCCTAACCAAGCCATCTAAATCCTAACTAATCAATCTAAATCCTGACTAGCCAATCTATTCCTCAATCACACAAATTCTGCAATCAACTTTGCATAATCTTCTCATGTCTAAATCCTCTCAACACATTTCGATCGTTGATTTGGATATTCTCCAAATACGATCTTGGTCATCCATTTCAAATCTTATTTTCTATATGAAAAACCTCTTTCCTCACAAATAAGGATCGGAGAATCAACATCATTTGCACAACGAAGTATTGTTGACATTCACAACCACCATTGTTAGAGTTTTAACTTTTCTTTGATCAACCAATGTCAAAATCATTCCTCAAGCTTTTGCACACGAACTATGGAGGCTTCGCGGTGATAAGAACAATCCAAAATTAGGGGAATACACTCTGCTACAAGATGGTAATGCTATGCTTATTGTTTGCATTCAATTTAGTAATCATTATATTTCTTAATGTGTTTTCAATAGCATAGTTTCATTTCATATGTGTGGGATTAGATCAAGATTTAAGTGTTTTGAATTAGCTCAGATTCTCATTTCAAGCATATTTGATCTTGTTTGCATCTAATGGTTTTCCCCCTCACACACATTTTTTGATTTTAAAGAAAATGGGGTATGCTTTTAGCTAGAAAGCAGAAAAGGAGAACTAACACCTACCCATAGCCATGGAGAAAATTTGATGAAAATTTACTTTAGAACAACTAACTAAATTGGAAATACGATTTTCAAGCTACCAATATCATGAGTCAAAGATCAAATTATCAACAACAAGTTGACTCGACAAAATTCAACTTTAATATTCACTAAAGATACATGAATGAAACATCGACGAATACCACATCCACAAAGAGAAGGAATATCCTAACACTTATCAAATCTCAAAGAATCACTCATAAATGTTAAGCATTTCACTCAAATTTATTTCTTTAAGACAATAAACATCTTCAAAAAACTCAAAATTGTAAAACTTGATCCTTCATTCAGATCGATTCTCACTCATGCATCAAAGTGCAAAGGGGGTCAAAATTCAGACCCTTCAAAATTTTGATCAAAGCATATTTAAATTTTTTACATTGTAACTATGGCCGAAATCTTCAAAGAAATGAAAATTGATTCTTTAAAAGAATCGTAACCAAAGAGTTCATTATGACATAAGCAATAAAACATATGCTAGGAAAATAAAAAGATACTTATTGCTAAGGTGGTTTGGCATTTGTTGAGTAGACGCTACACATGCCTTATAATCCTTCAGTGCTTGTGTGATGAAGGGGATCTCAACATGCCGAGGAATGATAAAATTCTTCATTCTCAAATTCCACATGGCCTTTTTGTTGTAGATAACTTTGATCTTGGCGGTAAAAAGAGTAGGAGACTCTTGGTGCCAAGATAGCAAGAGTCAATTCTATCCAACTTCTTCAACGCTTCCTTATCAAAGACTTGTTCTCTAGGTAGGGTATCAACTAATTTTAAGAATCCATCCTTTAGCTCCTCAATTGTAGCTAGGCCCATGTTATCATCTCTCATCAACTAACATAGAAAATCAGATAATTTTTTATTGAAGTCATTATTAAGACGATTGTATTCCTTCATCAACTTATTTTTCTCTAGGAGATTCGTCTTTATGACAATGATTTTCCACTCTATTCTCTTTTTCCACATTATGATCTTGGAATCAACTTTAAATGGAATAATCTTATCTAAAGCGGATTTCTCCAAACCCATCACCAAAATGTCAACAAGGTCTTTATCAGTTTACAACTAAATTTATTCTTCTTGCTTGCAATTAACTATCTCTGATTTAACAAAATTTCTTAATAGCACAAATTCATCATATACCCTTTTTAACTTCTCGATCAGAGGAGGAACTTTTGCCTTAACATCTAGTACCCATAATGGCTATCCTTTTGTGTCTTTCTCATCATTGCTTTCTCAACTATAGAACTAGGATCAAAAGAGGGGATCACTTGATCAATGGATTGAGGGGAAGGATCTATCAATGTCCATAGATAATTAGATGGGAGTTCCACTGCTCTCTTCAACTCATCTTTATCTTTCTTATCATTCTCTGTTCTTTCTACCATCTTGGTGGTAGTCACCTAAAAATTATGCATGTCACCATCTCTTCTAAGTGGTCCTAAATCCACCTTGGTTATACTATAGTTAGCTATGTCTAACCAAGATCTTTCTATATAGAGGGGTGTGCAATCTCCATAAACAAGTGGTCAAAAATTTCATCTTCTATTAATCCTGAGGTCGTCTTTAGCTTCTTAACTTTGGGAGTCTTCTATAAAATATGTCCCACCATATTTCCATCTGGTAAATCTATGGGTACTATTTTCCTTTTCCTAGATAAGGTACTCTCTAGCCAAGAGGTGATGAGGTGGTAGTATTACGGTTTTGAGAACCCTCGGGAGTGGAAAAAAAGATCTCTTTGCAAAGGTGGAGTCCTTGATGCACTTCATAAATTAAAAGGGAAAGGAGATTTACCTCTTTGTGTGCTCTTTTTAGCCACATCCTAAGATTGGCTCAGCCGCTCCTTGTGGATACCAACATTTTCTCTTTCAATTTCTTGTTCTTGTTCATTCATTTCTACTCCTTCCTCTTCATTTTCATTTTCAGTCTGTTCCTCATTAACAACATCATTGAGAGCACCCTCACCACATGTCTACTCAAGACATTTGTTCTTTTCAAGGGGATCTTCTCCACTTCCACCACCATTGGGCAATGACATACTTGGAGGAGGCGGTGACACTGATATAGAGGGAGACAAACTTACTTGACCTACACTATCTTTCCCTCTAGTTCCTTTTATGTCCTTAGGTGGAGCCTTGACAGTTTCTCCTTTTTTTCTTGGCAAGCCATATATGTGTTCTCTTCATCACTACAACATTCATGGCATTCAAATCTTTAGATTCCTTGCTATTCCAATCAATTGGCACTATGGGCTACGTTTGTATGTTATTTACATGGATAGGATCAATCAGGTCTAAAATGCCATCCTCAACCCCTTTGATATTCCATCCCAATTTGAAATTGAAAACCTAGCCCAAAGTCAATCTCATCCAATCTCTCTTCCTTACTTCATAATCATCGACATAGTTAGCCTAGTAATCTTCCAAGTGTGACACATGACAAAAACCAAGACCAAGGTGAATGTTGTTCCTTACATAATTTTTGTTGTCAAACAAAAACCTTCTTTCATAAGTAGAGATATTGTATTTCACATATCCTTTTCCAAGTTGAGGGTATTTGATTGAGACTTACATTGATAATATCCTAGACCAATAGGAAAAGGAATGCCAACCTTCTTCCTTTCTACACACCTTTTATTTACCTCCATGACTTGTCAAAATACTTCAATCAGGATGAATTTGTCTTCAACATATCTAGGAAGTTTACGAGGTAACCCATCAAATCCTCCAACCCTCTGGTATGTAATTTTTTGAAACTAGATAAGGAGGATGTCATATTTAATTAATAGCTAGAAGGCTTCTGGAGAAACCCTTTTCCCTAGGTCACCTTGTAGCTCTCTAACCAAATGCATAGTAAACACATCATTTACTTGTCTAAAAAATTTATAGCTCTTCTTGAGCCGGTAATTATTCCATCAATTCTAGTTGGGTTCCCTTTGTGAGTCTTGGTCATGTCTCCACTTCTTTCTGTTGTGCAAACCTCAATTCTCTCCATGAAAGTGAGAATAATTAAGCCATAAAAGAACCTTAATACCCACACAATTAGGCATTTATTTCACCTAACTCGACTATGAAACCATTAAATCCCTAATAGGTGGCCACTTGGCACCAATATTGGACTTTGTAATGTACCGGATAGGGTCATTTAAAAAAAATGCATTTAGAACTAAGTCAGAGTCTAACAAAGTTCTTAAACCTAGGATGATTCTCGCTTTGGATGTTATTATTCTTCTCATATAACTTCTGCCTATTAAAGTTGGGTCTCGATGGTACTTGTGAAACTTTTTCGGTCTCCACTTTAGTTATGGAACCTTCGTTGACCCCAATGGGAGTGTCTCTCACTTTCCGAAGATCTCTTTCAGAGAAAAAGTAAGTTAGAAACCCTTGCAGTTCATGAAAGGGAATAACAACTTTGTAAAGGATTACTTTTAAGACTTGACTAGAGGAAACTTAAGACCGAATGACTTAAGAATGACAACAATCAGGCAAATGATAAGTTATGAAAACCCCATCGAGGCACGATGAAGTTTTCAAAACCCTAATAGTGACCAACTAGTAATAAACAAATAAATCGGCTAAGTATGGAGACTTGCAGGAGTGGCCGCAATGGAACAATTTACCGAATTGGATAAGACTTAGGCTCATTCATGACTATGGGGAAACACTTTAGGAACTTTAAAGACTAGGAATTAGGCAATACAAGCTAAGATCAAATAAAATAAATAAGAAACAAGAGAACTAAACAAATTAAACTCTATCTTATAGGAAATACTTTACCTCACCCAAGAATGCAACTCCTTACTCCATTATTGAATTTGAGAGAATTATGCCTTGATATGTTGGATTTATCATGCTTAGCATAAACTCAATTGTGCAAAATCTTGAAATATTGATGGTCATGGAGGATTGATTGTTTGAAGTTAAATTGGAGAGAATTGCCAATTATCTCAAAACCTTGAGGAGGAGGATTAATGAAGGCTAAGGCTTGTGTTGGTTCTTAAATCTGCATGTTGTAAAACCCTAAAAGTACGGCAATCTTTATAATTGGGTTTTACAAGTGAATTGGCCAATGAATGTAATCAATCGATGTGATTGGAATTCCTTGCACTTTAGGCTCTGATATGCCTTCGTGGGTATTACCTTGATCACCAACGAATATGCACTTTCTGCTACCAAATGGTGATGATTGAGCAAAATATCTCCTCACACAAGTTTAGAGGGTTTGTTTGATCCTAATCTCCAATACGACTATCCACTCCTAATCTATTTCATATTGGCATGAGAGTTTGAAATAGATACCTCTAAAATAATATTATCTATACTCCTACAACAAAATCTAAATTGGGATTTTATAATATGATACAAGGGACGGTTTTGGAAAATTAATTGATCGATGCCTTTTCCATTGGGTAACAGAGTCAAAATTTCAAATTGATAGGTGTCTTCCTTCTGGGTATAACTCAAATTACTTGGCACAATACTGTTTATGACTTGCATAAACATGCAAAATTGTCTTTTATCATGTTCTTCTTATTTATCCAATTGAATCCTCTAGATTACTGTGACCTATTCAAAGAATTTAATTCTTTCTAGAAGAAACCCTATTAAACAAATCACACAAAACATGAACTATGTTTTGACAAACCAGACATATGCTTGATATGCTAATTTGAATAATCAAGAGAAAACAAAATGGAGACAACCAGGTAAAATTTATCAATGAAATTCAACAAGTAATTGACACCCAGAATTCACACAAGAGAAAAGCATCTTTTTACTGATATACTTCAGAGAACAGGCCCTTACAATATCACTTCCAAAATCCAACCCCCAGGGACCCTTTCCTACGGTCTTGGTTTCCTTCTTATAGGAATGAAGGAAGCAACAAGCTTCAAATTGTTCACATTCTAAAATTTACTCTTTCGTATTCCCATCCTTTGGTATTACATTCTGCAATATTCGTTCAGCTACTTTCTGCCTGTTACTCAATTTTCTTTCGCCTCAGTTCGTTCCTAAGTCTCTACCACCATCCACCATTTCACTTTCTTGCTCAATCTTTACTTCTTTTGTGATCATAATCAACTCTCTCTATTACCAGCATAGGATTCTCCATTACCTATTCATGCTTTGTGTCATGACGCCTCACATTCCCACGTTCATCATGTGAAACCCTACTCTATCGTTGCCACATCGAAGTGACTCCAATTCTATTCTCACCGACATTCATGTCTCCCTCCGATAGAATCCCAATACTGTGTCATTCTTGTGTTTTAAAATTTCAAGGGGACTGGTTTCATACTCCCACCGAGATTCACTTCTCCCTTTTATATGCATTAGTATTCCCAGATGGTGCCTTGTCAAGCTATCGATGGGACACAAAACAAGTCTCCTCGATACGGCTTGGTCACCTCAACAACTTTAAATGGTATGCTTCTCTTGTGTCGGAGCATCAAAGGGACTGTGAAAACAGTCTCCTCGACATTCCATTGTCACCCCGATGTATTAACACATTTCACTGTTGGTCAATGAGATTATATGATATTATGTCCTTTACATATCGTTCCATCGAGGGGACTCAAGCTTGTCTCCTCTTGATATACCATAGTCTCTTCGACATTGTTCACACTGTTTGTCGGGTTTTTGAAGGGACTGTGAAGGCATTCTCTTCGACATTCTACTGTCATGTCAATATGTTTACAAGCCCACCATACCAATACTTTCAAATTCAGGGCCATGAATGTTACTGTTTTAAGGCACATCACTTCTTCGAAAGGACATTAAACTAACTCCCACCGATGTAGCTTGGTCTCCTCAAGATAGCTGATATTAGGGTCCAACGACAAATGCAAGTTTAGGAAAATAACTACGGGAGCATAAATAGGATACTCACGATGGTGAATATATATGACACATCAAGTAACAGGGTGCATAAAGAAATCATAGCAAGACACAAGCTAGGGTAAAGCATACATGCATGATGGAAGATGGCTTAGGCAAACATATAAATTTTCAGACCTGGAAGATGAATGGTACAAGGGTTGGGACTTAGTGGACTCCTAGAATTAGGGTTTGACATGGATTGAATGCACGTTAGGTGAAAATTTCCAGTCCTAACAACTTGTTTTATAGATTTTAATATATTTGATTGACTGTTGAGATTGAAGGATGGAATCAATTGTGGAGAGTGATTGAAGGATGGAATCAATTGTGGAGAGTGATTGAAGGATGGAGAGGCCATGTTTGAAGAGGAAACTGAAGCTCTTCCTTATATTTTAGGAAGATATTTTGAGATATTTTGCAGAGAGATATTTTCAAATTTGAATTGGATTTGGATTTAAATTTTGGAATATTTCATTTGGAAAGAACTAGTATTTTAATTAAATAATTATTTTTATTTAATAGGTGGGTGAGACAAAAATTATAAATTAATTAAATAATTAAGATTATTTAATTAAAGTGGGATATAGAAGAATATTTGAAAATTAATTAAATAATTAAAATTATTTAATTAGGCGTTGGAAGGAAAAATGACGAATTAATCAAATAATTAAAATTATTTAATTAATAGAGGAAATTAGTTAGTTTAATCACATAATCTGAAATTATTTAATTAAAAGTAATGAAATAGGGATAATGAGTGAAAATGGCAAATTAGGGGACTGTGTGACACACTAGACAATTTTAGGTGTCTACACTATCAAAATGTCGAAAAACATTAACCAAAATTGAAAAGAAAGTTATGGATTTTAGTCAACATGATAAGAGTGTTTATGAGACAATCCATTTAGTTCACATAATCCAAAATCCATAAAGATGTAGAAGGAGAACATATAAATCAGAAAAGAAAAGTGACATAAACAAAAAAGGAATGTCCATAACTAGTTGTGTAAACATAAAATACTAAATATTTCTTTATGACATCCACATACTAACTACAAAAATTTATTGAAAAGAAAATTCAAAGAAAAAACATGCACACAGATAGAGATATCAATCTCAAGTAATAATATCTTGTTAATCCTCTTCCATTAAAAGATAATTGTAATTCCCATCATTAATAATGAAATCTTTATTGGTAACCATGTGAGGTTGAGATAGACTTAGATTTTCGCCACCTTTAATAAAAATTCGGTGAGAGGAATACTTTTTATTTTATTTTAGAAATTTTGTCTTGATTTTGTTTTTCATAATATTTTTTATCTCCTTATTTTTTTAATCTATCAAATTATATAAAACTTAGTTTTATGGTGATGTTACTTTTTTTCAACTTTATTGTCATTTTTTTTTGCCACATTGATCACTTTGATCTTGCTTTTTAATTATAGGATTTTGTAACATAGGTGACTCTTTAGTTGTTATATTGGTATATTTTGCCTTAGTTTTTTTATCTTGATTTTTTATAAACAACAATGGAATTAGAGTTTGGAAAGATTCAAATTTGATTCACTATATTTCATACGTAGTTGTAGCTTACAATTTGAATGTTCATTATTGTTTGTATATTTTAGAAAAGCTATATGAAACATCAAATATCTCATGTGAAAGATCTTTTGAGTATGAATAAATTTTCAATATTGAAGTTCACATGTTCTTACAAAAATTTGTAATTATTTCTTACTAATTTAACTACTTTTTTTTTTATGAATAAATTTTAAAAAATGGATACAAAATGGAAGGGACAACTTGAAATTATTCTATCAATGGTATTTAAGAAGAATAAATATATGAAATATGAAAATGACATGAAATAAAACACTTTTATCTCTTTGTGAAATTTGAAACTAAGAGTGTATTTTATTATACCATTAGAACATTTTAGAGATAACTCTGAATGTGCATAAAATTGTTGATGAAACTAATTAGTGAGTATATACTTCTTCATTTAAATTTTAAAGTGTGACCCAAGATTCACCATAACACTTTTGGAATGTCTATATTCTTTATAGATGGTAATTTAAGAAGTACTAATTATTAATAGTTTCATGATGAGAGAATGCAATGAGTAGAAAAAACATAGAGGTTTATTTAGCTTACTCTTTAATGTTTCACATAAATATACTAAAAATCAAGAGAAAGATGATCAATTTTTTCTTCTTCAACGTGCACATATTCCTCAATGAAATATAAATTATTAGCTTGGGTGTGATGTGGGAAGGGGTCCATGTATTTTTGTAAATTTTTATTAGGGGAAGCCATAGACCAATCACCCCCATTAGTAACACCTACATGAATCATGTTGTTGTGAGTAAGATCTTAAATTTCATATCTTAGACCCACACATTGTTTTGTGTCATGTCTATTTAATCTATGATAAATAAAAAATTCCTTATCATAACCTTTGGGCACATAAATAGATATATCAATAAGCTTAATAGGTTTCAAGGCTATCATCTAGAAGGATAGGATGATTGTTAAGGAGGATGGGAATATCCATACTTTATTACCTTTTATTTTAATAACTTTAACTCAATATTACTTACAGATATACATAAATCCACAAATGAATTGTATTTTTTTACAAGGAGCCTATCATCATACATACGATCCAAACAAGTGGCTCCAAAAGAGATTCATGAGGTACCTTTTACCAATATTATAAAGTTAAATTCTAGGGGATACAAAACCCATCAAGAAAGCATATGATAAGATGCCAAAAGAGAGATGATTATGTTTTATTTCATTGGTGATATCCTCATTAGTGCTTGGAGGTAAAGCAATTTTCAAACTTGGAATTTATCAAGCCTCTTAATACTACCTAAATAGTATAAAGGTGGAAGGTAGAAGTAGAAAAATAAACATGGATTTTGATTGGTTGTGAGATGGTGGAGGTACGTGGAAATATGGTACGAGAGGGAACAATAAAGTTATATTGAATGTGAGAAATTAGGACTGTGAGAGGATTTATTATAATTGGAGCTATGACAGATGTATGAGAAGAGGGAGGAAGAATGTGGGATGAAAAATTTAGGAAATGAGGTTGGAGGATGTGGAATAGAAGATGAAGCTCGAGAATGTGGGGGGATTGATGTATTATTAGGAGATGTTGAACTTAAATTTTGACCTATACCTAGAATCATTTCCATTCCATGTGATTTTACCATGAGCATGCTATGAAGGAAGTCCACTAAATTAGAAGGATTAGCATTATCATAAATGAGAAAAAACTCCTTTAGTTTTTTTATTTGTGTGGAAAAATCCCTCTTATCCATGGCAAAAATATATAAATCACAATAAAATTATTCCTCCTCATTTAAGATTTCATATTTTTTGTAAGATGAAAATTATCTTGGTTTATGGCCACCATTGGGTTTAACCTAGGCCTCCTAACAGGAATATGAGAGGTTGGTTGAAATATTGGCATACACACAAGAAGATCAAATAAATAGAGTGATGAAAATAAAATAATATTTATATCTAATATAAAAATATGATTAAAATTTAGGAAATAAACAAAAAATTAAAAAAAGGATAACCCTTGGGGAAAACTAAAATAGTTCAATGACTTATGTTCACTAATATAAAAGGAAATAAATGATTAATATAAAGTGTCAATGATTGATTCACATAAATCAAACTCTAGACTAATATAAATGAGGTGAGTCACTAACATAAGTGGTTAAAGGTTGAATTAAATAAGTAGGATTGATTAGATTTTTGATAATGATGATGATGTGAAAATATGATGAAAATAATCTATTGATATCAAACTACTTTTCAATTATAAAAATTATATTTGAAATTATACTTTTTGAGTAGTTGGATGTGAGCACTATTTTGATCTTGATTCCTCTTCCATGATTGTGTCCCCCTATTGTAATCATGTATATGGTAATCACCTACTCATAAATTATTCATCTTCGTTGTGATAATTTAAATGAGGTTGATGAAATGTTAAGTGGTGGGACTTGGTGTGTTATTCATCTACAAAGAGTTCCTAAAGGGAGAGTTTATCTATATATCATTGAATAGTTATAAAATGTAATGCATTAGGGTGTGAATTTTAGGTATTATGGTTTAGTATAGATTTACATCTGCATGTGGTGAATTTGTGACAATAACCATATAAGCTATTTGTAGAAGAACTCACAATAACATATTTAACCATGTTATTGGAAACATAAATGGAAATGTATGCAAACTTATAACAAAAATATAGTTTGTGTGACACAATCTAAAGGTATGATTATGCATAGAAGGAAAGTATGAGATACCAAAAGTAACTATACTTAGTCTAATGTTTTTATTTTTTACCATAGGCTTAAGGTTAGTAGTTGTGGCTATACATGAAGACATGTACATATTGACAGTATTTGGTAAGTGACTATTAATTCTTAGTGCAACAACATATAGTCATCTATGGTGATTGTCCACATGGAGACATCATTTTTGGTGATATGTAAAATATGTTGACATCATGGTATGAATATAAAATAGTTGTGTGACTCTTGACAGATCCCATGAGTTGGTTGGATAGTTGTAATTTAATGATTTTGTCTATATTTATATTCGCATTTGAATAAATCAAGGTTGGGTAGTTGGTTAGTTAGATGATTGGTTACATGTGTGATAATAGGTGTTGAATACTTTGTATGATTTCAAAATAAGGATACGTTGTAATCCTATGGATTGAAACTTTGTCAATAGACTTGTATTGAATCATTGGATTCTAGAAATGATATAATGGTAATTATTTTTTGGTCATGGGTTTTCTCCCATAAGGGTTTCTGATTTAAATATAGCATCTCATACACTCTAGTGGTTTTTATTCTATTATGTGTTCTTTATTTAATTTTGTAATTAGATAATACATATGTATAATTATCTTTGATCATATTTTTAATTATTCTCTATCCCACTATATTGGTCAATTGTAATAGGGCTCCTTAATCTCAACACTAAATAACACCTTCAAGATATTCCTATTGAAGGATTGAACTATTAAGAATTTATTGAACCTAAATCAAACCCCAAATTTTCATATTTTTTATGAAAATAAATTGAGTTCCTAAATGCAAGATGTGTGATGTAGTGAAAATTAGTGTTAACATAAGGTTACTCTTATTTGAATGCTTCTAGACTTCTTGTAATGCTCTAAGATTATTATAATGAATTCTTGTGAGTGATCATAAGTGCCTTAAGAGATTGTCTTAAAATATATAATCCTAGGGTAAGTGCACCAATCTGTGACACAATTTTGGCTCTTAAGATGCCACTTTTTTTTTCTAAAATTAGGAAAATCTTATTTGCACGAGAAAATGAAGATAGTTACGCTCAAAATTTCAAGATGCGGAAAGAACAAAAGTTGAAGTGCTCCGAGTCTAGTTTCTAAGCTACTTTTTTTTTGAAATTAATGAAGATTAAGGGTCTCAAAAAGGGGGGGGCCCAAAACAGGTCCTGTTTTTATCAAAAAAAATAGCATAGCGCCTGAGGGCTCCCCCCTTTTTGGTTAACTTTTTTTTAGAATTTCAAAAATCCCAATGGTGAGAAATTAGCTAACACCATGTAGTTTATCCTCCTTCTTTTGGATAATTTTTTTAATGAATATATAATATTTTATGAATTTTCAAAGTGGACACATCCTGAAAAGCTGAAATTTGAGCGTGCTCCCCCCCAAATTTTTTGCAAACTAATCGAAAATTGATTTTTTTTTTCATCATGTGTAGAATGGAGTCTAGTTTCAAAAAACGTAATTTGTTTCACGTTCCGATGAATGTGTAAAAATCTATCCTAAACCTAGCACATGTTGGTTTTTGACCAAAAACGAAGGCATTTACAATAGAAGCCATGGATCAAAACCTTAACTAAATCAAAATGAAAAAAGAATTATATATTTAGATAGCTGAGATAGAGGTTAATGCTATCACAGTTTTTTTTATAAACTTGCATTGAAAGACGTGCAAACGAGATGGGGAGCAGGGTCAAAAATATGAGAAAATTTAGCATATCATGTTAATTAACACGTCTAAAGCAGGCCTTTTGGTGAGCGCCAAATGACTCATCACATTTGGCGTGTGCCAAATTTGGCATGTGCCAAATGTGATGAGTCATTTGGCGAGTGCCAAATGGCCTGCTTTGCACAGAAATAGATTTTTGCTTTAGTGGTTTCAAATCTCTAAGAGTTATAATGCAAATTCTAGTTTTTGGAAGATCTTAAAAATTTCAGACTTAGTCAAATTTCAGTAATCAGCATGTCAAATTTCAGTAATCAGGAGGTCAAATTTTAGTACTTAGGAGGTCGAATTTCATCTATCTCACTCATTTTCATCTCTTATTCTCTAGACCTCTCTCTCTCTCTCTCACTATCTCCATCCCTTTATCTAACAATATCTTCCTTGAGCTCAAGAACTATGTCTCTGCATGTCCATCTCTCTCTCCTTCCCTCTCCAATATCTATCTCCCTCCCTCCTTCCCTCTCTACATTTTTCTATCTCTCATCCCTCTCCTTTAATCTCTATATATCTCTCTCTACTCTCTACACCTACCTATCCCTCCCTCTCCTCTCTTTCTCTCTCTCTTTGCTTCCCTCGCTCTCTCCTCCCCTCTCTACTCTCTAGCTTGTCATTCTCTCTCTCCTTCCCTCTCTAGTTCTCTCTATCTCACTTCTCTCTCCTTCCCTCCCTCCCTCTCTACTTTTCTCTATCTCCCTCTCTCTCTCCTTCCCTTTCTACTTCTCTTTATCTCACCTCTCTTTCTCCCCCTCTCTCTCTCCCTCTCTCTTCCTTTCACCCACCTTTGCTCTCTACTTCTCTCTATCTAACCTATCCCTCTATACATCTCTCTCTCTCCCCCCTCCTTCCATCTCAATCTCTCCACCTTCCTCCTTATCTCTCTAATTTTAAGCTCCATCACACATCTCTATCACCTATCTCACTTCTCTCTTTTCCCTTCCCTCTCTACTCTCTTTCTCTCTATCTCACCCCTCCTCTCTCTTATCTCTCTCACCTCTATCTCTCCATCCCTACCTCTTCCTCCCTCTCTCCTTCCCTCTATTTTTCTCTTTATCTCCTCCTCCTTCTATCTACCTAGACCTCTCTCTATTTTTGTCTCACCTCTCTCTCCATCCCTACCTCTCCCTATATCTCTCCTTTCATATCTACTTCTCTCTACCTAGTTGTCCCTCTATACCTATTTCTCTCTCAATATCTCCACCTTCTTTCCCTCTCTAATTCTTTCTCTATCACCTCTCTCTATCTCTCTCCTCCCTCTCTACTCTCTCTATCTCTCCCTCCCTCCCCCTCTTTCTATCTCTCCTCTCTCCCTCCCCCTCTTTCTATATCTCTTTGCCCTCTCTACCTATATCTCTCTCCTTCTATCTATCTAAACTATCCATCTTTACCTATCCCTCCCTCCTCTCTCTCTTCCACCAAAATTCACTCTAAATCTCTCTATCTAGCCTACCCCTATATACCTCATTTTCTCTCCCTCTCTCTTTCCCTCTCTCAATCTATCTACCTTTATCATTATGCCTCTACTTCTCTCTATCACCTCTCTCTCTCCCCCTTCCCTCTTTACTTTCTTTCTCTCTATCTCACCCCTCTCTCCTTAAATATCCCTCCCTCCCTCCTCTCTCTCTATCTCACCTATCTCTCCCTCCCTACCTCTTATTACCTCTCTCCTCCATTCTCTACTTCCCTTTATCTCCCCTCCCTCTCCTTACCTACCTCTTTCTCTCTCTATTTCACTCTCTCACCTCTCTCTAAATCCTTATCTCTCCCTCGATCCCTACCTCTCCATCCGTCTCTCCTTCCTTCTCCACTTCTCTATATCTCCCTTTACTCTCTCTACCTACCTCTCTCTCTCCATCCTTACCTCTCCCTCCAACTCTCCTCACCTCTCTACTTCTCTCTACCTACCTATCCCTCTATACCCCATTCTCTCTCTCTCCCTCTTTCCATCCTTCCCTCTCTCAATAGATATATCCACCTTACTTCTTCTCTCTCTAACTTCTCCCTCTCTTCCCCTCTCTCCTTACCTCTCTACTCTATCTCTATCTCAACTCTCTCTACCTACATATATATAATTCCCTCATATCTCTCTCTCTCTCTCTCTCCTACCCTCTCTCCCTCTCTCAAGTCTCTCTATCTCTCTCCCCTCTACCCTTAACCCTTAAAACCCTCTACCCTCTACCATAAACCCTCTACCCTCTATCTCTCTCCCACTC
>CM021110.1:175882359-175978780 GCA_007115665.2 Sequoiadendron giganteum
TCTCTCTCACTCACTCCATCTATCTCTCTCCCCTCTACCCTTAATCCTAAACCCTTAACCCTTAAAATCTAAACCCTTAAATCCTCTACCCTTTATCTCTCTCTCACTCACTCCCTCCTTATCTCTCTCTCAATTCTCTCCCTCCTACCCCCTCTCCCTCTCTCTCTCAATTCTCTCCCTCCTACCCCCTCTCCCTCTCTCAGGTCTCTCACTCACTCACTCACTCACTCATTCCTATCTCTCTCCCCTCTACCCTCTACCCTTAACCCTATATCCTCTATCTCTCTCTAAATCCCTCCCTCTCTCTCTCTCTCACTAAATCCCTCTATCTCTCCCCCATATACCCTTAACCCTAAACCCTAAACCCTTAACCCTTAAACCCTCTACCCTCTCTCTCTCAAGTCTCTCCCTCCTACCCCATCTCCCTCTCTCAAGTCTCTCTTTCTAAGTCACTCCCTCTATCTCTCCCCCCTCTACCCTTAACCCTTAAACCCTCTACCCTCTCTCTCTCAAAACCATCTCCCTCCTACACCCTCTCGCTCTCTCAAGTCTCTCTCTCTCTCTCACTCACTCACTCCTATGTCTCTTCCATCTACCCTTAGCCCTATACCCTTAAAAAATCTACGCTCTACCCTCTATCTCTCTCCCACTCCCTCCCTCCCTCTCTCTCTCAAGACTCTCCCTCCTACCCCCTCTCCCTCTCTCAGGTCTCTCTCTCACTCACTCCATCTCTCTCTCCCCTCTACCCTTAACCATAAACCATAAACCCTTAAACCCTAAGCCCTTAAACCTTCTACCCTCCCTCCCTTTATCTCTCTCCCACTCCCTCCAACTCTCTCTCTCTCTCAACCCTCTCCCTCTCTTAAGTATCTCTCTCTTAGTCACTTCCTTTGTCTCTCCCCTCTACCCTCTACTTGAAAGAGGGAGAGAGGTTAGGAGGGAGATACTTGAGAGAGAGAGGGAGGTAGTGGGAGAGAGATAGAGGGAGGCATGGTTAAGGGTAGATGGTAGAGGGTAAAAGGGTTTAAGGTTTAAGGGTTTAGGGTTTAGGCCTAAGGGTAGAGGAGAGAGAGATAGAGGGAGTGACTAAGAAAGAGACCTAATAGAGGGATAGGGGGAGAGGGAGTAGGAGGGAGAGGGTTGAGAGAGAGAGAGGAATGTAGATTTTTGGAGAGAGATAGAGGGAGGGAGGGTTAAGGGTAGAGGGTAGAGGGTTTAGGGTTTAAGGGTTAAGGGTTTAGGGTTGAGGGTTAAGGGTAGAGGGTAAAAGGGTTTAACGGTTTAGGTTTTAAGGGTTAAGGATAAGGATTAAGGGTTAAGGGTAGAGAGGAGAAAGATAGAGGGAGGGAGGGAGTGAATGAGTGAGAGAGACCTAAGAGAGGGAGGGGCGGTAGGAGAGAGAGACTTGGGAGAAAGAAAGAGGGTGGGATGGTTAAGGGTAGAGGGTAGAGGGTAGAGGGTTCAATGTTTAAGGGTTAAGGGTTTAGGGTTAAGGATAGAGGGGATAGAGATAGAGGGAGTGACTAAGAGAGAGAGAGAGAATTGAGAGAGGGAGAGGGGGTAGGAGGGAGAGACTTGAGAGAGAGAGGGAGGGGAGATATATAGACTCTCCCTTATCCCCCTCTCTCTCTCAAGACTCTCCCTGGACTACCCCCTCTCTCTCTCTTAGGTCTCTCACTCACTCACTCACTCACTCACTCACTCCCTCAATCTCTCTCCCCTCTACCCTTAACCCTAAACCCTAAAACATTATCCCTTGTTGGGTAAAACGGAGTCAAATGAAAGCCTTTAATGAATGGTTTCTATCTAGAAGGTTCTCTAATTGTTTGACATATAATTATGAGTTTACAATTGGTATAAACATGCAAGAATGTACTTGATAAACCCTATTTGAGGCAGAATAACAAATCTAACTATCTGATTCTTCTTACTGATCCAAATGACATTCCCAGATTACTGTAATTGATTGAAGGGAGTTTTAATTCTTCTTTAAAGAATCCAATGAACCAAATCACACAGAAACAACAAATGTGTACTGATAAATTGAATATATACTTAATACTTCAATTTAAATAATCAAGAAACATCAGATTGGAGACAATCAGATAATCACAAGAATTTAACAAACAATTGATGCCAGGATGAAATCACCAAATTAACTGTTTTTCATTATCTTCCTTGAAATTCATACATGCAACATAGCCTCCTCGAATGTCATCATTCTGAAAATATAGTACTTACAGCAGTCTCTCCTATCCTAATTTTTATTATTATTTTACAATAGATTTTCAAATCATTTATACATTATAATCGAAGAGTCATGCCCCTTCATTTTCTAGTTATGACTGTTTGTATTTTATGGCAAAAATGTTTGATTATATTGCCTTTATCGGCAAATCAAATATTTAGACTATAGTTCAACTTTTAATTTTTCACTTTATTACTTATACCGCCTAAAAAATTTCTTTTCCCGAGGCCTCCCTTGTGTTTACCGCTCTACCGCGGGCTTTGACTTTTCTACCCGCAGTATGGCAGTACCCGGCCCCATGCTAACCGTCGTGGTCTCCATCGTTGCTTACCGCACTACCGCGGCCTTTGCATTTGCTATCGGCGGTACCGCGGTAACCATTAGCCGCTTCTCCCAATAGTTCACCACAGGCACTGTAGTCTTCATTTTCACAGTTACGGTACTGTGGTGTGACCGCTAGCCATTTCCTCCTGTTTACCACGGTCACCGTGGTCTTTAAGATAACCCTCTGCGATACCGCGGTAAGATGTCCTGGCTACCACATCATTGAAGACTTACCGTCGACTGCGCTATCGCGGTCTGTGGTTTGACCACCAACGGTACCGCGGTGGGACCTTGACTACCTTCTTTAACCGCTCGCCACTGCCTTCGTTGGTTGCTAACGGTTTACCGCACTATCGCGGTCAATGAATTGACCGCGCGTGGTAGCGTGGTAAACAGTTCATGCCTGTTTCAAACTGCTACCGCTATACCGCAAGCCCCTTAGTGGGAAGCCGTGGTAAAGTGGTAAAGACTTATAGAGTGAAAATGAAAGGGGTGGTAAGGGTTACAAGTTATTTTTTGGCCCTTTTGAATGGTGGTAAAGCTAATTGTTTTATGAGAAGGTAATGAAATATAAGAAAATAAATGGGGGAAAAGTGTAGAAGGCGGTTAATGATAATTTATGGGAAAGATAGTGAAAATGTAAGGCATGAATAAATAAAATATCTTAAGGTTTTGATGTATTTTCATGGAAAATAATAGGAAAATCCTAGGAATTCTTGTGGAAAATTTCAGTTCTAACACCCTTAACCGTTAACCCTTAACCCTTAAACCCTAAACCCTCTACCCTATACCCTTAACCCTCCCTCCCTCTATCTCTCTCTCTAGTTCAAAAAATTCATTAAAAAACCCTAAGGTTTTCCCATTTAAATTTAATATTTTTCATCAAAATATTAATTTTTTATTCATTTATACCCTATACTTTCCTTTACTGTCTAGATGGAATTAAAAGGGGGAAATATGTGAGGGCGGATAATGAATTTTATGGGAAAGATAGTGAAAATATAAGGCATGAACAAATAAAATACCTCACGGTTTTGATGGAAATTTATGGAAAATGATGAGTGATTTTGCAAACCACTGCAAGAATCCAGAGTATCTTTAGTAGAGAAGACCAAGCAAAGCCATGAAAAATGAAGGCGATGACAGATGGAGGGAATGAACAGATGAATAATATGAAAATGGAGCAAATGGAGAAGTGGAAAACCCTAAACTATTGTGCATGGAAGATGATTTTTTAAAGAGGCATTAACCCCCTCTCCCTCTCTCAAGTCTCTCTCAACCCTCACCCCGATACCCTCTACTTTAAACCCAATACCCTCTACCATCAACCCTATACCCTCAAACCTTAAACCCTTAAACCCAAGTAAACTCTATACCCTAATCCCTCAACCCTCAACCCTTAATCCCTTGACCCTTAAACCCTCTACCCTCTACCCTCTACCCTCAACCCTCAACCCTCAACCCTCAACCCTCAACCCTTAAACCCTCTACCCTATAAATTAAACCCTCAACCCTCAATTATCAACCCTTGACCCTTAATACCTCAACCCTAGGTAGGTAGGGGAACATAGGTGAGATACAGAGTGATGAAGGGAGAGGTAGGTAAAAAAAGGGATAGGGGAGGGTAGGAGACAAGTAGGGAGGAGATAGAGGTATGTGTGTGTGTGTGTGAGAGAGAGAGAGAGAGAGAGGAGACACGGTTGAGATATAGAGTGATGGAGGGAGAAGTGGGTAAAGAGAGGGGAGGGGAGATAAAGATAAATATAGAGGGAAGGAGATGTAGAGAGAGATGATAGATAGAGAGAAGTGGAGAGTGGAGGGATGGTGGGAGAGGAAAGGAGGAGATTGAGGTGAGTGTGTGTGAGAGGGAGAGAGAGTGAGAGGAGAGAAAATGAGGGGACAAAGGAAGGGGGAGAGAGAGAAATAGATTAGATAGGGAAGGGGGGAGAGATATAGAGTAGAGAGGGAAGGAGAGAGTAAGAGAGAAAGATGGGTGAGGGAGAGAGTGGTAGGTAGTGGAGTGAGAGGTAGGTAGAGAGGGAAGGAGAGAGGGATGGATAGGAGGGAGAGAGGGAAGGAGGGAGAGTGAGATGGAGAGAGTGGTGAGAGAGTAGAGAGGTAAGGAGAGAGAAATAGGTATAGAGGGACAACTAGGTAGAGAGAACTAGAGAGGGAATCTTAGGTCTCTCACTCACTCACTCACTCCCTCTCTCTATCTTAGGTCTCTCTTTCTCACACACTCACTCACTCCCTCTATCTCTCTCCCCTCTACCCTAAACCCTAAACCCTTAACCCTTAAACCCTAAACCATTAAACCCTCTACCCTCTACCCTTAACCCTCCCTCCCTCTGTCTCTCTCCCACTCCCTCCCTCTCTCTCTCTTTCAAGTCTCTCCATACCACCCCCTCTCCCTCTCTCAGGTCTCTCTCTCACTCACTCAATCCATCTATCTCTCTCCCATCTCCCTCCCACTCTCTCTCTCCCTCTATCTCATGTATCTCCCCCCACCCCCTCCATCTCTCTCAAATCCCTCTATCTTGAGTACTCCCTCTCCCCCGAGTACTCCCTCTCCCTCCCACCCCCTCTCTATCTCTCAAGTCTCTCTCTCTCTCTCTCACTCCTTGTATCTCTCCCATCCCTCTATCTCTCACTCCCTCTCTCTCCTACTCTCTTAGGTATCTCTTTCCCACCCCCTCTCTCCTACTTTGTCTCCCTCTCCTTCTCTCTTGGGTGTCTCCCTCCCACTCCCTCTCCCTCCCTCTCTCTATCTCTATGGATTAGGGTTTAAGGGTTGAGGGATTAAGCCTCACTTATGTCACAATCCCTCTTTGTCAGGCCTCACTTACCTCCCACCCTACTTTCTTAGGTCTCTCCTTCCCACCCCATCTCTCCCACTTTAACTCCCTCTCTCTGAAGTCTCTCCTTTTCAGAGGAACATATTTGGTGAGCGCCAAAAGGGTTTTACCTTGAAACGGTAAAAATAAGGGTTGACCTCATGATTCAGGCCCACATTCGCCTGTGTTTGTCTGGTTCAATGCTTTATCCAAGTCAAAAACGCCATTTTTTCTGCAATTGACTTCATATTGTACCAATCTATGCTTGATCCATCACCTTTTTACCACCAATCTGCATGGTAGACAACGTAGAAGAAGATATTTTGAATTTTCTACATCATTTTACATTATCTGAGGTAATATATTCATTTTGGTAAATTGAAATTTTTGTCTTTAGTATATTTGTTTGTTTTTGACAATATAAACTAAATTTCCTTAATGATTTTATTAATCATAAAAATTGGACTTAGAATTCAACATTGAATTAGATGGGATTTGCATAAAAAAAAAATTAGATTTGCATAAAAAAGTTTAATTTTTATGAGTTTGAAGAAAAAAATATATAAAAAACATGACATTTACTTAACATAAATTTACTTATGAATTCTATTTGCATTAATTATAGTAGTCCATTTCCAGCATGGCTAGTGGAATTCATTGTATTTCATTCTTTTTCCAACTAATTTGGAAAACTTTTATTTTCATCTAATTTGGAAAACCTCATTGCCAAAAAAATAGTGAATAATGATAAGATATAGCATCACAAACCCTTCTTTGAATCCATCATGACTTTGTTGACAATCAAAAATTTGGTTTTGAGAAAAATAAACACAAGAGTCTCTAGTTTTCATTTAGATGGCAGCAATTTATACCCTAGGTTTGTGATTCTCATTGATTTGTTGTATTGAATGGTTTCCACCCCTCTCTGCATCAATTTTTTTGTAAAATGCATTACTTAATTTTGTTTTATGTGTGTTTGTGGACATGTAGCATTCAAGGTCATGCTGAGGAAACAATCGAAGCCTCTAACACTAGAAGAGCGTGCAGTTAAAAATGCAAGGAGAAGAGAATCAAAAAATGTAGCTTGTGAAGCAAAGGAATTGCAACCCATACAGCCACAAACTTATGTGCAATCTAAGAGAGATGTCAAATTGGAAAAACAAAGGGCACGAATGAGGAAATTTCATGGAAGGATAGGAATGAATACAGAATTTGGGGGCACATCATCAACCATAGGTGAAGCTCAATGCACATCTCCATTTGAAGACACATTGACAACAACATGTGGTTTTCCAGGTACATCGGAAATCATATCTCCAATTGAAGACACACCATCAAAAACATTGCGTTTTGAAAGTACATCAACAAACACATCTCTATTTGAAGGAACTCCACAAACGACATCTCAAGTTGGAGGTACAACATCATTTACATGTCAATCTCAAGGTATGTCAACAATTGCACCTCCAATTGAAGGTACACAATCTATCCCTGATGTTGTTGACCTTCCCAATATCAACGCAAATTTACATTTGAGAACTCCTCCTAGAGTTTTGCATAGAAAACCTACATTTTTTATTGATATTGATTCCAATGTTTTGAAATGGATGCCTAATGAGATTCCAAAATGTACATGTCAAAGATATGTAGAAAGGATATGGAGTTTGTTTTTTGCGAAGCTAAGTGAGGGTGGAAGATGCCAACTATTTTTTAAAATGATGAGGCAACTCAAATTTAGGCCCACCATGAAGGCTCTTGGGCTAAGAGTTTTGAATGACTCAAGTGAAAATTCCATTGTAAGGAGCTTGATGAGTGCATACGAGAGCGTGGGTTCCACCTCACGCATGAAGGATAGTTGTGTCACACGACGTGTGATGACAACAACACTGTTAAGCAGTCAAACAAGGAACAAGGTGAACCTTACAAATTCAAGTAGGTCTTTGAAAATAAATAGATCATCTCTAATGAGAGCCAAAGGAAGGCGTGAAAGAGTGGAGGATCCAAATAGCAATGAGTTATGGGCATTTTCGGGTAGAGTGCCACGGAAAGACACAAGAATTGCTTAAGGCTTGAGATCTTTAATTGTGAATTATTGGAAGGATAACACAAAGACCTCTCCTAATCAAAGAGATGTTGTAAGAAGGATAATTGGTAGTATAAACCGTGAGCCACATCCAATGCATTATTTGGATACCACTCAAACCAAATTTTTTGCTGATTTTGTACAAAAGTTTTCTGAAATTAAAATATGTCAAAGGTATTTTGAAATGCTAAAGCCTTTTTATGTCAAAATAAATCACACACGCACTACTTGTTGTTGTAGGGTTCATATTGAGTTTTCTAACCATTATGATGTTTATCGACGTATATGTGTAGATATGCATACTGACAATGTTTTGTAAGAATGTAACATAATGCCTCCACCTAAATCGTCAAGGAAATTTTTGTCTTCCATTTTATGTGAAAGAGAGGATGGTCAAATTTTTTACAAAAAATCATGTTTGGATGGCACATGTGATCATTGTGGTGGCATGCAACATTTTCCAATTTTCCAACACATGGCTAGTACACACAATTGGAGACAAAATTGTGAAATTTGGCAAATATACGACAGTGGCATTAAGTCTAAAAGATGGGAAAGAAGCAAAGAAGTGTGAATTGGTTAGTGATAAGATTCCAGTGTATCAGTTTATGGGAATTTTTCGTGATCGGGTGGTTTATGATTATGCAATGCATACACACAAAGCACAATGGTTGGACTCATAGTTCAAGTTATGCAAGGACACATTTCCACTTCATCATATTGTTTCAGTTGTCGACTTCGCTGAGAACTACACACTACAACCACAGAATGAGGTTCAATCACAGTACTACAACTTTGTGCAGGTTTCTATATTTGTACATATAGCATTCATTCATGCAAATGATAGTACATAGGAAAATAGGAAAGTATTGAGGGAGTATCACTTTTACATCAGTGATGATCGCACACATTCTGCAGAGTTTGTTCAAGGTTTCTTTCATATGTTCTATGCCGATCTGGCTAGCAGGGGCATACCATTTAGTCAACATATCATATGGTCAGATAATTGTACATCACAATTCAAGAACGCCAGAATGTTTTACTGGTTGAGCAGGATGCATAGGATTAGTGGTGTTCAACATATGTGGAACTTCTTAGAGGTTGGGCATGGAAAGGGGGAGCATGATGGAGCAGGTGCATGTATCAAAAGAGCCCTAGCACGAGAAGAATTAAAGTACACAAACAGTGTAAAGTTGACAGATGCAAGATCAATTGTCAAGTGGTGCAATGGTTCAATGGGTCCAGGTAGTGAAGGCAATTCTTTAGTTCATAGATTTTTTCATTTAGTAGATGATACTAACATTGCAAAATATGAGGATTGTTGTACACTAATAGGATCGAGCGAGCTACACTCTTTTAGAAGCTCCAATGCAAGTACATGGAATATCCATACAAGGAAGATGGCATGCTTTTGTTATGCATGTACACTTCAATCATGGAATGATTGCGAGTCAACAGAGTGGGTTGATGAATGGTTTGTAAGAAGTCTAACCCCACTTGAGACTTATTAGCTCCCGATGGCTCTACCAATCATGGAGATGCAATCATCCATTGACTTTGATCATGTATCAAACCTACTAGAACCAGGTAATATATCTTACTTACAAGTTTTATTATGTTGCTCAGTAAATAAATCTAAAAAGATGAACATATCAATGCAAGGCACGTTTATGCGGTAATTGTAGATGAAGACAATGAAGAGGGTATAGATTATTACCTGTGTCATTGTATCGAGGCCAAAAAGAAATTGGAGTCCCCAGTTATAGATGGAGAAAACATAGAATATCCTACAGGTTCGGTGGTTGTTACTGGAACATGGCTTCGAAGGTATCCAATTAAGAATGTTGCAGTTTGGTTGTTTGAGGACTTCGACATGCATCAGAAAATTCTTCAGTATTCGAACCTTGTCGTCGCCACCAACGTTCATTTGATCAAATATAAGGGTAAACCTGCGAACAAGAACTTGTGGAAAGTGTGTGAGTCTGACCACGAGGCAATACTCAACACAATAAAGACTAGAGCAGACCCAAATGGTTCCCTGGATTGATTTGTAAGTATGCACATTGAATTTGTAAAGCCATGTTATTGATCACTCTTTTGGACCAACACCTTCAATAAGGCTTTTTCACGATTATTGTTTGATGTCATATGCATTTACGACTGTCATTGATCCTTTTTTGATTGTGAATGTAGGTAATATTGAATTTTGTCAAAGTATATAAGAAAAGAACAACATTGGTTGCTGGTGCAAGTGTTTAGTGGTATGAGAAACATCGGTTGCTGGTGCATTCTCTGGTTGTCAATCTTCTCTTTCTTTCATAGGACATTGCATTTTCTAGTTGCTGGTGCATTGACAGTCATAGGACATTGACTGTGGTGAGTGAATTTGATTGTCAAGCACTTTATAATCATACACTCACTATACTTAACAATTGATCACTACTCATTTCTAATCTGTCCTTTTCATTTGCACATTGCCATGTATAGTGACCCTTCATAGTTCCCTTGTGTTCATACATTCATGATGCTTGTCTTAATGAATAACCTTCCTTTAAATCTATTGTCATTTGATGAAGTGACAAGGTAGGGGCAGTGTATGCCTCAGAGAAATTGATGCAACCTAGGTCATCTCTAACATACCTTAGGGTATGACATTCAACAAAACAACTACTATGGTTCAACCGACTCGATCCCTTAAGGGTGCAAAGTGCAAAAGAGCAACAATATTTAACAGGGTATTACTCATATACCGTGGTGATTACAAAATCTCTATCTGAACCTATGAGTTCACGTTGGGCCCCTCTACAATAACCTCTCTCGGTTTTCACTATCTCGGAGGATTTTTCCTATGGTGGCAAATTTTCACTCGAGGAAAAAGTTGTCAAATGCAAGTAGTTAAAAGTTGCAAAGTGGTGCAACTTTCGTTCTGCAGCTCGTGTGACCAAAAAAATTGTTTCAATGCGTTCGAGTGGGTACATTTACACTAGGAATGGTCCTCTTTCACACCTAAACACGCGGAATCGCTCTGAGCTACGTTCAACCAGATCGATCCCTTAAGGGTCCAAAGTGCAAAATGGCTGCGAAATTCAGCATGCTATTACTCGAACACCGTGACACTTAGAAACTTCTTGTCTAATCCTAAAAAATCATGTTAGGCCCATCTACAATAATCTCTCTCGGTTTTCGCTATCTCTAAGGCATTTTCCTGTGCTGATGAATTTTCACTCGGGGAAAAAGTTGTCAAATGCAAGTAGTTGAAAGTTGCAAAGTGGTGCAACTTTTGTTCTGCAGCTCGTGTGACCAAATGAACTGTTTCAACACATCTGAATAGGTATGTTTATGTTAGGCATGGTCCTCTTTCACACCTAAACACACGGAATCACTCTAAGCTATGTTCAACCGAATCGATCCCTTAAGGGTCCAAAGTGCAAAATGGCTGGGAAATTCAGCATGCTATTACTTGGACACCGTGATGCTTAGAAACTTCTCGTCTGATCCTACAAGATCATGTTGGGCCCATATACAATAACCTCTCTCGATTTTCACTATCTCGAAGGTATTTTCCTGTGTTGAAAAATTTTCACTCGAGGAAAAAGTTGTCAAATGCAAGTAGTTGAAAGTTGCAAAGTGGTGCAAATTTTGTTCTGCAGCTCGTGTGATCAAATGGACTATTCCAACGCATCTGAATAGGTATTTTTACACTAGGCATGGTCCTCTTTCACACCTAAACACGTGGAATCGCTCTGAGCTACGTTCAACCGAATCGATCCCTTAAGGGTCCAAAGTGCAAAATGGCTGTGAAATTCAGCATGCTATTACTCGAACACCGTGACTCTTAGAAACTTCTCATCTAATCCTACAAGATCATGTTGGGCCCATCTACAATAGCCTCTCTCGGTTTTCGCTATCTCTAAGGCATTTTCCTATGCTGGCGAATTTTCACTCGGGGAAAAAGTTGTCAAATGCAAGTAGTTGAAAGTTGCAAAGTGGTGCAACTTTTGTTCTGTAGCTCGTGTGATCAAATAGACTGTTCCAACACATCCAAATAGGTATGTTTACGCTAGGCATGGTCCTCTTTCACACCTAAACACGCAGAAGCGATCCGAGCTACATTCAACCAGATCGATCCCTTAAGGGTCCAAAGTGCAAAATGGCTACGAAACTCAACATGCTATTACTCAAACACCGTGATGCTTAGAAACTTCTCGTCTGATCCTATAAGATCATATTGATCCCATCTACAATAACCTCTCTCGATTTTCGCTATCTCTAAGGCATTTTCTTGTGCTGGCGAATTTTCACTCGGGGAAAAAGTTGTCAAATGCAAGTAGTTGATAGTTGCAAAGTGGTGCAACTTTCGTTTTGCAGCTCGTGTGACCAAACGGCCTGTTCCAACGCATCTAAATAGGTATGTTTATGTTAGGCATGGTCCTCTTTTGCACCTAAACACGCGGAATCGCTCTGAGCTACGTTCAACCGGATCGATCCCTTAGGGGTCCAAAGTGCAAAATGGCTCTAAAGTTTAGCATGCTGTTACTCGGACACCGTGATGCTTAGAAACTTCTTGTCTAATCCTAAAAGATCATGTTGGTCCCATCTACAATAACCTCTCTCGGTTTTTTCTATCTCAAAGGCATTTTCCTGTGTTGGTGAATTTTCACTCAGGGAAAAAGTTGTCAAATGCAAGTAGTTGAAAGTTGCAAAGTGGTGCAACTTTCGTTCTGCAGCTTGTGTGACCAAATGGACTGTTCCAATGCATCCAAATAGGTATTTTCATGTTAGGCATGGTCCTCTTTTGCACCTAAACACGCGGAATCACTCTGAGCTACGTTCAACCAGATCGATCCCTTAAGGGTCCAAAGTGCAAAATAGCTACGAAATTCAGCATGCTATTACTCGGACATGGTGGTGCTTAGAAACTTCTCGTCTGATCTTACAAGATCACGTTGGGCCCATCTACAATAACCTCTTTTGGTTTTTTCTATCTTGAAGGTATTTTCCTGTGCTGGCAAATTTTCACTCAGGGAAAAAGTTATCAAATGCAAGTAGTTGAAAGTTGCAAAGTGGTGCAAATTTCGTTCTGCAGCACGTGTGACCAAACAAACTATTCCAATGCATCTAAATAGGTATTTTTACGCTAGGCATGGTCCTCTTTCACACCTAAACACGCGGAATCACTCGAGCTACGTTCAACTGGATCGATCCCTTAAGGGTCCAAAGTGCAAAATGGCTGTGAAATTCAACATGCTATTACTCGGACACCGTGACTCTTAGAAACTTCTCATCTAATCCTACAAGATCATGTTGGACCCATCTACAATAACCTCTCTCAGTTTTCGCTATCTCAAAGGCATTTTCCTGTGCTGGCGAATTTTCACTCGGGGAAAAAGTTGTCAAATGCAAGTAGTTGAAAGTTGCAAAGTGGTGTAACTTTCGTTCTACAGCTCGTGTGACCAAACAGACTGTTCCAATGCATCCGAATAGGTATTTTTACGCTAGGCATGGTCCTCTTTCACACCTAAACACGCGGAAGCGCTCCGAGCTACATTCAACCAGATCGATCCCTTAAGGGTCCAAAGTGCAAAATGGCTACGAAATTCAACATGCTATTACTCGGACACTGTGATGCTTAGAAACTTCTCGTTTGATCCTACAAGATCATGTTGATCCCATCTACAATAACCTCTCTTCATTTTTGCTATCTCGAAGGCATTTTCTTGTGCTGGCGAATTTTCACTCGGGGAAAAAGTTGTCAAATGCAAGTAGTTGAAAGTTGCAAAGTTGTGCAACTTTCATTGTGCAGCTTGTGTGACCAAATAGACTATTCCAATGCATCTGAATAGGTATTTTTATGCTAGGCATGGTCCTCTTTTGCACCTTAACACATAAAATCGCTCTGAGCTACGTTCAACCGGATCAATCCCTTAAGGGTCCAAAGTGCAAAATGGCTGTGAAATTCAGCATGCTATTACTCGGACACTGTGATGCTTAAAAAATTATTGTCTAATCCTACAAGATCACGTTGGGCCCATCTATAATAACCTCTCTCGATTTTCGCTATCTTGAAGGAATTTTCCTGTGCTGTCGAATTTTCACTCGGGGAAAAGTTGTCAAATGCAAGTAGTTGAAAGTTGCAAAGTGGTGCAACTTTCATTTTGCAGCTCGTGTGACCAAACGGACTGTTCCAATGCATCTGAATAGGTATGTTTATGCTAGGCATGGTCCTCTTTTGCACCTAAACATGCGGAATCGCTCTGAGCTACGTTCAACCGGATCGATCCCTTAAGGGTCCAAAGTGCAAAATGGCTGTGAAATTCAGCATGCTATTACTCGGACATCGTGATGCTTAGAAAATTCTTATTTAATCATACAAGATCATGTTGTGCCCATCTACAATAACCTCTCTCGGTTTTCACTATCGCGAAGGCATTTTCTTGTGCTGGTGAATTTTCACTCGGGGAAAAAGTTGTCAAATGCAAGTAGTTGAAAGTTGCAAAGTGGTGCAACTTTCGTTCTGCAGCTCGTGTGACGAAACAGACTGTTCCAACGCATCTGAATAGGTATGTTTACGCTAGGCATGGTCCTCTTTTGCACCTAAACATGCAGAATCGCTCTGAGCTACGTTCAACCGGATTGATCCCTTAAGGGTCCAAAGTGCAAAATGGCTGTGAACTTCAACATGCTATTACTCGAACATCGTGATGCTTAGAAACTTCTCGTTTGATCCTATGGGATCAAGTTGGGCCCCTCTACAATAACCTTACTCGGTTTTTGCTATCTCAGAGGATTTTTCCTATGGTGGCGAATTTTCACTCGAGGAAAAAGTTGTCAAATGCAAGTAGTTGAGGCATATTATCAAACAATTCACTGTTTTGTCTATGGCTTGTCATGGCATTCCATCACCATGAGACCACTTTTCTTTGAGGCATTTTTTGAAAAAGTTCAATGGCTTGTCTATGCTATTTCTTACTATTATGCTTTCCTAGATTTTTTCCAAGCATCCATAGCTTGTTCAAAAGCATCTGTTTTAGGCTTTTAGCCATAGCAAGAAGGCAATGAACTATTTGATAAAATGCTTTGGTAGACATATATGAAAAATGTCGTAGCATAGACAAGGGAATGAACTATTTGAAAAAATGCCTCAAAGAAATGTGGTCTCATGGAATGCCATGACAAGCTAAAGCAATTGGCAGCTGCTCCTAGTTATTAGTTATGCAATGTGAAGTAATTGCATAACTGCTTAGGTTGACTTTGTCAAAAGCTATATTGTAATTGAAATTTTGTCATCTATCAGCATCTAGTTATTCGTTATGCAATGTGAAGTGATGCTTTGAGTTTGAAAGATGTGCAATGCATGAATAAAAACTACAAAAATCTATTTTCTACATTTCATTAGTTAAACTCTTTATTTTATTTTCTCTCTATATCTCTATGCTATGGAAATGCCTTTCGATTTCAAGAAAGATAGTTTTTATCTCTTGTTATACAATTTTTTACGTTTTTTTATCTTTTCTTATAAAAAGGAGTAGATATACAATGTTAAAGAAGAGTGAAAGCACAACTAAATTTTTCATTTCAAAGCAATTTTTTTGATGCATTTTTTCAAACAGTTCACTGGCTTCTCTATGCTATTGCTTACTATTATGCTTTTGATATATTTTTCGAAGCATCCATAGCTTGTTCAAAATCACTTGTTTTAGGCTTTTAGTCATAGCAACAAGGCAGTGAAGTATTTGAGAAGATGCTTTGGTAGACATGTATGAAAAATGTGGTAACATAGACAAGGCGGGAACTATTTGAAAAAATATCTCAAAGAAATTTGGTTTCATAGAATGCCATGATAAGAAAATGCAATTAGTAGCTGCTCCTAGTTATTAGTTATGCAATGTGAAGAAATTGCATAATTGCTTAGGTTGACTTTGTTCAAAATATATTGTAATTAAATTTTCGGCATCTATCAGCATCTACTTATTAGTTATGCAAAGTGAAGTAATGCTTTGACTTTGAAAGATGGGCAATGCAATGTAATCAATGACATGAATATAAACTACAAAAGTCCATTTTTTACAATTCATTGTTTAAAATATTTATTGTATTTGCTCTCTATATTTCTATATGCTCTGTAAATATGTTGCAATTGTATTTAAAAGGCTTAATAGGTCAGTTAGGTGGTATTTGCATAATCAAGTTGTGAATGAATGGTAATTAAGAGAAAAATTGGCAAATTGCCATCTTAGAAGTCTAACAAAGGGTGGTTATGGTGTTTGATCAGCTCAAGGGGTAGTTGGAAGGTGGTATCAAGATATATTGCTATAATACCCTGAGTTGAGGGTTGATTTTGTTCAGTTTCTAATAACAAAATATACTTGAAAACGCTGATCACTGGTTTTCTTTGTTTTCTTGAATTTTATTTGCCTTGCACAGGCCCATACAAGTCTATCATGGCTTGAGGCTTTGGATACTTGATTGCATATGTTTTTACTCTTTTTGCATCTGTTCTGAAGGTTTAAATCCATCGTTTGTGTGTGTGGGATCAACAAACTTGGTTACTACTTTGTTTTCTGTGTTAGGGGTTTTGAGGGCAACACCATGACACATTAGCCAATCCACCTACTGTTCTCATCTTGTTGCTTAGTGGATTGGCCTGTACCATGATTAGTTTGGTGTATGAATACTTTGGAGGCTGAGAGAATGAATAAACTCAGTGGGGTGTGAAGTTCTAATGCTGTTCAGGGGTGTTTCCACCATGAAAGTAAGGAACTCAAGTACTGAATCCGAGAAATATTTAAAGGAATGGGATTTTGAGTGTCCTTTAAGTTAGGGCAGAGGTATTGTGGGGTGTTTACACCTTTGGAAGGATTGGGGGAGGTCTGGAGTTATGAGTTTCTTTAAAACCCTTCTTTTTGTGAAGGTTTAGTATGGTTTGTGAGTAGAGAAATAGAACAAGTTCTTGGGGCTCTTAAAATGGGAGAATTATGAGTTTGGTGAGCATCCCTAAGATTTTTTTGAGTTTCCTTGGTTTGGAGGTGAGTTTGTGAGGGGGTTCCTTTGGAAATTAGGCCTAATTGTGAAGCCTAGAGCGAGGGAGGTGTATTGAAAGTTCATGTTGGTCCAAAAGAGTTACTATTGGTTTTGGCATATGTTGTGTAACCCTGAAAAGGGTATCTTAATCCACCTTTAAATGGTCAGGTGTTTTGGAAAGGTTGGGAAAAATTAGGCTTGGCCGGGTTTTGAGTTTGGTGCAGGAGCACCTACACCACATCATCAAATTTTTTTATTTGAATACATCAATAGGGAAATGTTAGTGTATTTAGGTTTATTTTGTCTAATAAGCTTTGAGAGATCAAACATAATGCAAATAAAGGGTGTTTTGTGTCTTAGAAGTCAATTAGAAATCATACAAGTTGTAAAATGCTGACAAAGCAACTTTAACACAAACAAATGTAATTAAGGGACCATCTAATCCCAAGGTTGGTTATGGGCGTTGAGGAGAATATGGTTGTTGTAAAATTATTTAAAAATATTTACCAAGGCTTGAATGAGAGAGTGGAAGAAGTTTTGTAATAATTTTACACAATAAACACGACAGTTTTGAGCAATTTTCTAGAAAAATACTATTTTCTTGATCTTTTTGAGTGTTGTACGGGCACATACAAGTTCTTCATGGTCTAATAATTTTAGAGGATGTGTATATATGTATTATAATTCATTTATTTTTTATTTGGTGTCTTAACTCTTTGTTTGTAGAGAGAACCAACACAAACAGTGACTGTCCCAATGTTGCTGAATCAAGGGTTTGAGGGGAAATTTGTGATGTAACAATCAATCCACATGTTGTTTGCTACTATATCTTAGTGGATTGATTGAAAAAATGTTATAATAAGTGTGTCAACTCATTTTGGAATAAGGAGTCATAATTATGTGGTGTTTTTGTGACTGTTCTAAGACTGGACAAGGGTTTTCCAACATGGAAGTGAGGAACCAAAGAGAGGTTTTTAAGAATTAATTCCTACAAGGGTTATGTGAGGGTCTGATGAGTCCATGCCGAAGTATTTTGAGGTTTTTGGGGCTTTGGAAGTGTTGAGAGAGGTCTGGAGTTGTATGTTTCTTTAAAACCCTTGATTTTGTGAAGGTTTAGGAGGGTTTCTTGGGTTTTGTGAGTTAGAGGCTCTGTAGACACAAACTAATGAAAAAATTTGAGGTTTGGCACCATGACCTAAGACTGTCCAAGGCATTTGGATAGATACCTAAAGTTGGAAGGGTGGTCCCTTTAGAAAAAAAGGGCTAATTATGAAGCCAAAATTGAAGTAGGTGTGTTGAAAGTCTATGTTGGTCCAAAAGAGAGACCACTGATTCTTTGGTATGTTGTGTAGCCCTAAAAAGGGTATCTCAATCCATCTTGTAATTGTCTAGTGTTTTGGAAAGGTTGGGAGAAATCTAGCTAAAACTGAGTTTTGAGTACTACAAGAATAACCAATCACAAATGTGAGTTTTGGAAACCTTGATGAATCTGACTTAGGGATTGTTGTCAATTGATTCAATTGTCATTGTATGAATGTTGATGGTCTTTGTAGGGCCTTGGTGGAGTCTTGTTGTTCATTTGCAAGGTTGAGGAGTTGAGACCCTTGAGGGTGGGTTGATGCCTATTAGGCTGAATCATTATGAAGAAGAGTTCTTGATTGAGAATTGACATTTCCATTGTTGTGAGTCTTCTCCACCTTGGCTCTGCATCAGAGTTCTACAAGGGTGGATTTTTGGGTAAGGTGTTGAATGAAGAGTTTGGTTTGATGGGGCTTTGAGGTTGTGTAGATTGCTCAAAAAAGGTTGTATTAATCTTGTTAGGAGCCCCTTGAAGGCAGGTTGTCAGACTGATTGGGTTTGAGCCTCCTTGCCTTTGCATCAGTGAGGCACAAGTCATTGAAGCATTCCAAAGGATACAAACCACGACGAATGGAGCTTACTTATACAATACACTTTAGATGGGGCTTATTGAGCATTCCACAGTAATTAATTAAGCATTAGATGTAAACAAAATCCATGCATACAACATTCAAGCATACAACTTACACGATACACATGATAACATCATTCAAGAATGGCAGTAGCAAAATAAGAGTTTCTTTAATCAAAAATTTGAAAGGCTATACAATGATATATATTGATTAAAGTATATAAATATATCCAAAAAAACCATATAGGCTTAGTACAAAGGAGCCATTTGGAAAAAATATCACGTATATATATATCAATAGTACAAAACATATGTTCCAAAATGCCACATAGGCATACAACAAACAACACTAATACATAGTCATTTCCCTCTAGGGAAAGGAAATAGATCTCGTGTTGCCTTCGAAATTCGGCTGGATGGTAACTATTGCTTGTCTTGTCTTTCGAACACGCCCGCTACTCCTTCTCTCTTCACTCTAGACCTTCAACTGATACGATTAAAAGTAAAGATGTTAAAACATAGAAATTGAATTATGGAATGGCATATAACAAAATATAATCACTTACCACATACATATAGTCATCATGCACATTTAAAGCATCACCATGTCCACAATCTGGAGTGACAACCACCTGTAGCAACCATGAAGATAGAAATTAAACTACATAAAATTATCCTAAAAATTTTCTATAATAGACCATAAAAGAGAAAATATAATGTCAAATCGACTAATCTATTCCATACCTCTCTCAATGGATCAGAACTGGCTATTGCTGCAGCAACTCCATGGTCCATCGTGCCACCAACATCACTAGGGCTATCTCTTGTCAACAGCTGCAAATGAAACAATATCTCAGGTATCATGTTGATATAGGAGAACATAATGTGACACGATCAAGGAATACTTGAATGCAATGTTTGTGTTTCTCATCAATTTTTTAGATTTGTATATACGCAAAATTATAAAAACTAGCTAACATAGATTTACAACCCTATTAATGAATAAAGGCTACCCGAGTGTACATTGTTTGAGGATATGAATCATAAGGCGTGGAGGAAGAAGGTGCACTAGGAAACTGTTTGAAATCCGAAGCATGTTATGAGACAAACATTCAAATATAACATTCAACTGTTCAAATGCAATAATAATATCTTTAATACTAGTTGCATACCTGTGGACTCATCGTCGAGAATGTATAAGGGTCTATAGGAATAGAGCATCCCTCATGAATAGTGCGACCCTGAAATTTCATCATATCAAAATTCTACTAATTTAGTTATTCTTAAATTTCAAAATATATTTTAATAAACAACATTAAAATAACTTGCTAGATTTTACCCGAGTGTCAATGCTGAATGTATCATTCAAAATATCATTTGTGAAATCCATCACCTCTACAACTGACGTAGGCTGTATAGCTGCATCATGAGCACCCTGATAATCATACGTGCAAAGAACACCATAAGCGCCACAATGGTGGGGTGGAGCTCGGGGCCTACACGTCTCCTCCACACCAGGCTCTACTAGAGGACTCGCACACTATAAAATGGTCTGGGTGAGTGAGCCAATCGACTTCATCGTATCCACCTCTACACTGTCCTTAACAATGGAAGGAACAACGACATGCTCCACCATGGGTCTGCCCAAGGCTCTCAGTGCCAACTATGGATTACGTCGTGCAACAGGTCTATCATGTGTGGAGCCCCCACCTCTACCCTGAAAGTCTAAGATGTCAAAATAGTTTTGCATTTTATTGAGGACAAACTCGCAATAGAGTTTCCTCAAAAAGTATTGCGGCACCTCATGGTTATTGCATGGAGGTTGGTCAAATACCATCCACCACCACTCCCAAAATTTGTTTCTAATTAAATCATGGTGGCACCAATGGATGGGGAACCTCCTGCATGCATGGGACAAAGGTTCATTGCCTTTTGGGTCTTTAAATAGGGCACACAACTCGGCTTTGCTAATTTTTAGTTTTTTGACATCTGCATATGACAAACCATTAGCATAAAATTGCCTCATCTCATCTCTCTTAGTTGACCAAAAATTCATTTTCTCGCTCATTTCTCCTACATGAGTTAAAATTGACTTCAATGATTCAGCAATCCCTCTCCTATAAGGGTGGGTTTCGGCATGCTTGGTTAATCTTGCAATTAATTGTTGAATGTCTCTTTTATTGTTTTCAATTTGATTTTGAATATTTTCTTGTGTTCGTTGAGGATGCCTATGAATTGATGGAGGGGTTTCGGGTTGTTCTTGTATAGGAGGCTCTTGATGAGGGGGTGATTGTGAATTCTCAATGTTTTGAGGTGGAGATTCATTCCCTGAGAATTAGAACAAATTTTTATTATAAAAATCTATTTAAAGTTGCATTCCAAATCAAATTCGAAATAAATAGAATAAAAATACACACCTCTTTGCAATCTTCGACCTCTCCGACGTGTTGGTGGTATTCTCTTGGAAAATGGAAAGCTAAGGATGCAAATAATGGAGGAGATTTGGTGAGCGTGAGTTGCAGACTTGAAATCTTCCTTCTCAAGCCGTGGGTTGAAGACAAAATGAGGGTTCCAAACCCGACTTTTGCATTTTATGTCTAGAAATACATTTGGCGTGCGCCAATGGCCTTATTTCGGGGTTTTTTTTTATCATTTTTTCAATTTGGCACCTAAATTGTGTCACAGATTGGTGCACTTACCCCCTAATGTTAATTTAAAATATATCAAGTACAAGCTAAAGAGAAACAATCAAATTTTTGAGTTAGATCAACTTAAGGAAAGTGAAAATAGCTTTTAACAAAAGCAGGAAAGATCATGCCAATGGTTCTATCCAAAATACATAATCAAATCCATGATTCTAATAAAGGCGAGGAAAATGGTAAATATAGGTTAGATTTTGACCATGAAAGGGATAGATTAGTAAAAAGAATGGGATAAGGGTTGGATTTAGTCAACTTATGTGATAATATCTTTTAAATAAAGCACCTAAATGACACATTTATTGGCAAAACTAAAGTGTGCAAAATAAACAAGATAAAAACAAAATATGCACTTTTCTTCTTTATAAGTACATATTATTTCAATGAGTATGAATTAAAAAAATATAAATTTAATATCTAAGTAATTATAATTACTTATTATTGTTCTTTAAATCACATTTAAAAAATTGATAATAGGTTGGTGAGAATAAACTAATCTAGTGATAAATGAACTTTTTTATGATATATATTGTCATACAAAATATACATATTATTAAAAAACAAGTGAACAAAATAGAATTGAGTCCCCAAGTTATGTAAATTAGGCCAAGCCTAAGAGAACAAAACTATAAATGTATCATTTTACCCCAAAAAGGAAACAACTACTAAAATAGATCACAAACATCCGTTACCAAGTTCATATATAAAATGGAACTTAAGCAACAAGAAAAATAAAGTCGATTGTCAAGAGTAAACCCTAGTCCTTTAGTTTGGAATCCCATCCCCCTTTGGTATATCCTAGTCGTCCTCTATAGGAAACCACCTAATGAGAGTAATCTTATATTCATTTTATTTATTTCTTGGAAGGACAATTATTTTTGATATTTATGGATAAAGTTAAGCAGGGGACCTTTTCCTACCATGCAAGAGCCAATTCATGTTGCCAAGAAGACATATAAGAGGGTATATGCCTAGTTTGTAGGGAAAGAGAACCTAACAAATTTTATAGCTTATGGAGGATTTCCCTACATATTGGAAGTAACAAAAAAGCATCTGGTAAGGTTGGTAAGAGGGATGATATCAAAATATTGAAAAATACAAAAGGACATCAAGACAAAGCATCTTCATCTGAGGATAAGATAGACTAAATGATGGGTACTCTTAAGAATCTAAGCTACAAGATTTATATAAATGAGAAGGGGTTATCTAATGAGAAGCCCAATTTTTAGAGGCATGAAAGAGAACCTAAATTGTCATATCATCCTTACAACACATGGCATAATGGTAAGCCAGTGAATAATAGTCAAAATAATATGCCAAACAAAGAGACTCTTGACCCTTTGAAGAAAAAAATTGCTCATTTTGTGGATGATATTCCATGGTGTATAGCTTGTCAGCTACCTCATTCTCCTCATCAAAGTATAGTGGCACAATCCCTAGAGAAAATCCAAGATACATGTGATGACTATGATATGCCTCATGAGCAGGATGGTGAAATGACAAATAGATTGGGTTTTTCTAGTGAAGAATGTTCTTTTGATGACGAATCACATGATGTTGATGTAAATGATTAGAGATATAGATCTAGAGTTTACCATTAACAAGTCTTTTCTAAAAATGAGGAAGAGGATTAGAATATAAATAATCTCAAGGATGTGCATTCCAATGTTAGGTTGAGAAGATCATTAGAAGAGGAAATTAAAGAATTGACTACTTCTATAGTGGCTCAATTGAGGAGTACTTACAATCTAAGACATAGGGTGGTAAATCATGATTAAGGAAAGGTTGGTAGCATATTCATCAAGAAGCAAATTAAGGACAACAAAAATTGTTAGACACCTAAAAAGGTTGATGAACCCACAGCAAAAAAATAAAGGTGTCAAAGAAAAAGTCTAGAGTTGTGAATATTGATGAGCAGGTGGTATCTCCTTTGATCAAAGCCAAATATCATAAAATAAAGGATGAGAAGGAGAAGAAGAATGTTGAGGTTAATCTTGATGATAAACCTGATCAGAAGGACAAACCAATAGAGAAAAATGTGATAATGCATGATTTTCCCAAGTATAACTCTGTAGAAATTTTTCAGTTATTGTCATAGGTGAGTTTTTGTTCCTTTGTTGGAGATGATGAGGACTGAAGAAAACAAGGAGAAGGCAATTTCTCTTATCAATGGTGCAGTTATGGCCTCTAATGAAAAGAAGGTGCTTACTCCACCTGAAATGGGTAAATTGAAAATGAAAGAAGAAGAAGTTGAGGGAATCAACAATGACATTCCTTAGGTGTTTTTGGGTGTCACACTAACAAAAAGTCCAAATCAAGTGGACCCATTCCATGTGACTCTTATGACTGAAGAAAAGTTAGTAAATAACTATATGATCGATTCAAGAGAATCTACAAACATCATGTCAGTAGAGATTATGAAGGAACTTGGATTGAAGATTAACAAAGCATTTGGAAAATTCTATTATATGAATTCAATGGAGGTCATGTGATAGGAATAATTAAGGAAGTACATTATAAGTTGGCAGCATGCCCTAAAAAGGATTATGTGATGAGTGTAACTATGGTGGATATTCCTCCTTGTGGGATGCTTTTGTCAAGAAGGTGGTCTACAACCATGGGAGGGTATATATAGTTGGATATGGCATATGCTTATATTCTTATTTATGAAAAAGAAGTGAAACTTCTTAGGGAGGGTAGATCATCACATCTGATTGAAGAAGTAATACCTAAAGAGAGTACGTTTTGTTGATGTTGACATGGAAACTTTAGAGTAGAAGAGTCACAAGAAGATGAAAAGAAGATTGCACCTATTAAGAATAAATTATTGAAGCAAGCCAACACCAATGAGTTGTGGATGATGTAATTTGATGGATCTTTCTCAAAGGAAGGTTCTAGAGTAGGAGTGATATTCATTTCACCTAATGGTAAGTCTTCTGTGTTCTCATTTTCTTTAAAGTTTGATTGTACAAACAATGTAGCAAATAATGAGGCTTTACTATTAGGATTGAATATTCTAAACAAACATAAAATTAGAAAGCTCAAAGTCTTTAGATATTTTGAATTGATTGTATCCCAAGTTTGGGCTATATTTGTGTCCAAGAATAAGAGATTGAAATAGTATAGGAATGTCGTTTGGGATATAGTGGAAATGTTTGATGCCTTTTCCATTGATTGGATAGAAAGGAGTAAGAATGTAATGGCTGATTTGTTAGCTAATATTGAATTAAGACATGATGATGTTAAATTTCCTAGCATCTCAAAAGTTGAGGTGTAGAGTAGACCTACAATCCCAAATAATATCCAAAATTGGAAAATATTTAATGATGATGATATATTATAGTTTTTGCAATGCATTGATAAATATGAAAGCTAAGGGATTGAATTTGGGGAATTTTTTGAAGAATTTGATGGGAAAGAGACAGAGTTTGAGAATAAGGTAATATAGTTGAAGACAAATAAGATTCCCAAAGAGCTTCTAGAACTAAAAAGGATGTTTGATAATTTTGACTAGAGCAATGTCAAAAAAAAACTGCCCATGAGTAGGACTTGGAAGAAGTCAATATTGGAACAAAGTGTGCACCAAAGAAGGTGTACATAGGTAAGAAATTGAATCCTAAAATCAGATAAATGCTGATTGCTCTCTTAAGGAAATACAAACATGTTTTTTCCTATTCCTATGATGATTTAAAGGCTTATATGGAGGATATTTTTCAGCATGAGATTCAACTGAACCTTGATGCCAAGCTATTTAGGCAAAGATAGAGACCTATTAATCCAACCCTAGCACTGAAGATGCAAAAAGAGCTTATGGAACTCAAGGATGGTGGAATAATTAAGCCTATAAGAAATTCTACTTGGGTTTCAAACTTAGTGCCAATAAGGAAGAAGAGTGGTGATATAAGACTGTGTTAATTTTAGAAACTTGAATATATCATCATTGAAAGAAAACTACCCATTTCCTAACATGGAGGCAATTTTGCAAAAAGTTACTAGTTGTGAACTCATGTCCATGATGGATGATTTCTCTAGTTACAATTAGTTAAAAGTGAAAGAATCAAAGCAGTAGAAATTTTCATTTACTACTCCATGGGGTACATATTTCTATGCCAAGATGTCATTTGGCCTAACAAATACTAGTGCCACATTTTAGAGAGCCATGCATGTATCCTTCTCAAATTTTATTGGCATTATCATGTTTTTGTATCAGGATGATTTAACAACATATTCTAAGAAAGAAGAGGAGCATTGTATGTATTTGGAGAAGATCTTTTCTAGAGATTTGGAATATGGGATTTCTTTGAATCCCAAGAAATGTGCTTTTAGATTTACAAAAGGAAAGTTATTAGGGCACATTTTATCCAAATAAGGTATAATAATTGATCCTAAAAGAGTGGATGCAATCGATAAGATACCTCAGCTAAAGAATGTGAATGGAATCCAATCATTTTTTGGACAAGTCAACTTATTAAGGAGATGAACGTTACTAAATATATAGTGATTACTAGACCAATCTCAAGAATGTTGAAGAAGGGAGAAATAATAACTTGGAATGATGATCCAATCAAGGATTTCAAAAGTATCAAACAAGCAATCAAGGAGGCCCATGTATTGAAGTCTCCTGATTTTTCTAAAACATTTCAACTATTTTCTTTTACTTCTTTTCACACTACTAACATTTCTCTACTACAAAAGAATGATGAAGGATATGAACAACCAATTGATTTCTTCAGTAAGTCACTTCAAGATGTAGAGTTGAAATATGATATAATTGAGAAAATGGCTTATGCTCTAGCTAAAGTTGTGAAAAACTTTAGGCCCTCTCTAATAGGTGCAACAACCATTTCCTATGTTCCAACTGTAGCTATTAAATAAATTTTCACATTGCAGGAAGTGATAGGTAGGAGATGCAGGTGGATAAATAGAATTCAAGAGTTCAACATTGACATACAAATTACTAAATTGGTCAAAGAACAAGAGTTGGCTAAACTCATGGCAGAGAAAAATCTGGAAGCCAATCAAATCAACAATGTTGAAGACAAAGATGTAATTCCTACATGTGACATGGAATCATCTGATTAGTATAGATACATTATGTACTATTTACAAAATATTTCATGTCTTGAAGGAATAATTGATAACTAGAAAAGAACTTTAAATATTTAGGCCATTAAATATGTAATTGTTGATAATGAGATCTGGTGGAGAAATATGGATGCCATATTGCTTAAATGTGTCAATGAAGAAAAAGCCTCAGAGATTTTGATAGAAATGCATAATGGTGTATGTGGAGGGCATTATATGGCTAAAAAAACAACACATAAAGTTGTAAGAGCCAAAATCTAGTCACCTACAATCTTCAAAGATGCACATGTATTGGTTAGGAAATATGATTCATGCCAAAGATTCTCAAGTAAATTGATTTTTTGGAAATCTGCCTTTAAGACCAATGATAGCTCAAGCCCCTTTTCAACAATGGGGAATAGATTTTATAGGAGAATAAGTGAAAAGTCTAGTGGAGGTCACAATTATATCTTAGTTGGAACAAAATATTTCACCAAATGGATTGAGGCTATCCTCACAAGAAAGGTAATTAGCAAGGTTGTAATAGATTTTCTGATGAATATCATCTGAACCAAATTTGGAGTTCTTGAAAGAATAATTTCAGATAATACAATGTGCTTTAGATATGATGAATTTACAAGTTTTTGCAACCAATATGGGATAGTAATTTCCCATTCTTCCCCATATCATCCTCAAGGAAATGGACAATCTAAATCAAGAAATAAGAGATTGATGAAGATTATAAAAAGGATGATTGAAAAGAACAAGAGAGCCTGGGATTCTAAATTGAAGCTTACTCTGTGGGAAGATACACTAAAAATTAAAAATGTCATTGGCCAAGCACCTTTTGATCTAGTGTATGGCATGGAAGCACGGATGCCTGCCAATAATTTATTGCAAATATACAATTTTTTGTTCAAAAATTTGATGATGACATTTCAGATGATATGCATAGCATAATCAACCATTTGACACAATTAGATGAAACAAGAAGGCTAGCACAAAAAAAAAGATCAAGATGTAACAACAAGTTAAACACCTCCATGACAAAAAGGCCTTTGAGAGAAAATTTCAGATTGGAGATATGGTACTGTTGCAGAATGCAAGGGCTCGAGATAAAGGTAAACATGGTAAACTTGATGCCTTCTAGCTTGGCCCATATCTAGTCAGCAATACACATGGAGATGATTCATATTTTTTGTAGAACTTAGTTGGTGAAATTATTGAGTTGTCACTGCATGGACAGTTCTTGAAGGCATACTTTTATTAAGGTATGTTCTTCTTCCATGCACACTGTATTTTATGTATATTTTGTATAGTTGTCTGGTCTATTTGGTTTTGTTTCCTGCCCTATTTGGGTTTTTGTCTAGTTTTATTTTCTTTATGGTTTGCTTCATTGAATATCTTTGAAATATTACCTTCTTTTGTCAAACAAGCATCCCCAATTGGAGCCACTAGTAGTACTTTGCAAAATTTTGTGGTTCCTAATCAATTTTTAGTGGTTAGGGCATGTTGAAATTGTGTCTAGGGTTCACTTCATTGCTTAAACCCTTCAAAAAACCTTAAAATTCCTATTAGTTTTTTGGTCTATTCATTCATTAACCTATTGTAGTCTGTTACTAGTTGTCTAAGTTATGACTTATTTCTTTTAATTCATTTGTTTACTGGCCCTCTCAACCTAGTGTTTATTGACTGATTTATGTCATTAATTCTTGAGAAAATATTTCATGTTGTTGAAATATTTCATGCAAATTCCTAAAGTCTGTAATATCTATTTACCTTTGTTGATTCGTAAGCCCTATTCTTTTATAAAATGTGGCCCCCTTTTTATCTAGTCATGTTAAAGTCATATTATAACCACGTGCTATAAGTTAAGCACTTAAGTTGTTCGTGATTTGAGTCTTAAGGTGACATGTGTCCTTGTTCTGATTGGTTTTGTCATTCCACGAGGAATATTTTATAAAAGAAATGCTTATCAATGGAACTACGAGAAGCTTCCATCTAGCATGCACTTGGTCAAGCAGTTTGTGGGACCTGTTGGTCGGTCCCACCATGGCTTATGTGGCGAGCACTAAGTCTTTCTACCATTTTGTTGAGCCCTTTGGGTGGACTCATAGTGGGACAATGGAATAGCAAGAGAATGACACCTTGCATAAAAGTGACAATGCACTTTCTGAAGCAGCCAAAGGGTTCCATGTGGCACAATCTAGTGCACTTTCAGGAAGGAGTAAAAAATATTACGTGTAGAAATGCAAGGAGATTTAGCAGTAGATGTTTTTAGCGGTAGTTACCAGGGCTACATTCAGCAGCAATTTCCAGGCGGCAACATTTTCCAGCTACAGGGAGGTGTGGCTTTTGTCGGGAAAAGTAGACACAAAAAGGAAAAGTAGAGACAGGGGCCCAGAAAAGACAAAGCAAAAAAGTGGGTTGCATTCAAACAGGTCTCTCGATCACTTTCTTTGCTTTTTCTTTTTTTCTTTACATTTTATAAGATTTTTTTGTCTCCTTTCTCCATAACGAGACAAAAACTGGCATACCCGCATAACTTGGAAAGCTCACAAACAAATATTTTATTCAACACATGAGAGTTAAACAAGAGGTAATGGGGGAAAACCTAGGTCTGGCATGTCAGAGTGTCACAACAGGAGAACCACAAACCTTGAATACAAACTCAATTTCAAAGAAAATGGGGGCTTAAGAGTGCATTTTGGGTAACAAAAAAATGGCAAACAAACCTCATGTGCAACTGAATGACCTCTTGAATCTTCTAGGTCAAGAAGGTCTAAGATTTCTAGGATCTCACACTCCTCAATGGTCAAATGGGTGGACCACTTTCTAAGATGGGGGTTGAGTGAAATTTTTGGCACATTTGCTAGCAAGATCGCCTTTGTCAAGTATTTTGAACCTTGTAAACACAGAAGAAAGGATGATCTTTGTAAATGAAAAATAATACAATGGGATTTTAAGGAATAGGTTGGCTCAAAAACGAAAGCTGAAACAAAACCAAAAGGAAAAATCACTTTGATTTTACCAAAGGTTTGTAACAGCAAGGCAAATATATCTAGGGTGGTATCCCAAAAAGAAGAGAAAACAAATCAAGCTGAGCATAAAAGTATTGGTAAGATAATAGGTGGCATAGTGAACCTCAAGCCAAGCATGGACAAGTTGGGTGATATCATGGGCAAAATAGAAGAGTTCGTTGTAAACAAGAATGTTATTGAAAATATATCTTAGGAACTCTACAACCCTACGTCCTCACCACTATTATGGTCATCAGAGTTATATGTTGAAGAGCTCATAAGAATGAAAAGTAGGCTCGATGTTCTAGAAACAAAGGGGATGTATGAATACAACAGGTTTAAAATAGTTACTGAGGCAAATCACAGGTTGGAAAAAGACAATAAAATGTTGCAATAACAAATTTTAAATCTGCAAGTTAACTTGGAGAGGGGACAACAAGAATTGGTCACTCTAAAACAAGAGTTAGACCAATTAAACAACAAAAAATGAGAAATCAGAAGTGGAGGGAGGATAAAACACAATGGAGTTAAAGGTGATCCAATCAGCATTAGTAGGTACTTCTACTTGGAGATAAAAGATTAAGAGATCAGATAGAAGAGGCCAAATCATGGTCAGAAGTGGTGAGTGGTTCTTCAAACGACCAGAAAGGAATCATTGAAAAACAAGTTAAAAGGCAACTAAGAAAGATTAAAAAAAGAAAGGCTGCAAACATTATTATTAAAGGTTTGAGAGACTTTGGGGAGAAGGAGAGAATCGACATTCTAACAAGGGGATTCCTTAAAGATAATTTGAAGTGGACAGGGCATATTCAACAAGCTAACAAAATTGGAAAAAAGATAGATGGTGGAAGAGATAGACATGTAAGAGTCATCTTGAGAAATTTAGAAGATAAGAATAGGATTCTAAAAAATAGGGGTTTACTTAGAGGCACACATATTTATCTAGATGAGGATTTGACCTTTGAGCAGCAAGAACAAAGGAAAGAATGAGAGAAGGTGAAGACAACAAGAAATGAAGGTAAGTGGGCTTGGTTGAAGAATGGGAAAGCCCAAATTAGTGATTGATTTTCAAACAAGAAATAGGAAATAGGGGCCCCATGAGAATATCTACATGTTGTAAGTTGGAATTGTAGAGGATATCCATGGAGAAGAGGACCTGGATTGGGGCCCATAGCAAAAGGAAAGGATATTATCATTCTTACAGAAACACATGAACATGATGGCTACATAGTTCCAGATTTCGAAGGGTATAAGAAATTTTATGTTTGGAATGAAGGGAATGAAGCGAGCAAAGGTCATGGAGGGGTTATAGTGCTAATAGATGAAAAGTGGTAGGGAATTGTTGAATTTGTAAAAGAAGACAAATAAATAGTACATTTGGCTACAAATAATAGAGAATGGGGTAACTTTTAGTTTAGTTGCTTGCTACTTTGCTCCAAAAAAATCAAAGTTTTATAAGAAGCAAAATTTAGACAATGAAGACCCATATCCATCACTAAAAGAAGATATCTTTATTCTCAACATGCTTGGAGATGTGGTTTTAATGGGTGACTTCAATGCAAGGACAACTAATAATCAGTCTCTTCAGTTGAGCAGCGAAGCTAAAGGGGAGAACAATTCTTTGTGGTTAGAGTAAGGTGGTGGTCTTCATTGGGAACAAACATCTAAAGATGGTAATGGCACTATGAACTCGTTTGAGGCAGAATTACTAGGGCTTTATAGTTTATTCGGCATGGTTATCTGCAATGGTATGAGATATTGGCCGAATTTAGGGGGTATCACTTGCAAAAATTATAAGGTCAAAGTGTGGTGGACTACGTGGTTTGCTCTCAGAGTTTTAGTTCTAGACTGTTGGAGTTTGATATTGAGGCCTGTGCTATTGAGATGAAATCTGACCACTTACCTCTTCAGGTTAAGCTACGCATGTCTCCAATCAGACAACATAATAAATAGGTTCAGTACATGCAAAAAAATGCCCTTCCTAAGGGTAAAATCTCATAAATCAAGAAAATAGGGAAATATTTAGTGTATCTCTTAAGCAACATTTCCATGATTTTAAAAATAATAGAGAGTTTAAAGCAATGAAAGAGGTAGATGTCCACATTCACAACAATTTGTTGATCTCAATAATCCACAAGGATTTAAATGCATGCAAAAGGTCTCATCCCAAGGTGGGGACAACAAACACTTTTCCGAAAAATCTATGCTATGATAAAGAATGTAAGGCAGCCAAGAGATCACTAAAGGAGAGAGGAATGGCCAAAGATTATACGAAAAAATATGAAAAAATAGTGCAGTCCAAAAAAATAGAGTATGCAAATGAAAGAAGGAAGGAGCTAATATCTCTTGGGAAACATAATCCTAAAGGCTTTTGGAGGGAATTTCAACAAAAGAAAAAGAAGTTGGAAAACAATATTACGGATGTCTAATGGTTAGAGTATGCTAGACTTCTTTACGAGAGGGTCCACGAGAAAGACTACCCTCCAGTTGTTAACACATCAATGGAACTATTCTATGTGGATGCTATTAAACAAGGAATAAATAACTTAGCAAGTGGTAAAGCATGTGACATAGATGGGCTGCAAGCTGAATTTTTAAAATGGGGGATTGAAACTCTTGCTCTTCACATAAAAATAATTTTCAACAATGTCAATCGGGAAGGTTTTCCTATGGAGTGGACTACGAGTGTGGTCATCCCTTTATTTAAAAGTGGTGATATCAATAAACCACCTAACTAACGTATAATTATGGTCAACCCTATCTTTGGCAAGCTCTTTGGGAGCATGATTGAACGTAGGATCAATAACTAGGCATAAAATGAGGGCAAAAGGGCAAAGGGGCAAGAAGGCTTTAGGTCCAAGCACTCTACCATTGATCACTGCATCACTCTTAGACACTTGATTGAGAAATTTTGGGACACTCAAGGTGAGGAAGCTTATTTTTGTTTTGTAGACTTTAAGAAAGCTTTCGACATGGTGCTTAGAGACAAACTATGGAATAGGACGGAAGAACTAGGCATTCCAAATATGTATAGAGCAGTTGTTCACAGGTTGTATGAGAAGGTTAGTTCTAAAATCAAAACAAGTGAAGGTATGTCAGAATGTTTTGGCAACAACATTGGAGTTAAGTAGGGATGCCCTTTATCTCCCACACTTTTTGGGCTATACATTGATAAGTTGGAAGCTTGGTTAAGCATGGAAGGTGGGGATGGTATTCAATTGGTAGGTTACGTAGTGAAATTACTTCTATATGCTGACAATCTTATTTTAATTTCAAAATAGCTCATGGGTTAAGAGAACATTTGAAAGCTCTAGAACACTTTTTTCAAGAAGTTGGGATGCAAGTGAATACCTCCAAGACGAAAATCGTGATTTTCTCATTGAATAGAAAAGATAAACAGCATACCTTTCTTTTTGAAGGCAACCCGCTTGATATAGTGAAAGAATACAAATATCTTGGGATTGATTTTCTCGATAAGCTCAGTTGGGAGACTTGCAGAATGAAAAGGATATAGGGAGGTTGGAAATCCTCTTACCTGCTTCAAAATAGATGTACAAAATCCAAACTTTGGGATTGAAAAACCAAGAAAACCCTTTTTGGTTTACTTGTCACATTGGTTGTAATTTATGGGTGTGAAGTGTGGGGAAGCAATACATCAAAGTGCAGCTGGAGACAAATAGAAAGAATCCAGAAACACCTAATAACAAGCAATCTCAAAGTTAAAGCCACAGTCCCATATGAAATTCTTTTAGCTGAGGCGGGTCTTTTCCTTTGGAAGCATTGGCGATAACCTAGTTGATAAGTTATCTAAAGAAGGTCAAAAACATGTATAGCCATTGGTGGCCCAAAACGCTTATGGAGGAGACGCTAGATCGAAGAAAGAAAACTTGGATGAAGCAAAACAAAAAATGGTTGAACAAGTGGCACATTAAATTACATGAATGTCCTGGCACCAATAGTGAAATAAAAAACTACATGAGGGAAAAATTTAGGACTACCATGTGGTCAAATCAGATTGGGCAAAAAAAGCATACTACATCAAAGAGTTTAACTTGACAAAGGATCATGGTGAAAAAACCTATTTAGGTGCAGCTATTAAAGGGAAAGTGAGGTTGTTAGTTGCACAATTGAGGATGAGATCACACCATCTTAGGTGTGAGACTGGTAGGTGGAAGATACCTAAGGAAACTTGGGAAGAAAGAACGTGCATATTTTGTAATAAGGGAGTGGTGGAGACGGAATGACACTTCGTCATGGAATGCACAACTTATGAAGATATCCATAATCAATACGCAAATAGTTTGGGTGTGGAAAATATGCAGCAGTTATTTGAGGAGGATAAGATCAACCAAATGACCGACCTTATAGTCAAAATTAATAGCAGGAGATCCAACTTGGAAAAGAGCTTGAAGAAAAATTAAGTTGTTTGTCTCGGTCCCATAGACTTTTTAGTCTCGTGGACATCATTAAAATATTTCATTCATTCATTCATTCATTGTTCCATGGAGGGCAATCTATTAAGGCTTAATCTAACTACAAAATAGTAGGAGATTGCCAAGTGATCGTGTTTGAACCATCTGATGAATAAGTACAGGTTCCCAATGGAAATGGATAAGTATTATGGTTTAAGGAAGTTTTTATGGGTGATCATCTTGTGCCACGTGGCATGATCTAGAGAGTTTTCACCATTCTGTAGGCCTCTATTTGATGCTTTATTTTATGACTGTTGAAGTATGGGAGGCTGCCACATGGACACTGTTGATTCATTTCCTTTAGCGGTGAACCTTTGACTGAGTTGTAAAGGTGCTTCCAAATGGATTAATCTTATTGGCCCATGGTTTTTTCAAAATAAGTCAAATCTTTTCACACCTGACTGACCAATCAACATCGTCCAATCAATCCTTTTACATGGAGATCAATGACCTAGGTTTAAACTTGCAAAACAAGTAGTCACATGCTTTGGCTCATGCGAGCTGAGAGTAATGGCAGACAAGACAGTCTCCAACCATGAAATTAATTCTTTTTTCTGATAAAGGCTCAATCCTGAGCATTTGAACACTTCACAAAGAATTCTAAGGATACAAAGAGAAGAATTTGGAGATTTTGAAGGCTTTCCTATGTCAAACTAGGGTTTTTGTGTCATAAAACTAGTAAGTGCATATGCTATGCTAATTCTCGTTCAATTACCTGTTGAATTTCTTGTTGTTTCACAATTGTGCTTTAGGGATTTCTCTCTAATTTTACTGCAAAATGACTCCTTCACGAGCCCAATCCTTGGTTTCCTTCAAAAATAGGGTAATGCATGATGATTTATTGGCCTTACTTTCAATTTCAACCATTCAAAAATTCAAGGTTCAAGGACCCGATTCTGCCAAGGGTTTGGTAGACTTTACCATGGGTGTAGGGATGTCGAGCTTCCAATATCTAGTTGGTCACTCTTTTTCCACTGGTATGGAAAAATAAATGTTGATGCACCTATGTCAAATGTGTGGAAATTCGACCTAGGGAAATTGGTAGTCCCTAATGTGTTCATGGATGTTGACCTATTAAAGGCTATTGTTGTAAATTACAATGATGTTGTTAGGGCATTTAAGATTGCAGGGGGTAAGGTTATGGTTATGATTGATAAGAAATAAATCTCACAATTCTTTAAGCTTAACCTGGCTACAAACAAACACATTGATTTTGAGGCTTTTAAACAAAAGTATAATCAAAACAAAACACTTATAGAGAAATTCTACTACCAAGGTTTAGGATAAAAGGCCACAATTGCAAGTGTGTTAGGATTTCACCAAATGAATTAGAGCCTTTCAAGGTTGATAACTTTGAAAATTATTTCACTAAGAATTTTTACTCATTATGCCAAGTCTTAGGGATGGACAATCTAGAAATAATTCATATTTCTTTAATGTTGATGTAGGTTGTTGATATTCAAAACATCATGGCGAATGAGGAGTTTAATTTTACAATATACTTGCATGATTTCATTAACAAGGGTCTAATGGAAACTAGGGATGGTAAACAATCAGTCAAATTTTGGTGGTATTCTTTATTGTGCCACATATTTTTATATAGGGGAGAAAGGATTTTAGTCTCACACGCTAGATTTATGATAAGGGTCAAGATGGCATTGAGTTTCTAGTTCGCCATTGGACTCATGTATGGGATAGACATTGTTAATAAGAAAGTTTGGTGACTTTCAGGAACCACTTTTCTGCAAGGATCTTGTTCTTCTTATAAGGTAAAGTACCTAGAATTCCTACAAAAATATTAGATTTCTTAAAAGGCTTATGGAGAGGAGGCTTGACCTGGGAATTAAACACAATTGGGGAGATTTTATTCTCTATTTATATTGCACACTTTTGAGAGTGTATGGGAGCCTAGTGGGACCTCATATCTTGTCTAGGTATGTACCAATGAGGATTGGATTCTTGGAATTCATGTGGTAGTTAGCTAAAGAAAAAGAGATTCATTTAGAAAATTAGAAGAAGGTTTCATTCTTCCCCTTTTTGACAGTGTTTTCTAACTTTAGAATGAAAAAAGAAGGGTGGAAAAAGTTGTATGACAAGTTTAAGCCTTTCAAGATGGTTCAGTTGCAAGCAAGGAGTTTTTATCCAGAAGGTTTTATCAATAAACTCAGGGCAAGTATCAGAAGGTCAAATTTATTTCTTGATCCTAATTACAAGGAAAATGTAATCAAGAATTGTTTGGATCAAAATAAAGTAAGTGAAAGGAAAGTTAAATGAGTTGCTTTTCATAGGGTAGAGGAAGCAAAGAAGAGAAAAGATGCTTCCTACAAAGGAGCATGTGTTGATGTTGATGATCCAATTTTGAGGATCCAAGAAATATGGAAAAACATTGAAAAGATAATTGGTGAAGCTCCTCCAATTGAGGAGAGATTAAAGGGAATGAATCCAATGGTAGAGGAGAGGTCATCCTACCAACCACTAGGTGTCAAACCATATATTTTCAAGAGAAGTCCAAAAGTGTGGTAATCAAGGAACAAGCACAACAATCCCCTCCTCATGCATAGATGCTCCCATCTCCTCCATCAATGCAATAAGTACCCCTTCCCCTGCAAAAAATATAGTTGATATTCATTCTCCATCAAGGGAATCATCTCCTAATAGAATGAAAGAAGAAAAGGCTTCTTTGGTGGACTATCCAATTGACCCAGAGGATGATGATGAATATGAAATCATAGGAGATGATGTGCTGATAAAAATTCCATCTCCATAAAGAGATGAGAATGTGCAACCTCCTTTGAATAGAATCATAAAAAATATCATTGGAGGAAGAGATAACACATAATATATCAGGGAATTGGCTTGTAATACATTTTTGAATGATGATTCATTTGTTAACTCCAAGGATTTCAAGGATTTTATTTTGAGATGCAAGAAGGAGGAATATAATAAGAAACTAGAAGAATAAATGGCTAAATCTCTAGGTGAGACAAGAGATCAGGTCTCTAACAGGGTGATTGCACAGATGAGTGTAGAGCATAAAGAAATAACACCAAAGAATGAAGGCATTTGGTCAGGGAAAGTGGTATACTATTTCTCCATAAATGGGATATAGCCTCAACAGTCACCTTGGATACAATAAATAACCATGATATGGAGATATTTTATTCTGAGGATGAAGGTGCAGTGGCACTCTTTGGGTCTGGTTTCAATCCAAGGTGGTAGATCTTGGATTTGTGGTGCCAAATTGTTCGGGTGCTTGAAAATGGGTATGTTAATGATGTTGTAGTTGGATATGGGATGTGATGATGATTGACCTTAGGAGAAATTTTGTGATGATTTATTTTGGTGAATGTGAGAATAGTTTTTTGGAATGTAAATACGAGTGGATGTGTTGGAGTTGGCAAAGTGGTTTGATGTGGTAAATTATTGTTGAGGTTTCATGATGTTTTGAGCTGGGTATTATTGATGGATGTTTTTGGTTGGATGGGTTTATGTTGTAGTTATGTTGAAGTTAGTTTGGTTGGTTGATGTAATGTTGAGAGGTCATGATGTTTTGAGAGGATTGGTGTTGATAGATATTTTGGTTAGATGAATTTATGTTTTGACTATGATTTGTGGTGAGAGCATGTGGATGTTATGAGATGGGATTGCAATTTTGATGGGTGATGTTTTGATTGATGGGTATGTAAGTATGAATGTTGGATGTAAGAGGTTGATAATTATGGGGTGTATATGGAGGTTCTTACATATTTATCATTGGAGTGGAGATGTTAGAGTTATTAAGTGGAATTTTATGTTGATATAATAGATTGGTGATAGTATTTTGATTTTGGATGGTGTTTGCATTTGTACTCAAGTTAGGTGAGGATGCTTGGGAAAAGTGAGATGGTTGTGATGATGTTTGTGGATTAATTATTGAAGTGGGGGAAATAGTATTATTATAGGTTGTATTTTATAATGGATTGGTTATTTGCATGGTGTATATGGGAGCCTGAGTATGTACGGGAAGTAATGATACTTGTGTTGAATTATTGGGTATGATTGAGTGTGGAATTATAGTGGCAATTTGTTGAGGTGTGATATTAGGAGAGTGTAAGGAATAAATTAGAGTGTTGTTAGTATGAAGTTTGCTATTAGGTTGTATGAAGGAGTTGTTATGCTATGGTATGAAAGGTGGTATGATGTTGTTGGAACTCATTTCCCCAAGGTTAGGGATGGGATATTATTGATGATATCTTGAATAAGTGTGGTGTCAAATGTAGAAGGCAATTTAGCTCCCAGTTGTACAATTAATAAGAAGTACTGGTCATGATTGGTCGTAAGAAGTGAGTCTACCAGTTTCATAGCATTAGCATCTTGTTGGGCTTCTACCAACTCCTCAAGTGTTATGTCTCTTACTACTCCACTAATGTTATAACTATTCCTAAGACTTAGTGGGGGTGGTGTTTCAAAGCCTCTTGTTCCAAACATTTGTGGGAATTCTCCTTGTGTTTCTTGGAAAGGTTCTATGTTTGTGGGTACCATGTTGGGAACATGTTGGTGTTGCATTGTTCTCTTGGTTTGGGAGCTTGTTTTTGTTGGCATATAAGAGGTTTTATGAAAATTTAACTTGGATGAGATTCTTGGGTGATTTGAATGGTGAAATAGAAAAGATCAAAAGTGTATCTAGATATTTGGATTTAATGATTTGGAATTATGATAGATGTATTAGATTTTAAACTAGAATTTTGAGTTCAAAATTAATAGATTATGAGAGTGTGGAATAGCTCAACTTAGAAGCTCCTAAGTTAATCTACTGACATATAAGCTAATTTGATATTGTACTTTAAGAAGGAAAACTTCCAAGAACATACCAAACTAGAGGTGAGGTGAATATAAGATCTAGGTAAACTTAGTGAATTAGATTTTGGACAAAAATGATGGTTATGGATGAGTGATAGATTTGACCTAAGTCTGAATCTAGATGTGGTTGAAAGATATGAAGGGTGAAAATTGAATGTATTGAGTGATCAAATATTAGATCTATCTCTATGTATGCTAGTAGGTGTTAGTTTTGTTTTTTGTAGGTCTATTTATAGGATTGGAAGATCTAGTGATAGAGAGAAATCTAAATGATAAAACAATTACACTGAAATACAAAATAATTACACCATAAGATAAGAAATTTGCACCAATCAAGGATTCAAATGTGTGGTTCTGTGTAAAAATGGATGATAGTCCAATTTTCATAACATAATTGGCCGTGTTATAGGCTAAGACAAATGCACCACAAAATATCACAGATGCACCAAAGGAAGCTACAAATGTGCCACAAGGTTGGACAATTGCGCCATAGGACAACAATTGTGCCATAAGATTTAACATATATATTGTTTTGACCTAAAACCAAATTTTATTTTTGTGATAGATAGTTATGTAGAAGGAGGCATAATTGTGTGAAAAAATAGACACGTGTGAGTTTTTGAGGTTCAATTGTGTGATTATGTGTAATTTTTGTTTGATTTGAGTGTTTTTGAGAATTTTTTTGGAAAGAAAATAGTCACACAATAGAAATAATAGTTCTTGATATTTGTAAGGTAATAGGGTGAATGGTGTCATTGGTCTGAATAATAAATACACTCCAAGAAGTACAACCTAATTAGTGTTAAAGGTGTGTCTCGCTAATAGAAGACCAATCAATAAAATATCGTAGAAGACTAAAGATACATGGCTCCACTCTCGAAGGGGGATAGCGAGATCTTTGATGGCACAAGGGCTCACCTTACTCCTTCCCTCGTAGATATTTACACATCCAAAATAATTATATCACCCTAAGATGATATGTGTTGGGTAACTTCATGCATGATGTTGTACATTGCACCCCACTAGTAATAACATTTGCTAGTCTTAAGGATTCTAAAAACAATGGTTCATAGTAGAATCAGTGAACAGTGATCCCATTTGTAGTGTCTGAGATTGAAGGGGTCTCATCCTCTCTCTTCACCTAACATGTCTAGGTGGATCAAGGGTCAAGTGACTTGGATCAAATGACGTTGGCTACACCTTGGGGTACAAATTTTGTTCTCCCCCTTTTCTATACCTTGCTCAAAAACATGGTTGATATCACCCTTCGGGTGATGAAATCCCCAAGAAGGCCTCCTACTAAATTAAAAAGAAGGAAATTGATGTTGTTTTTGATCCCCAAGTTCGCACTCGATATGAGGGGAGAGCATATACAGGTATCACTTCCTTGGGTAAACAAATAAAAATGTGAATTATAAGGTAATTTTGATCCCTAATTTCACACTAAGCATGAGGGGAGAGCATGCATACCCTAAACTCCACCAAACACTATACACAATTCATTTACCTTAATAAAATTGAAGTGTGATTTAATCTATAAAAATCAAAGACATAATACCCTGCAACAAAAACGTCAAAAGTTTCAATGTTTGGTCTTCTATCCATGAGAGCTACAACCACACAAGCAAATATTAGTAACCAAGAAAACTCAAAATACACAAAATAATTGTCACTGAGTGAATATAATTATGCCAAAACCTTGAGTCAAATATGAAATAGAAAGGAACATATGCGCAGAATAAGTCAAAGCTAGACAATAAATTATACCTTTAGTTTAAAAAATGTGTCATTCTATGTGACAAATATGCCAGACTATGTTACAAATATGCCAAACTATGTGACAAATGAGCCAAAATAGCATAAAACAATAAACTTGTACAAAGAACAAAGATTGACCCTAATTAAAAAGATGAATTCATTTTCTAGGGTTAGACACTTGTAAAAACCACATTCAAAAATCAAGTAGAAAATGAAAATAAAAATAAGAAAGTGACAACTTGGCAATGATTAAATGAAATCACACTCTCCAAACAACTCTGCAAGTTCCCTATTACAAATGTGTCATTATGTGCAATAGATGTGCCACACCCAAACATAGATGCATCAAACTGAGGTACAATTGCACCAAAATCCTGAGAAAATATGCCACAATCCTAAACAGATGTGTCATTATGAAATAATTATGCCAAATTATCAAAAGATGGGTCAAATTGACCTATAACCTTTCAAAAATTGAATTTAACTCACGTAAAACATTAAATTTTAGGGACTTAAGTGGTCCTATTAAACATGCTAGAATGTATAACCTAGAAAATGGCAGTGAATTTGAATAACAAACAAAAAACAAGATAATTCAAAATTAAATCTAATGAAAGATCTGTTGATGTTACAACAGCTTAGGGCTGCACTTCCATTGCACGAATTCCAAGAAGAAAGCATAAATTAAATATGTAGCCATTCGGTTATTTAATTTATATCAAACAAAAGGCTGACCCTATTGATTCGTATATATCTCTTATTGTTTGGGCTGACCTTATTTGTATTTAACATTTTATTATGTTTCTCTAAGGAGGCCGACCTAAGTGAAGAGGCACCTAATGTTGTATAAGTACAAGGTCTTTCCTTGTCAATTGTAAAAAAAGTTAAGTTTGCATTTCCTCAAGCAGTCCGCACTTAAGCAGCAGAGCACTATCTTGCAGCAGCAGATTGAATTCAAGGAGAACTATACTTGTTCATCTTTGCATCTAGGAGAGGTGCTATTATTCATTGTATCAAATTCGCCTGTGTGTTGGACCTGTATTGTAAAGCAAATTTCTGCTCTTGTTCCTACAATATATAAGAGAGATATTTGTTGGGTTTTTTTCCCCTCATGTTGGAGGGTTTTCCCAGGGTACTTGGTTGTGTTCATTGTCTCATGTGTTGCATTTTATGATTGCTTTCTTTCTGAATATCTGTTCTTAAAACAACAACATGGTATCGAAGTGGGCTTTGTGTAGAGATCCGGTCAGATTCAAGTTCAGATTAAAGCAGCTTGGCATGTGTTTGTTTTTCCCTAGGATCGGTCTTTGCTATCTTCATTACATTATGAAGAAATTCGTCAAAACCTATGATGAATTTAATATTGTCGGCCTCTTCCCAGTGATTTCATTATTCGCACCTGCACCTGGGCATTTGTCGAATATTGTGCATCACTCCCTCTATTCAATAGAAGTGTTGAGTAGAGTTCGCGGACCTGTGGCATCAATGCAACACTGGCATCTTGTGAGCCCTATCGTCTTCATGCTTTCTTGAGCTTCGATATTTCGCATGGAGTTGGGAAGGGCATCGGATTTCCTTGAAAAGCATTCACGTGATCTTCCTCCAGCGTTAGGCTTTAACTTCGCCGGGATCCCTGTCAGAGGCTTATCGTTACTTTTGTCTTATCTGTGCTCTAACCTTTTGAAGTTGTGCGGCATCTTATGATAGACAGGATCCTTATATCGGGTGGGACACTTTGAATATCAAAGCAAAGGATCATAAGGCAAATTTGGAACATAATTGTCTTGTGCGGCAATCACATACAAATCGAAATTTCATATACAGTGGTCTAAGCGATGGAGAACATTTATGTTCGTTGAGGAGGCATAGAAATGATATCATTCAAACTTGTGGAAGCAAAAGACCCAATATTAGGTGTTTAGTTTGACAGGAACGGGAAGAGGCACGAAAGATACAATCCCATTTACTATGCCAAACCTTTTTCTAATTGGTGTTTTCTTCTTCTATCATTGGCATGGGAGCATATGTGTGACCAATCAACTAGTCTTGTGTGGAGGTAATTGCTGGCATGAATCGACGGGTCTGGCTACACATATTTTTATCTTATAGTTGGAGTCTATATGTCGAAGGCATATCAGGTGGTCATATGTTGATGTGGCAGAGGCAATCTTGAATATATATTTCCGCCAACATTATTATTGGCTCTTCATACTAGCGCTGTCTTTGGCATCTCTTGTGCATCGATACTGCTACCTGTACATTTCTTATGCATCGTAATTGCTACCTATGCGTTGAACTTTTTTGAAGTATATGTTGTGATGGGGTGGTACTTGATATCGATCCTTCTTATTTATTTTTGGACGAGTCCTTGATCATCGGTTGGAGATAGATAGCATACGGAAATCAATATTCAATGTTGCTACTTGTAATGTTATTCTGGGCGCTAGAGTAGTCATTGGTAGAGATCGTGTAACCTATCAGAATGGTTATTAATTCATGTACTTCTGTACAATAAGGAAATCACATACTAATTATACATGGCAATTATCTAATTTTGAGCAACCCTTCATGATGGGCACCAATGGTCTTTACGACCTCGTAGACAAGAGCCCGACTGTCGTCAGATCATGCTGCTTATGGTTGATGGTTGAGCTCGAGTTGTAGAATGGCTGCAACCTAAGAGAGATAAGTATTTATTCTGTTTAAAATTTTTTTTTGAGATTCAATTTGCTGAGTTGTGCAAATCTGACATTATTTACTTAGGAGTATGTGTGACTAGTAAATAGTGATCACTGTGATAAGATTCCTTAGAATTATTCATTGCAAATTGTATCATGCTAATTTGTGAAGATTGTCTTTTTTTTGTTTTGTTGAGATTAGCTCTTCGGAAAAATTAAAAGAAAGACATGTCATGATTGATGAATCAATTATCTATTACTCAGGAGATTTTGAATTCTATGAGATAAGTATTGTGCAGTTGAATAATGTTCATGAATTGTTTTGTAGTTATTAATTCATGCTCTAACATTGAGATATCCTGAGCATCAAGCAATCTGCATCTGGAAAGATTGGATATCGAAGTCATACCGAATGAAGAAATGATCAAGCTTGGAGTCATAGCTTGCAATCATTGAACTATATTGATGACATGAGATATCTCTCAGAGACAAAGTACCTTTCAGGTCGTCATTGTGTTCAAACTGTGAAGGGTACGGATTGATCTGAGATCAAGTACAACGTATCACACTATGTCCAGCATTTGGACCTATCAGAATAGTTAAAAAGATAAGTATTCTTTGGTTGCTAAGTTATATCATTTATTTATTCTTTGGATCTTGTAATTAAGAGAGATAGTAGATTCTCTTGAATTGTGTTGTGTTCACTAGCATAAGATCTTTGGAAAAATTTCATTCATGATATAACTTGTACGATTCTAATCTTGATATTTCTTTGGATAATTATGGACTGTTAGTAATCTCTATGCTTCCTGGATAGGTTTAGGGGGAAGAAGATGATGAGAGATTACTTAGTGATGAAAAGCTTGAGGCATCTTGTGAAGAAGTCATGTCAACCAAAGAAATGATCAAGAGGGAGTAAACACTAGAGGGACTGAGTTGGTGGCTAGAGGGAGTACATCTCTAGAAATCTTCTTTGCAATCTCTGAAGCCAGGATCGAAAGGGAGTCTCAGTATCAGTGTTCCTTTGTTTAATGAGTTCTTCTTTGAGAGAAGTTCGAGGTGAAATCCCTTGATAATGCAATTCTCTATTGAGAGAGAGTTGAGGTGCAAGCCCTTGATAATGCAATTCTCTATTGAGAGAGAGTTGAGGTGCAAGCCCTTGATAATGCAATTCTCTATTGAGAGAGATTTGAGGTGAAAGCCCTTGTTTCCACCCTCTGGGAGAGCCATGGTGGATGTCATGTGTGTGACTCCATGACAGCATCACGTGAGGGAATCCATGATGATTTATTTGTGCTTGTGTATCACCCTCTGGGAGAGCCATGGTGAAAGTCACGTTGAGGTGACAACATCACATTAAATGATGAGCACTTGTTCATACCATCTATGGAGGTAGCCATAATGGTTGATATCACGATGAGGTGATATTCTATTTTATTTTCATATTGATATGATGTGTCTTGTACAGGTGGAAGTTCATTCCTAGCTGAGAGGGAGTATTGATGTTATAGCAGCTTAGGGTTGCACTTCAATTGCACGAATTCCAAGAAGAGAGCATAAATTAAATATGTAGCCATTTGACTATTTAATTTATATCAAACAAAAGGCTGACCCTATTGATTCGTATATATCTCTTATTGCTTGGGCCGACCTTATTTGTATTTAACATTTAATTATGTTTCTCTAAGGAGGCCGACCTAAGTGAAGAGGCACCTAATGTTGTATAAGTACAAGGTCTTTCCTTGTCAATTGTAAAAAAGTTAAGTTCGCATTTCCTCAAGTAGTCCGCACTTAAGCAGCAGAGCACTATCTTGCAGCAGCAGATTGAATTCAAGGAGAATTATACTTGTTCATCTTTGCATCTAGGAGAGGTGCTATTATTCATTGTATCAAATTCGCCTGTGTGTTGGACCTGTATTGTAAAGCAAATTGCTGCTCCTGTTCCTACAATATATAAGAGAGATATTTGTTGGGTTTTTTTCCCCTCATGTTGGAGGGTTTTCCTAGGGTACTTGGTTGTGTTCATTGTCTCATGTGTTGCATTTTATGATTGCTTTCTTTCTGAATATCTGTTCTTAAAACAACAACAAGATCACACTAATAAATCATGAAATAAATCACATGAAATAGATACTACAAATGTGTGTGACCTCTTTGTTGAGCTCCAAATTTCTTCTCTTTGCACCTTGGAGAAAAGTTTAATGATAATTGCTCTAAGATTTTGTAGCACAAAGCATTATAATATGTGTATAGTTTCTTCGCAATGATGAGAGAGGAGGAATAGATGATAGGAGGGTTGAATTTATAGGATTTTGGTGATGTTGATCAATAGTCAAGATCAGATGAGAGACTAAATAGATCAATGGCTCAAAATTGATGAGGAGTTAATTGATCATATGGGTTAGTTAAGAGAATTGATTGAAGAGATAAGTGTGATTGACAGTTAGTGAACAAAATTGATTGATCAATGAAATCAAAGTGAGTGGTAGTTGACTAGATTGATTGAGGAGAGGACTGAAAATAAGTCTCAGTCAATTGGTGAGGTGGAAATGTATGGATAATTAATAATTAAATGAATTAATTATTAATTTACATGTGCAAAGGTGAAATAAATAAAATAATAAATTTTATTTATTTCAGAAGAGGATAATGTTTTTGATTGGTTAAGCAGGGAGAGGGCCCTGACCCGAACAAATTAGTACATCATGATAACAATAGGTGGTAAGAAACAACAAAAATAGGAAGCCCACCATACCTCCCCCCTTCCACAAGCAAAATGCTTAACCAATTCCCATACAATTAAACATAGCAGTTCTATCAAAGGAATCAAAATACTTTAACCTAACACTAGTAGTATCCTTCCCTATCCATCTAAAATACTTATTAACATCTATCATAGAGTCCCTACTATAATTATTAATAGCATTACAAAATTTAAAGTTTTGGCACCAACGACCAATATCAGTAATAATAGTCCCAAAAAAAACAATAGAATTAACCATCAAAACAAAAAGAAAGAACAACAAAGAAAAGCATCCAAGTTATGCTTCCTCAATTAGCTTCCATGCATTCATCAGGTCCTCAACAATCTCATCTACTATTGCCTTCAACTCCATCTTCCCTGCCAAATCTACACCATCCCCTGTTGCTTTTTTCTTTTGCTGCTTTTTTATTTTACCCATACCAGAAACAGTTGCCATTACAGCCTTCTTCATGATAGCATCGACCACCAAGCACACACTCTTAACCGCTTCTTCCAAGGTTTGAATCCTACTGTCCTTGTCTTGTTCTTGCAAACTTTTCTCAAGAATCTGCAATCTTTCCTTAATTATGTTGTTCACCGCATTTTCTAGAGCTTGAAGTTTGTTGTCCTCAACCTTCTCATACTTCCATTTTTCCAAAGCTTGTATCCTTTCCTCCAATCTATTAATCCTCTCATTCCCATCATCCTTGACCTTGTCTTCCTCCTTGCCTATTTTTCTGTCTTCTCTTGATTTTCCATTATATTTCCTTCTTCCTCCTCCCGAGTCATCTCATGCTATGGCTCCTCCGCCTTTTCTTCCTCACCATTACCATTCTCACTTTCCAATTCTTCCTCTTCCTCTTCAACCGAGTCACCACCCAGACTATCAAGGATCTCTTCTGTTGAGGATTCATTATCCTCTCCTTCTTTCTTTCCACACTTTCTTGCAAACTATGGGTACTCTTCTCCTTAGGGCTCTGCGAATTTTTGTTACTTTCTTGTCCCTTCGACACCGCTATAGCCAACCTCTTTGACTCCTCCCATCAAGGTTTGAGCCTTCCGTCTCATTATCATCAGGTATGGTGATTGTGTCCACCTCTTCCCCAAGTTCATGCAAAATCAATTTCCTCCTCTTTTTAGCCCCCATCTCCATAGAAACATCCTTTCTTTTCTCAGGTGTTACCACAAGAAAGTCCTTCCACATAGCAGTATTGGGGCTAGGGGATTTCTTACTGGGTTTTTTGGCTGAGGGGTGGGGAAGGTTTTCAATAAGCTCAATTTTCACAGAGCTTTGGGTTTTGGAATTTCAAGCAAATTGAGGGTGGGGTTTTTCTGTGGGGTCTTAGCTAACATGAATTTGCATATGGTTCTTATGAGTCCCTAGTGTAATGGTGGATTGACCCCATGAGTTAGACTCTGGCTCAAGGAAGAAAATAAAAAGAAAGGAAATTTTTTTTTTCCTGATGTCTAATATGGTTGAGAATGGGAAAATGATATGCATGGAAGGATTGGTAGTGCCCCTCAAGGGTAAAATATTTCATAACAATAAAACAAACATTATGATACGTGGGTGGCATTTTAATCCTAGTTAGTCATTTTGAAATCTTTCAATTTTTTCTTTTCCTTCAAAAAACTTCTCAAAATAGTCTTGATACTTACCATTGCTAACCTTAGCCACCTTTGTTCCCTTGTAAGCCAGACCCGTCGCTTACACAATCAAATTCATATCCACCTTAAACTAGAGCCTGCCCATGTTTACTTTGCCATCCCTCCATGCATTAGAAAACTTGTAGCTGAGTTTTTCGTTGTATCCCTCCATTGCAGCGAAATACAGAGTGAAACTTTCCCACTCAAAAAGACCCCAAAGCTCCTCATTTTTGTGGAGTGATTCATATTTTTGTGGTTCAGTATGCTTCCTTGGGCCTCCCATGGTGCTATCTGGGATCTGGCAATTTTCAGGAACGAGAAGAAAATTCACTTTTATGCCCTTCAGCGTCTTCAACACTGGCAATAGGTAATTCAACATATTTAGTTCTAATGGTGACTCTATGGTTGCTCATTTGAAATGTTGTCAACTTAGGGTTTTTTCTATAATGCATTGAAGAGCTCAATCCTCTATTATCACCTTCTCGCCTATCATCATTATTGATAGTGATAGCTCCGCCTCCTTTTCTTGCAATGATAACACTTATTTTATTCCCTCTTTTATTATTGTTATGAGCACAAGTCCATCTGTCATATCGAAGATCAGACTCCAAATTTCTCCTCATGCAATTTACTTCCCTAGTTAAATCTTTAATGTCAAGGTACAAAACTCTACAGTCTAGTTGTTCTTTCCATCTTTGGCTTTTTCATTTATCGGGACTTGGCAATCCTTTTGCAACGTGCCTCCGCCAACATCCAGTCAACTTACCAACCTATATCCATGGATTCCACATCCTCGTTAGCCACCTCACCCCATCACTCTTATTAATTATGAATATTCCCATCCTCATATCCCCTTATTTGAGTATTTTTCCCGCTAAGTCTGTCCACTGCCAAGACTTCTTTAATTTGATAAGGTAGATTAGAGAAATGCCAATCTATTAAAATTTATTGATTTACTCCAAGGTTGGCCATCACATCTACCACCTTATTACCTTCTCTAAAGGAATGGAAAATTTTAGCACATTGAATCTCTTGTATCATACTTTTACAATCTTCCAACAAATCTTTGATTTCCCATGGGATATTCACCATATTGTTGAGATAGTCAACTATCAGCTTTGAGTCTCCTTCTATAATTACCTTATTGTACCCATTCTCTCTAAGATTTCTAACTCCAATCCAAACACCAGACGCTTCAAAAAAGTTGTTTGTTGTTGTTGCTAAGCCTTTCTTGTATCTAGTCAGATAGGCACCCTTATCATCCCTTATCACTCCACCAGCAACAACCTATCCAGGATTCCCTTTTGAGCAACCATCAAAGTTGCATTTCACCCATCTTGGATCTGGGGGGATCCAAACAATTCTTTCTAATAAGTTGTTTTAGCCAGTTTATGTTATTTAAGTCATGAGAAATATTCCATTGTTTTTTTATACTTAGCTCTTGTTGTGTTGGCTTTTTCTTAGCCAAATTATACGAGCAAATTTCCACGTTTTCTTGAATTTGTCTTTTAACAATCAAACATAACTCCTTACTAGTCCTTGTTGTATCCCTAAACACCCTATTATTTCTCTCTTTCCATAGTCCCCAAGCCAGAAATGAGGGGATTTATCCCCATAGATCAATAATTATATTGTGGGAATAAGAGAAAAAGCTCCATCCTTCCACAAACATTTAAAAATTAGTTGGGAAAACCCAATCCACCTTCATAATATTGAGAGAAAAACCCTAGAATTCTTGGGCATAATAACATTGAAAGAACAGATGCATGATAGTTTCCTCCTCTTCATTACAAAGACTGCATCTATTGACAAGGTACCAACCTCTTTTCTTTAGGTTGTCTATAGTGAGAATCTTACCATGTATAACCTGTTGGTGTTTTATCTAGTACACCTTAAGAAAGCTATAGAAGGTAGCCAACCTTCATCATCAAGAGTCCTACAGATGAATGGCCAACTTGACGGGTAAAGAGTTTTTTCCCTTGACCCCTGCACTTTAGGCTCTGTGGGACCAAGGAGGGTATTTCCCAGTTGAGTTCACAAGAATTATACTACAAGAGTGAACATCCTACATAGATATGTTTCCTTCTCGTGCAAATAAACATTACTCAACAAAATTTTGGTGGCGTTTATATAAATAACCATCTTTTTGTTAGGAACAAGGTATTATTTTAGACTTGCATCTCAGAATTGACAAAATTTGATTTAGCGTTGTCATCATTATGAGTCCATGACAAGGTATTTTGGGATGCATCATTAAATTACAAGAACCTACATAGAATAAACTAGTGCCTCATCAATTGGGAACATAGTCGAATACATGATAATCACTAATGCACAAATCATGAAATTAACGACTTACTCTTATAATGCCTTACACTATGAAAATTCACAGCTCCTAAAACACTTATTCTTATCAGAATCTTAGGAAATTGCTTACAAACCTATGATTCCCTTCAAGTAGTTTAATTAACCCCTTAGGCTAAAACAAAAACAAAATCATACATTCAAATAACCATTGCAAGACAAATGAAAAAATTCTTGGTTTCCCATTTATAGTATTGTAATAACTACTTATACGAGAGCAGATGTTTCAGTTTTACAGATTTGTCACAATATCAAAGATTCATGCAAAACTATTTAAGAATATCATATACGGAACTCAAACCCAAGACAATACCCTAGCCTGTCCTACATACATCATGTATTACTTTCGTATGCAGCATTCTACCTAAACCATTTTCTAGACCCAAAAGATCACACCCATTGTAATGAGCCTTGAAATCCCTTTTATAGGTTAAGGGAGCAACAAGCAAAGGGCTGATTATAGTTACATTTCCGATAATTTTGAGGTCATTTCACCTCGTGGGGTTTCATTCCCAAACCGTTATATTTTCACTTGCACATCATAGGAAATCAAAAGGCAAAAAGGGGTGCCAAACCATCAGTTGAAGATGCCACACAAGCCTTTCAAAAGGCATCACCATCATAATCCTCACTTCACCAAAAAATGGGAGAAGTCACCATCAACATTAGTAGCAAAAACCCTTTGAACCACCCACGTCAAGAAGCACATCATCGCACTCGGGACCCAATCACTACCAATCAAGATGCATGGGTGTCACCCAGCCTTGTCACTGGTTGAACGAAAATCCTCATCTGGCCTCTTTACAAAGAGTGGAGTTGCAACCACCACCTCCTCATCTGAGTCAATATACAACACCAGAGAAATAGGGAAATGGCCAATACCAAGGCCAACCCCTTTAGCCTCCTCCGAAGAGCTATCACTAATCACTACCAGGGAGCTGGGTTTCTTAGAACAAACCCTATGGTCTACCTCAGTTCTCGTTAATTCTTTCGCAAACACCTCAGGCCCCTTCTCTTCAAACCTGACTAATTCTTTTGAACAGGTCCTCGGTCGAAGATTATAGGCACTTCTGATAGTAGTTCTCCCATTCCTCTTGCGAGCACTCCTCTTAGCCCTCAAAATAGTTGGTGCCTCCTCAACTGTAGGTTTCAATTCAGGCTCATAAGCCAACAGATCTTGCAAGCTCAACCGTTGTGATAGCCGGGTGATCCCACAATAGTGGTTTACAATTTTTGGCCAAACTGGACACTGCAATTATTATTTAACTAAATCTTCATATTTGGGCACCTATAGTGGCTAAACCATGAGGAATTTGAAGATGATGAAAACTAGAGTCTCATCACATTTTGTCTATAGATTCTAAAAATATTTTTTCAAAATTTTTGGAATCAGATTGCACTTTTTTTTTCCATCTCCCACGAAAACTGGCTTTTTTCAGAAAACAACATTTTTAAAAAGTGACGCTCACCGTATACAACATAAATTTTTTTGTATAAAGGATAAAATTCTATTTTTTTCAAATTTAGATTTGTAACTACGATATCTAGCACTTGCATTTGGTCTCATAGTTTTTTATTGAATATTTTTTCCTTAATCAAGTTTTGAAGTCAAACCAATTGTAATTCAAACATAGGTGGACTGTATACAACATAACTTTTTTTGTATGTATCAAAATTCAATTTTATTTTTTTAATGGATCAAGGACATCAATACCCAACCTCAACGTATTTATAAAAATTTTATTTTGATAATCTGCTATTTTTCCACATGTGCAAAACAAAGAGCTTGACTTTTGGTGAAAAACGTATGTTTAATAAAACTAAAAAAACACATACATAATAAAACCAAAACATATTAAAATTTAATTCGTTGGATAGCTTGTTTTGAGGACTACCATCTTCCAGTTGGGTTTGTGAAGTTCCTCCATTTTCATCCTCAACCCGAGCTTTGAAGGGCAGAATTCTGCTAAAATTTGGTGGAAGAGGGGGAGAAGGGCAAAAAAGGGGGGTTTGAGCGAACCCCCCTTCGAACGAACCCCCTTTGCTCGAAATGGTAAAGGGTTCAAAACCCCTTTTTGAATTCCCCATAAGGGAACGTGGCATCACAGGGTTCGAGCGAACCCACCATGCAAAAGGGGGTTCGCTTGAACTAGGGGTTCGACCAAACCCCTCTTTTGGGTTCGTGTGAACCCCCTAGTTCGAACGAACCCTTTAAAACATGAAATTTTCAATGCATGAGAATTTTCTCAAATTCCTTCCTCATAAAAATTGTACACCACTATTATGGGTTTACCCATCTACGCACTGGCATAGAAGAAGAAGTCGGTTGACTCATCTTGTATGCAACATGAACCCAACACAAGATATGTGAGAAAAACACCAGCTATAGCCCCCAAAATATTCCTAGATATAGACAATGCGAGCTACACCAGCACTAGACACAAAAGAAGTCATTGAAATGCAACAAGAACAACATATGCATCAAAGCGCCAACACACCACCTTAGCGATTAATTACCAGGAAAAAAAATTCACTACCCAACACCCATGAAAATTAACCAAGGGCACTAATTAGAAGTAGAAAAGTGAACAATCTACAAGACAATCCTCATTAAATAGAGGAATTCAAGGCATGTTATATTTAATGGCCATCCTGGTTCGCTCGTGTGACTAAAAAATAAATCACTTACATGTCGCATCTTAGTCATCGATCGTTGTGGATTAAAACTCGATCAACGAGGATCATTAAGGATCGTCACTTGCTTTATTAGCCATACTTAGAAACAATGAAGAGGTGCTTTAAAACCACCACGTACTAGGCCATATCCCAAACCCATCATCCTTGACATGCGCATCATTGATCCTTACGATCGCGGGTAAATCTGAGCCACAAATTGAAACATATCGCCCATCGCTAGTTCATCCTTCCCATAGGAGTCTCATCAAGCGATGACAAAGAAGCCAGCGATGAAACATTAGCCATAGATTGTGGTCATAAAAGGATCTCAACGGATGATACTTTCCCACATCACCCATCGTACAACGATAGCCACCTGGACCATCTTAACCTGTGACAGACCGAGCCCGCATGATGGAGAAACTTAACCCATCGGTAGTTGCGTGTTCCATCCTAAATCACAAAGGGAGACATGCGATAGTGGAAAAACCAATGATTGAAACCACAACTATTCCTCGAGCGCCACATGTTTATGCCATCACCCATCGCATGTTGTCTCCGTGTAGACCAACGCTAACCAATGAAACGTTGCACCTTAGTGATGGAACATGACCAAGACATCGGAGGTCGCGGGTTCTGCTTCATCCTCCACAAAACAACCAACGATAGTTAAAAGGGTAGTGATGGGTCAAAATGTTGACCGCATTGCTCATCAGGTGTTACCTCCCCACGGATACAACCAAACACATGAGGGACTAGGGGCGGTCAATAGGAAGAAAAGGAAGGGCATCGCTCATCACTGGTTACACAAGGGAATTTAAAAACGAACAAGTGATAGGTGACACAAACACTTAGAGACCGACTTAAGGAATACTTGCAGTACGTGTGCCAAAAGTTATTTTAAAAGGACCACCTAGTAATGCCGAGAAGGATAATGAAAGGGCCAGTAAAACCATGAGACTCAAGACCATGAGGGATTAATAAAAATACCGGGAAACAAATACAACCGGTCAACTCAAAAATAGAAGCCCAAAGACCGAATGAGGGTGAGAACATGAATAAATTGCAAAGCCACAACCCTAGGGCAATGACCATTAGGGTTTAGTCGCAAATTTTTTAGTGGAACCAGGAAAATTTTAGAGGTTCCACCTGTGGCTCCAATTGGGGATGTATTCCTCTTGCAAGCATAGCAAGATCTCAAAATCTTAGGTAGAATCAGACCATTTGACTCGATCAACTAGGTCCTCACAAATAGCTCCTGTGCATGTTTTCTGCTCTTTTTATTCTGACATGGTTTGGTGGCCCCAGGCCACCAAACAAAAGGACACTCAATTCTTACCTCTATCAAGAACCTTGTCATGTCTTTCTTGCAACGGACACACCCATGGGTCAAGCATTCTAGGATAATCCACATCACTCCAATTGGCATCCCCAATCCTATCCTATATACTGCTTCCATCTTTGCCAACCTAAGGGTTCCAAACCTCATCTGAATGAGATAGAAAAGTGAAACCTTCATAATCTACTTGGTTGTGAATTCGGGAATCATACTGGAAACTTTCATATGTGCCTTGCTGTATATTGGACTCAACCTCTATGATGTCAAAAAGAAATGATTCATTTTTAATGATATCTCCTTTACAGTTAAGGTGAGTATTATCATTATTTAATGGGAAAAAATCTATAATAAGGCCCAAAAGCTGAGGAGAGTCTGCAAAAAATTCAAGTACACAGTCATACTGGCCAGCAACATATGCCAGATCAGGTGCATGCACACCAGACTTTACCTTATGACAATAGGAATTTATTGGGTCACCTTGAATGCCCTCACTAATAGTGGTATTGTTGATAATATCATCATCATAGGAAATAACATTCCCAACCTCGGTCCACTCATTACAAGTACCAATACCAGTACTTTCATCACTACATCCCTTTGATGATTGGGAGGCTAGTTGTTCTAGGTCAATAGTTGTGATGACATAATGAGAATCATTAATACCACTCTGGGTTTTACTTTCGGTCATCTCATTCATATTATCTCCAATATTTTTGCAAGGCACATCTATCAAGAGATCATTAGAGTTTACAACAAATAATGGGTTATTCCTACACCAATAAGGATTATGTCCTATCATATCATCTATTAGTGAATGTTCATCATATAGGGGGTTGTGCCATATTCTCATTGCACTTACATTCATAGTTGTTTCTTGGGTATGTGGGTCACAACCTTCCACTCCTTGAAAATCATCATCAGAGTCATCTTCATCACTTATACTCAAAATTATGGATCCACATTATGAAAACTCATCACATGAGGAAAATTGTCCATCCTTAGTCACTCGAATCCCATAATAACCTCCAACATATCCCCTATTTGAGGCCACATACTCTATCTCCACTTCATAAAATGATCTGTATCCAATAGAACATTGCTATGAATCCAATTCATCACCAGATGAACCACTAGTTTATATACCTTGATCTTTAGTCAGACCAGAATGTGACACTTTCCCCTACTTCTGTTCATCTCTCATAATATCCCAAGGGTGGAAATCAGGCACCACCTCATCATTCTTGTGTTGTGTCTCAGCAACCATTTCATTCACGAAACAAACAAAATCATTAACCCATTGTTCATGCTCTGACACATCATCTTGTCCCAACAATAGAGATTCCTGATCCTCTTGATAATGGGCCTCATTGATGTCACTCTGAGGTGAAATTTGTCCATTATGTTCATCCTGAACTCCCTCAATAATCTTTATCCAATCAGTGACTTGGCTCAAGGTATGAGGCTTCAATTCTTTTGGTAAAGCACTCAATCCAGATTGATACAATTCACAAAATAAATCAATGCACATCAGGGTGCTAGGCCTGACATTTTCAGGTATAGTAAGAAAAGCATCCATGAACCTAGAGAAAAGATGGTCAAGGGATTCCCCTTCATGCCTTTGCAGGTCACATAACCTCTCAAGTGCAATGGCTTGGTCGACTTTGTTACACATAGGTACATAATCCCTTTCAGCCGCATCATACTCTTCATGTGGTATTATTGATGGGCTTGGAACAACATGGATCTCATTCCCCTATCTTAATTCTCTATTGGTTGATTCATTTACTATAGCAGCAGCATGGGGAATGCTTAGATTCTCATCACAAATATCAAAACATCCCCTCATCATTGAGTATTTCAAATTGTTCTCAATGTCCATGGCAATGTGATATTCTTGTTGTAATGTTGTGGGTTCCTTATCTCTCAACAAGTAACTCATCTTTTTATCAAATTCTCCCAAGTACATGAACAAACATTCAACATCATTTGGTCTTATATGTGTTGGGATCTCCCTTATTACCTTTGAAAACCAGAGATTAAAAGAAGGGACCAACTCATTCTCATCCTTTTCCATGTCCATAAATTTATGCTTGACCAAGAATGGATCAATCCTTTCTCTAAAATGTTCCATGAATACCAGTTTGAATTCTCTCCATGAGTGTACTAAGGACACGAGAAAATAAGAGAGCCAATTTCTAGCATCTCCTTTCAAAGATTGAACAAAAAATTTCATAACTACATCTTCAAAGGTTACCTCATAGTCTCCCATAACATCAAAATAGTCCTGTAGATGTTGATTTGATGACTCGGTCTGTTCACCTTTAAATATTGGTATCTTATCCCTAATTTTGTATGGTACAACATTTGGGTAGTCACAAATGCCACTGAAATCCAAGGCATTGTACCTTTCACTACTAAAACCTCCCTAATGTGACAAGGGGGGCCCATTGTTTAAATTCTTGTTAGAAAACATGGTCTGACAAAACATCTTGTTGTACCTATGCAAGGTTTGTTAAGTATGCCACAAGGGATATTCAAATTCCTTTTACTAAATAAAACCTCAAGAATCATTCATCATAAATTCTATGTACCATTTGCTTAAGATCAGGATTTACTTGTTCCCCCTATAATAACATATAATTCCATAGTGTTCACTTGGAAACATGCAAAGCTCAACTACTTCTTCCCTTAACTAGTGCCTTTTCACTTAATTGGGAATCATTTATACTTTGAAATAAAAGAATTCTCATAATCTATTTACAAAATAATGTGAAAATACCTGGCCCTCCTGCAACATTCACCTAGCTTTGTCTTTGAGCACACGGATCTGGAGCTTCAACACATCCTTTGTTAGGTTCTTTAGTCAGAGTCACAACCTCCAATTGAGAGGAACTAAACTTCAAATGAAACTAATTTTCTTATCAAATTAGCACGTTCTGGGTCTAACTCCTCAGCGGAGTCACTTTCAGATCCTTTGAGTTATGTTGCAGCCCAACCTTTGACCAAGATCGAGAATTCTTCAAAATATGAACAAAATTTCCACACTACTTACACCATTTGACAATATGATTCAAAGATCTATGTCTAGAGAATGGAATTTTTCCCTAATAGAGTCGCCAATCCTGTTGGTGTTTTTTCTAGTACACCTTAAGAAATCTCTAGAAGGTAGCCAACCTTCATCATCAAGAGTCCTACAAATGAATGGCCAACTTGATGGGTAAAGAGTTTTTTCCCTTGACCCCTGCACTTTAGGCTCTGTGGGACCAAGGAAGGTATTTCCTAGTTGAGTTCACAAGAATTATACTACAAAAGTGAACATCCTACACATATATGTTCCCTTCTCATGCAAATAAACATTATTCAGCAAAATTTTGGTCGGCCTTTACACAAATAACCATCTATTTGTTAGGAACAGGGTATTGTTTTAGACTTGCATCTCAGAATCGACAAAATTTTATTTAGCATTGTCATCATTATGAGTCCATGACAAGGTATTTTGGGATGCCTCATTAAATTACAGGAACCTACATAAGATAAACCAGTGCCTCATCAATTGGGAACGGAGTCGAATACATGATAATTAGTAATGTACAAATCATGAAATTAATGACTTACTCTCATAATGCCTTACACTATGAAAATTCACAGCTCCTAAACACTTCTTATCAGAATCCTGGGTAATTTCTTACAAACCTACGATTCCCTTCAAGTAGTTTAATTAAACCCTTAGGCTAAAACAAAAACATAATCATACATTCAAATAACCATTGAAAGACAAATGAAAAAACGATTGGTTTCCCATTTATAGTATTGTAATAACTGCTTACAGGAGAGCAAATGTTTCAGTTTTACAGATTTGTCACAATATCAGATATTCATGCAAAACGATTTAAGAATATCATATACGGAACTCAGACCCAAGATAATACCCTAGTTTGTCCTACATACATCTTGTATTTCTTTCATATTCAACATTCTACCTAAGCCATTTTCTAGACCCAAAAGATCACACCCTCTGTAATGAGCCTTGAAATCCCTTTTATAGGTTAAGGGAGCAACAAGCAAAGGGCTCATTACAGTTACATTTTCGATAATTTTGAGGTCATTTCACCTTGTGGGGTTTCGTTCTCGAACCGTTATATTTTCACTTGCACATCACGAGAAAGCAAAAGGAAAAAAGGGGTGCCAAACCATCAGTCAAAGATGCCACACAAGCCTTCCAAAAGGCATCACCATCGTAATCTGCACTTCACCAAAAAATGGGAGAAGTCACCATCAACATTAGTAGCCAAAACCCTTTGAACCACCCACGTTGGCAAACACATCACCGCACCCGGGACCCAATCACTACCAATCAAGACACATGGGTGTCACCCAACCTTGTCAGTAGCTAAATGAACACCCTCATCCGGCCTCTTTACAGAGAGTGGAGTTGCAACCACCACCTCCTCATCTGAGTCAGTATATGACACCAGAGAAACAGGGAAATGGCCAATACCAAGACCAACCCCTTTAGCCTCCTTCGAAGAGCTATCACTAATCACTACCAGGGAGCTGGTTTCTCAGAACAAACCCTAGGGTCTGCCTTAGTTCTTGTTAATTCTTTTGCAAACACCTCAGGTCCCTTCTCTTCAAACTTGACTAATTCTTTTGAACAGGTCCTCGATCAAAGATTATAGGAACTTTTGATAGCAGTTCTCCTGGTCCTCTTGCGAGAACTCCTCTTAGCCCTCAGAATAGTTGGTGCCTCCTCAACCATAGGTTTCACTTCAGGCTCATAAGCCAATGACTCCTACAAGCTCAACCATCGTGACCTACACACTGGCATAGAAGAAGTCGGCTGACTCATCTTGTATGCAACACAAACCCAACACAAGATATGTGATAAAAACATCGGCTACAACCCCCAGGATATTCCCAGATATAGACAATGAGAGCTACACCAGCACCAGACACATAAGAAGTCACCGAAATGCAACAAGAACAACATATGCATCAAAGCACCAGCACACCACTCTGGCGATTAATTACCAGGCAACAAAATTCACTACCCAACACCCATGAAAATTAACCGAGGGCACTGATTAGAAGTAGACAAGTGAACAATTTGCAGGACAATCCTCATTAAATAGAGGAATTCAAGGCATGCTGTAATTAATGGCCATCTTGGTTCGCTTGCATGACTGAAAAATCAATCACTTGCATGTCGCATCTCAGTCGTTGATCGCCGTGGATTAAAAATCGATCAATGAGGATCATTAAGGATCGCCACTTGCTTTATTAGCCATACTTAGAAACAGTGAAGAGGTGCTTTAAAACTGCCACGTACTCAGCCATATCCCAAACCCATCATCCTTGAAACACGCATTGTCGATCCTTACAACTGCGGGTAAATCTGAGTCACAAACTGAAACATATCACCCATCACCATTTCATCCTTCCCATAGGAGTCTCATCAAGCGATGGAAAAGAAGCCAGCGATGAAACATCAGCCATAGATTTTGGTCCTAAAAGGATCTCAATAGTTGATACTTGCCCGCATCACCCATTGTACAACGAAAGCTGCCCAAACCATCTTAACCCACTACAGACCGAGCCCGTGCGATGAAGAAACTTAACCGATCGACGATCACGGGTTCCATCCTAAATTGCAAAGGGCGACATGTGATAGTGGAAAAGCCAGTGGCGAAGACCACAACTACTCCTCGGGTGCCACATGCTTAACCCATCGCCCATCGTGCATTGTCTCTGTGTAGACCAACGCCAACCAGCGAAACATTGCACCTCAGTGATGGAGCATGACCAAGACATCTGCTTCATCCTACACAAAATAACCAATGATAGTTAAAAGGGTAGTGATGGGTCAAAATGTTGACTGCATCGCTCATCGGGTGTTACCTCCCCACAGATACAACCAAACACATGAGGGACTAGGGATGGCTAATAGGAAGAAAAGGAAGGGCATCGCTCATCGCTAGTTACACAAGGGAATTTGAAAATGAACGAGCGATAGGTGACGCAAACACTTAGAGCTTGAATTAAGGAATACTTGCAGCACATGCGCCAAAAGTTGTTTTAAAAGGACCACCTAGTCACGACGGGAAGGATAATGAAAGGGTCGGTAAAACAAGGCCATGAGGGATTAAGAAAAAGACTAGGAAATAGATACAACCGATTAACTCAAAAATAGAAACCTAGAGACCGAATGAGGGTGCGAGCATGAGTAACTTGCAAAACCACAACCCTAGGGCAATGATCATCAGGGTTTAGTAAAAAAATAATTAGTAGAACTAGGAAATTTTTAGAGGTTTCGCCATAACCATCCACCAAAAATAGTTAATTTTTGGGATTAGATTCTTTCTCCACACCTTGATCCATTCAAAAGATCCTAAATCTTGAGTTTGCTGCATCGTGGAGTCATAGGCGAATTTAACCGAAACTAGTAGCATTTTTTACCCAAATCCATTCATCTTTTATTTTTCTTGACAAGAGGTCAGGATTTCTTATTTGTTTCATAAGTAGGTTAACCACACCATCCCAGTTTTGTTGTATGCTTCCCCTGAGAACAACATTGTTTAAGTAGTCTTTGAAGCTTTTCCACCTGGGTCTCAATCCTTCCCACACTAAGTAATTAGAAACTTTTTTTCCAATGTCTCTTTTCAGTCTCATTCTGATTTGTTGGAGATCTCCAGAAGCCGACAGAGGGGTTGGTGTGGACTAGGTGTCTTCCCAAAAATTAGTATTTAGTCCATTTCCAACCCTCATTTTGTACCTCTAGTCAGGAATCCTCTTGTTTTAAGAAGATTATTCCAAAACACTAATCCATGCGGAAGCTCCTTCTTCCTTATAAAATAGCTAGTGTCCTTATATTTTAGATACTTTTCCCTTAGGATTTGAGCATAATATTTTTCATTTTCCAGGAGAAACCAGCCCATTTTGGCCACCAAAGCCTTAATGAGCAATTTTAATCTTCTAATTCCTAACCCTCCTTTCTTTGAGGCACACACCTTTTCCCACTTGATGAGTGTTATTATTTTCCTTTCCTCCACTCCAGACCATAAAAATATTCGTTGAATTGTTTCAATTCTCTCAACAATATATGTCGGTATATTACATTGAAAGATAATAGTTTGGAATGTTTTGTAGTGAAGTCTTTAAAAGCTAAATTTTTCATGCCAAAATCAACAATTTATCTTTCCAACCAGCCAAATTTTTCTAGACTTTCTCCACTATAATTCCAATAGTTGTTGTTCAACTTTCAAGAAAAAAAGAGGCAAGCCCAGGTAAGTAGCAGGTAACTCCGCTTCCTAACACCCCAAAATCCTTATGACTTTATTTTTCACAAGCAGGCCAGTATTAATTTTTTTTTTTGCTTTTTTGGTAATTTATACACTGTCGTGACATTTCAACGTATTTATCCAGAATAGTTTTCCATTGTTTAGCTTCAAAAACAAATGCCTCCCCCATGAGAATGGTATCATAAACAAATTGTTGATGTGAGGCAGGGGGTAAAGAAGAAGCAACACAAAAACCTTTCAAAAATTTATTATTAAGTTGTTTATGTATGTTGCGGCCTAGAGCCTCTGCCACAATGACAAATAGATAGGGAGATAAAGGGTCCCCCTGTCTCAGCCCCCTTCCTGGTGAGAAAAAACCATGGGCAATACCATTAACCAAGACCGAGTACTTCGAGGTAGTGACACAAGCTTTTATCAAATTGAGAAATTTATCGGTGAAGCCAATTTTTTCCAAAACAACAAATAAAAAATTCCAGGAAACTCTATCATAGGATTTGGAGATGTATAATTTCAACACCATACTTGGCTTTTTAATATAATACACGGAGTGCAATATCTCATGAGTGTAGATTGCTGCATCCAATATTTGTTTGCCCTGAACAAAACCCTTTTGATTAACGGCAATCAGTTTTCCTAAGATCAGTTTCAACCTATTAACTATGATTTTGGATCAAATATTATAAGTTGTGTTGCATAGACTTATTGGTCTATAATCATTCATTGAATCAACTTCATTGGTCTTAGGAATTAGGGCCAAAAAAGTGGTATTCATATGACTCAAGAGTCTTATAGATCTAAAAAAATATTTAACAACATTAAAGAGGTAAATAGAAACAATCTCCCTAGACTTGGAAGAAGTTGAGAGGGAATCCATTTGTTCTAGGAGCTTTGAAAGCTCTGAAAGAGAAAACAACCTCCTTCACTTCTTTCATAGTGACAGTCTTGGTTAATTCTTTCAAGTCTTCCTCCGTGATAACATTAGGTACAACCTACAGGAACTCCCCTAATTCCAAATTGTCGACCCTTGGAAGCTCAGGATAATTTGAAAAGAAGGAAACAGTCTCATTTGATATTTCTTCTTCCCCATTAAGATTGATGCCATTAGAGGTGGTAAAAGATCTTATCCTATTTCTTCCCCTATGGTTCATATTGGATTGGTGAAAAAACTTAGTGTTTCTATCTCCTTCCCGAAGCCATTGAATCCTTGATTTATGTTTACAAAAAATTTCCTCCTTACTTATTTTGTGCCATTGGGATCTCAGCTCCCTTCCTTTGGTGTAGATCTCATCATCACAAATTCCTGCCTCCATTTGGTCTTGGACTTCCTTAATTTTCAAATTTAGGTCCCTCTTAGCAGTGAAGATGTTCCCAAAAGTGTATTTGTTCCATCCTTTGACCTTTTCCTTAATTCTTTTTAATTTTTGTGTTATCTTAAACATCAGGGTACCAACACAAGGTAGGTTCCACCATTCCTCTATTAGAGATTTAAAGTCCGATTGAAGGGACCACATGATTTCATATCTGAAAGGGTAAGGTTTTTTAATCACTCTATCATCCCATTCCAAAAGAAGTGCATTATGATCAGATCTTGTTCTAGGAGAGGAAAAAAGAGAGAGATTTTACAATATATTCCAGTTAGAGGAGATCAAAAATCTATCCAGCTTGACTTGGATGAGTTGATTGCCTTCTCTTCTATTAGTCCAAGTAAAGAGGGATCCGGTAAGAGGGATATCCATTAGTCCCATAGAATCAAGAAAGCTTGAGAGATCCATCATACTATTAGAGTAATCTGTTAGACCTCCTTTCTTCTCAGATGGGTACAACGGGGAATTAAAATCACCTCCAAGCATCCATAGATCATCTTTGTTATTTGTCATAACTCCTTCTAGCAGATTCCATAATTCCAGCCTATCCAACCTTGAATTGGGGCCATATATATTACCCGTATTCCATTTGATGGAAGAATCTCCATCCTCCATACTAATCAAGAGACTATTCTTATTCTTAAATTTCAACTTGCCACTAAACCAAGAAGAATTCTAGCAGGTAGCAATCCCTCCAGAGGCGCCTTCTATATCATTGGCTTCATAACTAACTCCTGGCCAAAGCCACTTCAAGGTTTTCTCAAAACTTTCCTTATTCATTTTGGTTTCCTGAATTAAGAGGATATCAGGTTTCACCTCAGCTAAGCAAGCCTTTAGCACATGCTGTTTATATGGGCCATTAAGACCTCTTACATTTCAGGACATAATCTTCATAAGTTCAAAGAGTAGATGAGCAGTACTAGGCTGATACTACCTCATGTGGGAGGTCAAACTCCCTTACTTCCTTTTTGGTTTGTTCCTTGTCAATGAATCAAGGGTCTTCTGCTTCCCTACTACCACATCTTTTGTTGTTTCTTTGGTTCTTGTTTCTTTTGAATGGGGTCTACCTACTTTGTTGTTTCCTCCTACGTCTGGTTTTTGCTTTTTTCATGATTTGTTGTTTATCCATCCTTTCTCATCTTTGCTTTGTGGTGTTTGCTCCTCCCCCAAGTTTGGTTCATGGGGGTCCTAAGATGGAGTCAATAGTTGTTCCTTTTGTCTTATAATTTCCCCTTCCTCCTAGGCCTCAGTTTTTTGTTCTCCCTCAGATGTTGGAGGTGAAGTTGTTCCCTTGTTTCCCTTTTCTTTATCTAAACCCAATAGTTTCTCCAAAGATAGCCGGGTGGATGGTTCCTTGGTAGCCTCTGAAAACAGCCTTTCCATATTTTCTTTTGGGGATTCCTTTATTGGAGAAGTGTCATCCATCTTATTTTCTTGATCTAGGTTAAAGGATTTTTCTGTGAGTAACAGTTCTTTATTGGGTGTTGAGGTTTTAGGTTCCTTTGTCATATTCTTCAAAGGAGCATTCATTTGTGTCTCAATTTGGGGTATCTTAGGCTCAAGAGGAGCTTTGTTGCAAGCATCCTGTAAATGCCCAAATTTATTACATCCCTGACAGAATACTGCGGCCCTCTCATATTCTAAAGGCTGAACCCATTTTCGAAACTTAGATTTTAAGGTAACAAAAGTGGGTAGGACTTTGTTAACCTCTACGTTAGCACAAATTCTTGCATAAACCAATCTTGCTTTAAGAAGAGTAACTTTGTCAATGGTGACCAAAGAACCAAAGGAGTTAGCTATTCCTTTAAAAACCTTCTGATGCCAGAACTTTAGTGGCAACCCAAGGAGCCTAACCCAAGTAGGAGCAACTTTCCCCAGATCAGTAGAGGCATCAAACCCTGGTTTCAACTTGCATAAAGATAAAATATTTTTGAAACCGCTATCAAAAGCCCATGGTCCCCCCGTGAGGACCTTTAACATATCCTCAAGGATAACAAAGGTAAATGAAAAAATCCCCTTAGGCATAGCACTTATAAAAACACTGACTTTGAGTTTCCAAGTGTCAGAGGCCCATTTTCGTACCTGATCTATATTGGGTTATCCTGAGAAGAATTTCCCCACCAAGGACAACTTCAAACCCTCCAAGGCGTCATTCAAGATTACATCTGGGACGTCCACTTCGTCCCCCACCATAGTACAAAAAATTGACACGGGCTTCTGAGGTGTCCTAGTTGAAGTTTGACTTCTAACTAGGTTTTCCACATAGGAGGCCATTTGGGCATCAAGGCATAAACAGGCCTTGCCATCAGGAGAAAACACAAGGTTGTTCAAACTCCCAGACGACGGAATATGCGCAGTGCACGATGAGTTTTTAGGTCTTCCGATCGATGAAGCAACGCTATTATGGGAAACACTAGACTGCATTGGTGGGGGAGCCCCATCCAGGCTGATTCATTGAGTTACAAAGGAGCATAAATTCAAAAAAATTAGAGTGCGCGCGCAAAGCAAAGAAAATACCGATTGCTTTTGAAGAGGATAATGTTGAGAAGAATAAATGGATAAATTAAATAATTTAAAACAATTATTTAAGGGTTGTTTGGTGGTTTAGAGGAATATTTCTTTATTTGATATTTTAGGATAATATTTTAGATATAATTTTAATGGGGCTAAAGTTAAGTTCTCCAAATTTCTCATGTACGAAGGATGTATATCCATGCTTACACATTGGAATGTCTTTGTCATTCCTTGCATAGGTTTTTCAAGCAATTTAAGTCATTTTTGTCTTACATGTCTATGCCAATCAGTAAAACCAAGCATTTTAATGTAGAGATATATCTCCATCAAATACTTTACTCTTAATTTTTTAGTTTTTGATAATTCATTAGATTTTGTTTTAAAACATGGAACACGTCTTATAATTTAGGGCTATCATTTCATTTTCAATTGACATGCAACTATCTCCTCAAATTTTAGGCCTGGTTTCAAATTACAATTTATTATAAAAATTGTAAGTAGTCAATCATTTCTTAATACCATAATTTCAAGTATGTAATGATGAAATTGCATTAATTTTACTTTTAAATTATTATTATTTTATTTGCTTAAGAGTTGAGCTAGTTTTATCAAACTTTATAAGTGTTATTTATTTTAGTTTTACAATCTTAATAAAAGATCGATGTATAATATTTAATAAAAATAACAAAATATCATTTACCTCAAAAACTGCCAGATTATATTTTGAGTCTTGCAAACTTTACATAGATGAAAAAAATGCTAATTATTTTTGTTCAATATTAATCTACACTTCACACTAACAATTACAATTTATTTTATTTTATTTATAAAATATCGTATTATCTTCATTAACCCAATAAAATTGTGATACATTAAGTTAGAAGAATCTATTGGTCTCAAACAATTATCCAATGCCCACTAAGTTGATATGTCATAGCTCATAACTATTACAAAGACACTCATATGACTATTCAACAAATGTTATTGTTATTACAAAGACAAGTACTCCCACACTTATTTCTCATTAAAATGAAGATGATGACTTTTGAAAGAACCCAAACTCTTCTTAAAAAAATCCATTAACAAACAAAACATGTTCCCCATAAATGCAAATCCTCCCCTCTTATGACACATTGCCTTTGAATGAATGAATGAACGAAAGATTTTAATGACGTCCACGAGACTAAACAGTCTATGGGACCGAGAAACAACAGGCCTAATTTGTCTTCATGCTCTTTTTCAAGTCGGATCTCGTGCTATAAATTTTGACTAGAAGGCTAGCCCCCTCACTAATCTTATCTTCCACAAATAACTGGTGTATATTGTCCACTTCCAAACTATAAATGAATCCCAAATTACCAAAGCTTAAGGGAGGCAAAAGAAATTCCAATGCCAGAGGTGTCGTGTATATTTAATTTCTGCACATTTCAGCGACCCCGAAATGGACCGAGTTGAATGGTCGGTGCGTGGTCCCCGCCACTTACTTTAATCAATTCACCTTTTTCACGTTTTTTGGTCGTTTGACTGTGCTATGAAAACAGTAAGTTGCAGTCTATTTAAGCAGATGGTACTCTGGAATCCTTACTTCACATCCTCCTCTCCTCCATGGCTATGGCTGCAACTTCTCTTACAGCGGTGAGAAGCAGCATCAGGGTTTCCAAATTGCTTTTCTCGGGCTCCGGTGGCATTTCTTCGTTCTCCCGACATGACAAGTCTATGGAAGTGAAGCGTGGGGGCTCCTGGTGGTTTTTAAAGTCTGAAAATTTGGGGCAGCGCGTATGTCCTGTTACCCACAGGAAATTGCACAGTTCAGCACAAGCGTCGGCGTCTGAAACGCCTGCAAGTAGGACAAATTTCATCCCCTTGTTTGCCTCCAACGGCGATCCTCTGTTTCTAACCCGTGGCCTTTGTATTTTCTTGCAGAATCAGTTCAGGAGTTGCATGTCTACGAGATCAATCACTTGGACAGAGCCAGCCCTGCTTACCTTCGTCTCAGTCAAAAGCCTGCCAATCATCTGGGGGATTTGGTGCCATTTAGCAATACGGTACGCCAAATCTTCTAAATTCTCTCCTTTCTTAGAAATTTATTGCTTTGCAATTATTTACAGCATAGATGGCAAAGACGATCAGTCTGTGCTAGTAGATTCTTCAAACTGTTTTTTTAAGATTTGGATCTTATTTGTATAGCCCTCTAGAAAGTTTTAGCGCAGGGCTTCTACCCGTTCATGATAGATAAGGGGTCATTGGTATGCTTGATTTTAAACTAGGGTTTCTTCTAAGCTTATTTTGTTTTCTGCAGCTTTACAGTGGTTGCTTGCAGAAGCGTGTAGGTATAACAGCCGGGATCTGTGTCTTAATCCAGAACTTCCCTGAAAAACAGGGAGATCGATATGAAGCAACCTACAGCTTTTACTTCGGAGAGTACGGCCACATAAGTGTGCAGGTCATCCTGAGAAAAGAATTTATTTAAATTTTACATGATAAAAAATTAGTGAAAACTTGTATTTTAATTTGACATGATGAGAATCGGCATCTACTAATACTTTTGGTATTGTTGATTCGTTACAGGGGGCGTATCTGACATACGCGGAATCGTACCTTGCAATTACTGGTGGGAGTGGGATCTTCAATGGAGTGAGGGGTCAAGTGAAGCTGAATCAGATAGTGTTTCCATTCAAGCTCTTCTACACATTTTACTTGGAAGACATTCCAAAATTGCCTGAAGATCTGCTGGGAAAGCCGGTGGATCCCTCTCCAGATGTAGAGCCAGCACCCGCTGCCAGGGCTGCGGAACCCCATGCCTGTGTGCCATCTTTTACAGTCTGAAGCTTGTCAGACATACGACTGTGTGCCATTGCCATTGCATCATTTAAATTTAGGATTTCAAACCTAGTGTTGTGGTTTTACGGAATGATTTGAAGGAATATGGTGTGATCTTTAGCCGTGTCGGACTCTGGTTTTGTACATCAGTTTCCGGCACACAGCTTTGTTTCTACAGCGCTTCCACACATTTTGTACATGATTCCCATTTCATCATAAAAAAGTCCAGGAGAGACCCCTTTCTGTAGGTTCTGAGCACAAACGGTTCGCTTGACCTTTATTGCCTATAAGCCTTTAGGTACTTTCAGTGTTATCCAATTCTCCATGGCGGTCAAAAGTAAGATTTTTCGTTTTAAAATAACACGATTATTTTTGCAACTTTTTATATTGAAAAAGTTGAATGATACGTAGGGGAGAAGACCTCATAATCATGCACCCTACTTTTAGTGTTGTTCACAAAGAAATTTGTGCCATCTTAAAGTGAGACTCGTTAGTTTGTGATGTCACAAATATAAATATTTTATATGCAATTTAATCTTCCTACAATTTCATTGGAGGCATAATCATATCATACAATTGTTTGTGTGTACCATGAGTTGTTGAATCACATGAGTTGTTAGAGGTAGTAGGAAATGCATTGGAAGACAACATAAAATATACAATAAACAACACAACTTGCATTGAAGATGTCTTGTCTTGGCAGTTATTTCTACTAATAATGATCTTTATCTTTTTTTTCTTTGTTATTTTTAGTTTCACACTTTTCTACACATTTAAGGGAGAGGAGTCGATCTTGTGCATAGGACACATGATGGGTATAGTACGTGACAACTTGGGGTCCACTTTTGGGCAATAAAAGATGGAGCAAGAAATTCAAATACCCTTTTTAATATGATAGGATAGGTTCATATCAAATTCACAATATGTCGTATCATAGGTAGCTTATTTTTTTGCCACCTTCTCAATATTAGGTGAACGCAACTTGATATTTATTTGTCACTTTCCCAATATTAAGTGAATGCAAGTTGATAAACTTATTTCCACAATATAAATAGTTTTTGCCACCTTCCCAATAAAAGGTTATTGCAAATGGATATATTTTTATCCAATATATGTCTTATTGCATTAAAAGTGAGTTGACATGTAGAGAAGTCATTGTTAATTGAATAAGTTGTAAATATATTTTAACAAAATGCATTTAAACATGTTTCATTTCTCATTTTTTTTACAACTATTGGTTCCACCATGTCCATAGACACCAACCTTTTTGTGAATTTACTTGCAAAAATGACAAAAATGAACTCTCCGGCTCACTATGCAATGCAATTTTTCAATAAAACACATAATTATTAAAGTATTATTTACAAATAAACATAAAATTAAAATAATCAAAACAAAAAATTAAAATTGGTTAGAATTACAATTTTTTAAAATATCCTTTCAAATCACCAACCATAATTCCTTCGTATCCATTTCATATCCACTTTTACCATTAATTCCTTGAATGTGAGATCAAATTCCCTCCTAGAATTCAAATTTCTCCACTTGCACTTATCAATTCAAATTCTATCAACCTATTTATTTGTACAAGAGACCTCAATTGTGCAATGCAAGCTACCTATTCACAAATTCAAATTTATGACTTTGTGTTGGATACACCTGATCAACAATGAGCTCCTCCAAAGCGATACAATCTCCTCCTTCAGCTTCTACGATAAGTCTCAAACTTGCCTTCAGTATTACTTTTGCATTTGTGTATGATTTTGTTACTTTCAAATGCCTTGTTCATTTACATTTAAATGAATCGAATTTGTTGTTTCATAGCCCATGTTTATGCTGTCACATTCTATACCCACAAAACAACCCCAATCCAATATTGTTGTAGACATGCAAAATATACGCATGCATATAATCATACTTCATTCAGCATTATTTCATCTATTAATTAAATAAACCAATTTAAATAATTCACTTCTCTCAAAATTAAATAAATCTAATTATTTAATTATCTCCTATAGTTTTTGATTTAATTAAATCACAGATATCTAATTAAATCACTCATATGCATTTTCCTCTCATTTGATTTAAAATAAATACAAAAATTGAAATCAAATGTCATATCACCTAAACTCATGTTAGATTAATCAAATCCTGATTAGTTTAATCCTAATCATCTAAATCTTCTAGATTCATCCACTTGCACAATAAATTATTTTAATTGATTTATTAAAACACCTATTTTCCCTCACAAGGGCATATTCCAAAAGAATATGCCCTCATTAACTCTCATGTTTGACTTTTTTGGCCAAACACAATTCTCCCCAAAACCCTCAACCATATTCATTTATTGTCATTTTCAAATTTGAAATGAGCACATTGGCCAAAACTTGCACAAGCATGGGCCAATCCCATTGTGACAAGTGGCTCTCTCTCATTTGTTGGGTTTTAGTCCCACATTGCTCAATCTTGGCTTCTCCTCTCTCAACTTCTCCTATAAATGCAATGCATTTCCTCTCATTTCAACATCTACATTTTAGAGCATCCTTATTATAGGCAACTTGAGTTCATGAGCATCTCATTGTCTATTATCTCATTAGCTTGGCAAGGGTTGGGAAAGGGCTCTTTCACATATTCAAAGAGCACCAATCCATCATAGGATAGGTTGACATCAAGGTTGAAATCGAAGGTTGACATCAAGATTGGAATTGGAAGTTGGCATTGGAGGTTGACAAAAGGCGAATAGAGTGAAGTTGGAAATTTCATTTTTGAAGTCGAGACTTGGAAAAAACATTTTTTAATGCTCATCTTAGAGTTTCAATTCACTACCCTTTTTTTTCTGTTTTAAACCAACTCACATTTCCTTTTGGGTTTAAAATCAATCAAAAATTTGATCTTTTCAAAGTTGGTTAAAAGAACCTTAGACATTTACTAGATTTCGATTTGGACTTAAAATTGAACAAGACAAACTTCACATCTCATTTGGTGCTTTTAAAACGAACTCATCACTACTTTATGGGTTAAAATGAACAAGTGTTTTCCATGTTTTGCAATCTTTTTCACAAATTAACATCATTTAAAATGCGTATTCGCTTCTCTCGCGCTTCACAGCGATCTTGAGAATCAAAAGCATTTTGGTGATATTAAGTTGTTAAAAAGATTGCTTTCACATTTCGATTTTGGGAACTTAAAATTGAACAAAACGTCTTGCGAGTGTTCTCCCTTTGTTTCTAAATGAAGGTTGATCGAATTACGAATATGTTTACTCGCTTTTGTTTATCTTAGAGGGCTTGCCTTGTGGGAAAAAGTACTCGCCCAAGGGAACGACCTAATCGGGAATACGCTAAAGCCAAGCGACTTCCAACCGGTATATAAGTGTGGATTCTTGAAGAAAGTTCAAGAATCACGAGGATTATTTCGACGAAATGGACAGAAATGGACTCTCGCCGACGTTGGATAATCCCCCACGAATGAAATGCTCGAATTAAAACCCCTTGTTTAGAAAAGGCCAAATCCTTGTCTATTTTCTTGGTGCAAAAGGTCATGTCCTTTGAAGCTGCCCCACGTTATACATGCGGTTTTGTTGTAGAGATGGAAGGTATGCCATGGGAGATTCATGGGTACTAATGCTTGGTTGACCCGAGAAGTGTGTGTCGTGGAGGGGAGCCAGTGTGGTCAAGCATTTAGCCATCCGCACAGAACATGCATAGCTAGATTTGTCCAAGTGGGAACCCAACAAAATATTGTCTCATCATCCTAGGTTTGTACATGTGCTTGGAATCAAAAACACTTTGCTTGGATTCACAACATTGAAAAACAAACATTCACAGGACCTTCAAATTTCAAACCCCTTTTAAAAAACAAATACCTTTGACAAATTTAAGCACTCTTGCTTTCCCTAGGGATCATATCCTTAGAGGTTTCTAAGTGTTTGGATTCTATCATCATTTGTTTTCAATAAGGTTAAACATAGGAGACTTCTGCCCTATTTTCTTTGATTTCCACATAATGGACTTTGTGGGATGAAAACGAAAGTGGGACATTAGACATACAGTTTGAAACATAATCAAGCAAGTTCTTTTGGTAAAAAGAATACACTAAAGAAAGATAAAAGACAAATTGGATTACACATGTGTTTTCTAACATGATTTCCCGCAAGATCAAAATCCCAAAACCAAAGTTCAAGAAGCTTAGTTTGAAAGCTCGTGAGGAGCGTCTTGAGAGAATTTTCGAATTCAAAGAAAGATCGGTTTACAACTTTTACAAAAAAACTTCAAGAAACAATCCTGAGTTGTATGAGTTTTACTATCAACAAAATCCTAAACTTTTTGAAAGGTTTGCTTTCCTCCCATAGGAAATATAGCGTGTTCTTCAACACCGAGGACTTGTAAGAAGAAGTGTTATCTAGGTCAAGTCTAGGATCAAATTCAACCACTTTCATCCATCTCTCAACCATCAAAATCAGTCAAAAATCACCTCACCAACAACTCTTGGAAATTTTGTAAGCATCTCTTATGCTAAACTTTTAGGCGAAATCAAAACCACTTTGTTTGACTTAACACACCTAGTCAAACCATCATCTTATATATGAGTTTTCTCTAGGATAACACAACTTTCTAGGGTTTACGAGTTCATCTTGTTTGGCTTGACACACTTAGCCAAATTATCAAATCATCACCCCGTTTGACTTAACACACTTAGTCAAACCGTCCTCTTATGTACAAGTCCACTCTAGGATAACACAATTTCCTAGGGTTTTACAAGTGCATTTATCACATTTTGTTTGACTTAACACATTTAGTCAAACTATCAATCCAATCACGATCAATCAAAGTCCTAAAAAGTTTAGCATTTCCTTCAAAGTTTCTTTAAGAGTTCCATTCATCTGTATCACTCATCTTTCATTTATCTCATCCTCATCATCACTTTGATCCTTCAATTATCCTAGTTCTTCGCTTCTATGAACCTAAGGTTTAGACTGATCTAAAGAATTAGAGGTTCATCTCTTACATTATTGAAATTGATCTTCATTTTATGGTTCAAACTCAATCTCAACACAAGAGGGATATGGAATATAAACTTGATCCATCCATCATGAGTAATCCAATTCAACCATACTATCATACCAATTGATTATCAAAACTCACATTTATGCAATTCAAACATGGCATCATTATCTCCTCCAAACTTCAACGATACGAATGTGAGAATGCCCAATCTAAAGTTTGGAACACCTTTTCCAATGATAGATTTAAATCCAAGTCTAAATCTGCAAATCTATCAACCAAACACTCAATGCATGAGTTTTCCAAACAACATTACCCAACCAAATCCATACATGCCAAATACAAGTTTGTTGAACATGAACATTTCAAATCCACACTTGGTAAATTTTGGGGTAGACATGTTTGCAAATCCCATCAATGTTGGTCAAAATCCAAGCAATATGTTGACGACTCTAGGTATTGCTCCAAGTGAAGGTAACACCATGCAAAATCAAAGTTACCTAAATCAAAGTAATATGATTCTCAACCGCAAAAATGTTCAATGTCAACCTATAATGCCAAATCAAAACATCATACCAAATCATCCCATTTTGCCATCGATATCGCAACAGCAGGTGGCAACCATCCAAGCAATCCCAACAATCAACACCATCCCCATTCCACCACCACCACCATCGTTGCCAAAACACAACATGATAAATTCATTCTCTATCATGTTGCAAGTTGCTCGCCACAAGGCACTCCAAGCCCAACAAGCTGCACAAGTTGCGCAAGCGGCTCAAGTAGCCCGACAAGCTCAAGCCCAACACCAAGCTCGGCAGGCGCAAGCACAATTTCGTGCACTATTGCAAACAATCCATCAACAAGTGCATCAAAAATTAGCTCAACAACAAGCCCAACAAAAATAATTATTGGCACAACAACGACACGACCAACAACAAGCGTTGTTGGCTCAGTAGCAAACATAGGCATTACTCGCTCAACAAAGCTTGCAACAGATTCCCACCACAATTGTTGAAATCAAAAATCAAGATCAATCTATCAATAAGCACCTTGAAGATGTTTCCACCTCAACCAATGATCAAATCAACATACACCAGGAGCTACTTTTCAATCACGAGCAAAATCCACCAAAAATACCCAACAATGATCAAATTCAAGAAATGTCAACATCACTTGATCCTATGGTTGAAGACATTGGTAATCGTTCTACCACAATTGTTGAAAACAATGTTCAAGATCTTGAAGATGCTTCTACCCCATCCAGTGATCAACTCAACATTCATCAAGAGCCACTTTTTAGTGATCTATTTCAAGATGTGTTACAATTATTTGATCCCATTAACATAATCTATGATCCATCGACCAATGATCATATCAAAAAGGTCTCTACATCGCCTTATGAGTTAGAGGACATATCTCAAGAACGTATTCCAAAGCATGATCAAAATCTATCACCAAGGTCTAGCAATGTTCCTTCCCAAGACATATTGACATCCTTTGACCTCATGGTTACAGATATTGAAGGAATCCCTAGCTCAACATTTGATCCAAATCCACTCAAAGCTCAAGAAAATATTGAGCCACTTGACATCATTACCAAGATACAAGAGTCTCCTACTCTTAACATTTGTACACATGATCAAAGTATAGAAAAATCTAGAGACATACCAAAAGTGGATCATGAAGAAGGCTTCTATAGAAGTTGTGAATCAGAGACATCATGTGGAGAAATATCAAAAGGCTTCTACAAAAGTTGCAAATCAGAAACATCCTGTGGAGACATAGCAGAAATAGGTCATGAAGAAGGCTCCTACATAATTCATGAATTAGAAACATCATGTGAAAGCATACCAAGAATGAATCATGAGGAATAATTTTACAAGGACAATGAAGCATCAACACTTCTTAAAGAAGCATTACAATCTGATATCTCACAAAATCAAGCTAAGGATATCAATCAAGAATTCATCCCACATGTGGAGGATCCTATCACTTATAAACTTGGATCACTCACCTTTTTAAGGGCAAGCTACCTCATCAATAATGAAGTTGTCACTTTTGAAGATCCACCACAGAGTAGAGAAGGATTAGCACCTTGTTTCCAAGGTAAATCATATCCTATTGCAGAAAAAAAAATTCAGCAGATGAATTATCAAGGTAGAGGATTAGGCCTACATGAACAGGGTATCCTAGAACCAGTGCAGGTTGTTGGAAATCCTAAGAATCAAGGCCTTGGTTATTCGGTAATCAAAGGATATAAACATATCAGGGATACTTCTATAAAACTAGGGGCAACTTCGTCTCAAGCAAACGTCAACATAGGGAGCACGAAGAATCCTTATGATGAAACCAATGCCAATACTACAACCTGCCACGTCATGAATTTTCATCCACCCATCACCCCATCCACAAATTGGGACCAACGTCAAAAGAAAGATTCCAATCAAAACACAAAGATTTCTATCAAAGAAAAAGAAGAAGTGAAGCGTGAAGGACAAATCAAATATAGGTGGATACCAAAGAATACAAAGAAAAATTATCCCTATCATACTCCATTAGTCAAAGAAACTATGGGGCAAAATAAAAAATGGAAAAGTATCCATCAAAGATGTCCGCAAAGGCAAAACCAGGCTTCTCAAGCAATGTACAAACTGTATCGAGCTGTTGGTCCTAATTCCATGCACACTTCCATATCCACCCATTATTTCTCATCTTCCCAAGTTTGGAGAGTCAAAGATTCCAAACCATCAACCAATCCATCTGTTATTCCTAAAAACACTCCATCCAAACCTCGATGCATGATATCCAATTCTTACATTGACCATGTGTTGGCAATGACCCTTCATCATAAGGATTCAGAAGGCACTCTATTGCGATGTGCGCACAAAGACAGAGTTAACCCCGGTATCAGCAAAGCAGATCAAGGATCTCAAAAGTTGCATTCAAGTGCACGTATCTTGGCAAGGCAACTTCTTCAAGAAGGATACCGATGGAATATTATGACAAAAACATCAACATCAACAGTACCAGGTGGTTCAGCATCACCTTAAAATCTCTCAGAAAATACAAAAAAAAATAAAAATATAAAAATCCAAAAAAAATTAGAAAAAAAGGATTGAAAACAGTAAAGAAAAAAATCCTCCTCTAGTGAAAACCACTAAGGTGGCACTTTGGGCAGGTACCATGATAAAACTTGGCAAACAGGCATCATGTGTAGAATCGAGCATCTACGTGCGCCAGTTCAGGAGAAAGCATCTTATCACATCCATAATAAAGCCAACATTTCATCCATATCATCCGTTCATCCATGAACCGTTTATCCAACTCATTACCATCTATCCGCATTATCTTGATAAAATTTTGTTGCACACTTTATACTTGTTTATGGTAAACGTCTTGACATGGGTCATTTTCACTGATCCCATCCTACCCCACGTTATCTGAGCCAGGAAACATTATCCAAATGAGCATTCCTCTATTCGAACACCTTATCTTGTCACAAGATAATCTTTGGCATCCTTTGCATGCTTACCGTATCTATCCATACACCTATTCAAGAATCCACCCATGGCAAATGTTTCGTACATTGCTAGACACTGGGGGAAAATATCTGCATCTTGCTTTGGGAATAAATCTTGATCTATGTCCTCTAAACTTATGTGTTGATCCAAACATTGGAAAACGTGAAATCAAAATGGTCAAAGAATTTGTGAGCCGAATCCAAATCACTAGCCCATGGAATATTTTGACAAGACAATGGTCCTTATCAAGCTTTGTCTTTCATTGAGCATCAATCCAAAATCAATATCAGTCACAGCTAACTTGTGCGTCAACGTCACATCAAATCATCAAAGCTATTTTGTTCCAAATCAAGCTTCATCAATCTTGATCAATTGAATCCAATCAATTATCACCTTGTTTGACTTAACACACTTAGTCAAACTATCATCTCATGCACGAGTTCACTCTAGGATAACCCAACTTCCTTGGGTTTACAAATTCGTTATCATCTTTGTTTGGCTTAACATACTTAGCCAAATTATCGAATCCAAAACCACCTTGTTTGACTTAACACACTTAGTCAAACCATCCTCGTCTGTACAAGTTTACTCTAGGATAACACAACTTCCTGGAATTTACAAGTGCATTATCACTTTTGTTTGACTTAACACACTTAGTCAAACTATCAATCCATCAATTTGATCGATCAACATTAAGCTTGGTTTTCAACAAAATCCCAAAATAAAGCACTAATATCATCGCATATCCAAATTGTCAAAATCATGCGAAAAATACAAAAACATTCAAAAAACTCATCAAAATTTCAAAAACATTCAAAAAATCAATTTGAAAATCAAAAACATCCATATCATTCAAAAATCCAAAAAACATGTCAAAATATCAGAATATCTTCAAAAATTCATCATTGAGTCTTGTCAGTATTTCACCTTGGTCGAACTACGTCGTCTCTGAGCTTGAATGTAGGCAAGGTTGATCTTTGATCATCCCCCGAGACAATTAAGGTCAGTCCTTTAAGCAATAAAAGGGCAATCCATTTGACCATCAAGTCAGTTCGTCGTCAATCAAACTACGTGGTCTCTGCATGTATAACGTAGGCAAGGCTAATCTATGGATCAGCTCCCGAGACCCCTAAGATAGGTCTTTAAGTTAGTCTCTTCGTCATAAATCTTGAAAATACTAAAAACATTGAAAAATGTGAAAATACCAAAAAAAATTGTAAAACATCTCAAAATACCAAAAATAGCCTCAAAAATATTTGAAAAAATCCAAAATGGTGCACCCATTTCATCTCGCTTTCACCCGCGAATTTTATCACTCATAATAAAAATCAATTGTCGCCTTCACCCTTTGGTAAGTCAATCAGAAGCAAGTCTAGCAGGTTCCCAAGTGAACACTCTAATCGTCAGAGTCTTGAAAGTCTAGATCAGTGAGTCAACAAGTTGGTCAACTCAGAATATCGATAGCTTATCACCCAAATCAGTCCCATCAAAACCCTGATCACAACATGTCCTAGGATGAAGCTTTCCTACAATGGACATAAGCATATGGTACCCCACAATAGTTTAGCCTGGCTAGTGGTACGAAGAACATTAGCTTGTTTGTTTACTTTATCTTGGTCTTTTTTTTACTTATCTTATATTGCGCTCATTCCAAGGACCTCTCGATGATGCCTAAACAAAACAGGTTTACAGAGAAAGGAATGGGGCAATGATCATTATCTTTTTATTTGCTATGCTTGTTGGATATTCTTGTAAAATAACTTCGTCATGCATACTTTGTTATATTTGTAGGAAGGATGTTTTAGGTATCTTGTTGACCACATAAGAAGGCTTGCCTTTTTTATGTTTTGGCCTGAGATGTTTGGAATATCTTAACTGCATTCTGAATAATGTTATGTTTGTCAAGTTTGAACAAGAGTACTCCTATATGTTTGACGAGTCAAAGTCCATCACACTAGGCGCCACGCCATCCTGGTTCTTAATACCTTGATGCATCGCACCTACATGTGTTATCAAACATAAAGAAAGGTATGCTCTTTATCTCTCCCATCCTTGGTTAAGAAATACATCATCAACATTCATCATCATATCCAATAAAGTCTCAACGACTAATAGACTTGTTGGACTTCTACATCTTCTTGAATTTAAGGGTTTATCTCTCTCATTCTTCTATCCTTTTTCACACTAACAATGCATCCATCTTGCATCCATCTTGCATCTTTCATAATCATTTCATATCATCATAGCACAATGCATCCATCCTGCATCTATCTTGCATCTTTCATAATCATTTCATGTCATCATAGCACAACATCATCCATCACATCCATCTCACATACATTTCATAATCATTTAAGTTGTTTAGGACAATATAAATTTGTTATTCTAAGCATCTTCCAAACATCTCATTTTCATCATCATTATCATATAGATCATATAGTCTAACCATCCATACATTCATTTTAAACCTCTTTGTCGCGAGATCCACCTCAATCTTTTCGCTCGATCTCTCAAGGGGGCAATGTACTAACGCACTTTTTTTCGTTGGGGCATCTGAAAAAATCATAATTTTTTAAAATTTCGATGTCAGCAGCATCATTCTTTGAACCAATGCAACGAGTACATTGCTTCAAAGAGGGGAAAAATATAGACATGCAAAATATACGCATGCATATAATCATACTTCATTCAACATTATTTCATCTATTAATTAAATAAACCAATTTAATTAATTCACTTCTCTCAAAATTAAACAAATCCAATTATTTAATTATCTCCTATAGTTCCTTTTTTAATTAAATCACGGATATCTAATTAAATCACTCATATGCATTTTCCTCTCATTTGATTTAAAATAAATACAAAAATTGAAATCAAATGTCATATCACCTAAACTCCTGTTAGATTAATCAAATCCTGATTAGTTTAATCCTAATCATCTAAATCCTTTAGATTCATCCACTTGCACAATAAATTATTTTAATTGATTTATTAAAACACCTATTTTCCCTCACAAAGGCATATTCCAAAAGAATATGCCCTCATTAACTCTCATGTTTGACTTTTTTGGCCAAACACAATTCCCCCCAAAACCCTCAACCATATTCATTTATTGCCATTTTCAAATTTGAAATGGGCACATTGGCCAAAACTTGCACAAGCATGGGCCAATCCCATTGTGACAAGTGGCTCTCTCTCATTTGTTGGGTTTTAGTCCCACATTGCTCAATCTTGGCTTCTCCTCTCTCAATCTTTCCTATAAATTCAATGACTTCTATCTCATTTTTCAGCTACATTTTTTAGAGCATCCTCATTATAGGCAACTTGAGTTCATGAGCATCTCATTGTCTATCATCTCATCATCTTGGCAATCTTGCTTATCAAGGATTGGGAAAGGGCTCTTTCACATATTCAAGGAGCACCAATCCATCATAGAATAGATATCTAATATGTCTTCTTTCTTTCAACTAAGTTAGTTTGTTATGTTATTATGCAAGCATGTTGGATTATTCTATGGAGATTTTGTTGTTTGTTTTGTTTAGAAAACTAACCATACTAAAAGAAAGTGTGTATGTGGATATGTTTTCTAACCAAATTGTAGATTTCACCATCTACAATCGTCCATTCTCCCTTAAAGCTAATTGTGATATGTTTATATGCCTTCAAATTGCAGTATGGTACAAATATTTCCAACCCTTTCCAATACAACATTATCACACACACACACACACACACACACACACACACACACACACACACACACACACACTGCAGAGATACATAGATACGTAAGTTTCCTATAGCCTTGTTCATTTACATTAAACTTGTGCATTTATCTATTTCTACAATATCAATATATATATGACGCGTAATACTGAAATTGCATGCTGAAATTTTTATAATACTTTAAAGTTCAACAACAGTATGGTACAAATATTTCCAACCATTTTTGATACAACATTATGATATATATATATATATAGAGAGAGAGAGAGAGAGATACATAGATACATAAGTTACTTATAACCTTGTTCATTTACATTTAACTTACATATCTATCTATCCCTACATATATATATATATATATATATATATATATATATATATATATTGCAGGAATAGATAAATACATAAGTTACCCATATCCTTCTTGTCACCCATATCCTTCTTCATTCACATTCAACTTAATTAGATGTATGCTTTGTTTGTTTTTCAATTATTGTAACATGTATGGTAACCATTTTTGAAACAACATTATGAAACATTTACATAACTTGAAACAACAGTATGATAGAAATATTTCAAACCCTTTCTTGTATCATACCGCTCTTTTAAGTTATTTCATATTTTTGTTTTAAGATTTATCTATATCATACTGATCTTTCAATACGTTGTTTCAGAAATGGTTATAACAAAAGTAGGAGTCAACCATTATCACAGTTAGTTGTAAGGGAGAGGGGTCGATAATTACACTGTAATTGAAGAACAAACAAAGCATACATCTATTTTAGTTGATTGTATATACATCTATCTTTGCAATATATATATACATATGTATATATATATCCATATGTATATACATATATATGCATATGCATATGTATACATACTTACACACACACACACACACACACACACACATATATACATATACATATATATATAATTGCATGATAACTAGTGATATACATTGGAAGGAGTCTTAAGTTAATAGGAATGAGCCCTTCTTTTGTAATAAGATTAACAATGATATACATACATATAAGTCTTATTTGTTAAAGATATGCATGATGTCCATGGATCAAAACATCCACAGTACATCATGTATATCTTGAACAAATTAGACTTCTTTCAATGTATATCCCCAATTCTAAATCTTATAACCCTCAAATGATCAATGGTATGTTTGCAATGGAACAAAAAATGCATGTTATACTATCAGATCCCCAATTCTTACTCTTACAAATAAAAGAATTATACAAACTAAAACAAAAAATTCATACATGTAAGAGCGAATGTGATTGAAGAACAAATTAACCATGCATCTAATTGAGTTGATTGCAAATGATCAAGGGTCTGTGTGCAATGAAACATGCAATGCATGTAATACTATCAACGTCACCCTACCCACTAGCGGTCCATTACCCTTAAACAAACTATACTTATACATATACATATGTACATACATATACATATACATATGTACATGTATATACATATACATATATATGTAAGATTATATGGTAATTAAAGAACAAACTAACCATGCATCTAATAGAGTTGATTGCAAATGATCAAGGATGTGTGTGCAATGAAACAAGCAATGCAAGGATGTTTTTGATATGTCCTATGCCCACGATATTTGATGTGACAATATATGAATGTATTGACAATCAAAAAATACATATACAAAGTGAAATAGCATATTTGAACATGTGAGTGTAATTGAAGAACAAACAAACCATACACATGATTATTGTTAATTGTATCTCTATTCAACAATTCTTTAGGGAGAATTGATATTTTGAACACCCTTCTAATGGAAATCTAGATTGGAGCTTGTTGCAAGGTGTCACCCTTGGTCTCCTCGGTGTGGGCCAGTGCAGCGCTCGAGCTTCATGACATGGTTTAACCGCATCTTGTGGATCTTGGATCTTGTATAAATCCAGCGATTGTATCAGGCATTAATAGGTCGATCTTTTGGTGCAACGGCAGTTGTCTATGCAATAATTGGTATCAAAGCTGAGGTCACAGGTTTGAACCCCAAGCTTGTGCTAGGGGGATTGTTGCAAGGTGTCACCCTTGGTCTCCTCAGTGTGGGCCAACGTGGCGCTCAAGCTTCGTGGCATGGTTTAATCGCCTCTTGTGGATCTTGGATCTTGGATCTTGTATAAATCCAGTGGTTGTATCAGGCATTAACAGGTCGATATTTTGGTGCAACGACAGTTGTCCTTGCAATAGAGCTATCCACAATTCCCATTCAATTGTGAATTATAACATAGACCACCATGAAATCCCTTCGAAAAAACAAACCCCCTAAGTGCATATCCCCAATTCTAACTCTTACAACAAATGTAACATACCAACCCTTCAGTTAAGTAAAAATTTCTAAATTTACACCATACGAGTAAAAAAACTAAGTAACAAGTCATTTCAATAAAAAATTATTTCTTTTATTGAGAATATACGATCAAGATGCCATAGCATATTACAATAAATATTCCACTTCATTACAATAACTTCTCAAGTACAAGTAACCAGAATATATATATTTGTATACATAGCTCCAATGAGCTTTAGAACTAATAGTTGTAAGGCGCTTTTTCGCCAACCAAAAACTCATAATACGGTTCCCCGCACATCTATCATTCGATAGATGACCCTTCCCTTCGACGAAGAGATTGGTAGAGTAACTGCCAACGACAACCAACTGAGCATAGTGATGTGTCATACATAACTAGAATCTTGTAATCCCACAATCTCGAACTAGCATGTAATACTAGATCACAATGAACTGACGGTGTTAGTCTCGGTAGTCACACAACCTAGAGTGGAATCACACATTCTAGAGTGGAGTCTCAGACATTCACACTACTTTGATCAAAGATTTTTAATTCAATAAACAACTAAGAGTCATCTATCACATACACTACTTAGGGCCAATTTGACTTAAGGCTATCTTAAGTTAGGCATAGGTATTTCCTACAATGGATAGTCCATCATCCCAGATAACCTACAACCATATTAATCTACTTGGAGCTAATTACTTAACTGATAAGTACACAAGCTAGGTATTCCTTCTATGGATAGTCCATCATCCTAGATAACCTACATACTTGGATAACTCGACTTATGTGTAAGTATATTAATCCATCTTCCATACTAGATGTCCTCTCCTAGGAGAAAACACAAGCTTTCCTAGTTAAATCAATAACTTAGCTAAGTGTTCCATATGTGTTTTTCATGTTCAATCATACCTAGTATATAATACTAATGATAAACACCCATCTCCTACTATAGAGTAAATATAAACACATTGTATCCCATATTCAAACATATCTAATATGATTAAATACCTAAGTTGTACCACATGTAACATAATTAAATACCTATGTCAATTAGTTTCTTTGATGTATCTAGTATAATTAAATGCTTGTGTCAAGCAATCTCTCTTATCATGGAGTACCTAAAAACATAATATAAAAATAGCCTAAAAGCTTCAATTCCCTCTTTTCAAATACACTCTTAATTACTTCTATTGGTTAAACATAAAAGATATTTCATCCAGCATAGAAAACACATCAATTCCAAGTAAATAATAAGAAGAAGAAATCCCCATTCCTGTTATCGTTTATCCCAAATAATGAAGACAATGCAGCCTTCTCCAGCAGTAGTTCAGCTTAATTCAGCTTCCCAACATAACTCCCTTTCTCTCTCTTGTTGATATCACACTTCTCTCAGTATACGACAAATATTCCTCACAAAACTCACTCTTCTCTCACTCATAAATCAGATGATAATGACTGGTAATATTTTAGATATGCTTAATTGCAGAGGATGTATACTCTTGACATGCTACATCCTTAATGGAAATGATGAACACATAAAATACAGAAATGTGAAATATTATGGATGGTTGTCAATAATAATCACTCAAGAATGGTAAGAATGAATCATAAGATATTACACAAGATCATACGTTGCAAGAGAGTTGGGGCGACTATTTATAGAGCAGCCAGCCTCCAAAATTCCTACAATCTTGGCATGTGAATCGACACCACTCCATTTCAGCATGATTTAGCTTAAAGGTGGCAACAATTCAAGCTCATGCTCAGGATTAAGATTAACAAATTGACTTTCTCATTGCCAGCATTCAAAAACACCATTTCAACTACACATGGGAAATTCGTAATTTTCTGCCAAATCAACACCTACAGGAAAATGAAAACAAAGGTGGCACCAAACTGGTTAAATGGCGTGATTTCCATATGCTGGGAATAAGTCAATCACATTGCATCAACACATAACTTGAATTGACTATTTTTTGGGTTGAGTCGACTAAACACAATAGCTGCATTGGTCTTAGTATGTGCTTCCATAATTTCTCATATTGACTTGGTCAAAGTCGGCAAGGTTAGGACGTATTTTAGCATCTCACTCATATGTATTTCATAGCTGGTATTGCATAATTAATTCTTCGAGCCATGTATGATTCAAAGTCGAGTTTCATCATAATAAACAATATTGGCATATTTAAGCCAAGGATTAAATACGTCAAAAGAAGTCTTAATAAATCGGCTCAAGTCTCAGTTAATATGTGGCCTTAAAGTTTTCTATGTATTTCCATCGATATGTTGATTAAGTCTTCCAAGAATTAATGTGCTGGCTTTATAAGCTAAGCGCTAAACTCTCTTCAATATCTCTTTTAATAATCCATTTAGAATGTTTCCATAGTTTGGTTGATTATGTACTAAGACTTACATAGGCAACGATATATGTGTTTTCAACATTATATATATAGCGCCTTATACCAAAGGTAAATATGTGTTCCATGTACGTTATTGTGATATAAGAGGGATTTGTTGCTCACGAGTCTCTTTATTCTCAAGAGATCACCAGGGAATGAACTGCCCTTATACACCTCAACTTGAACGAATCAACGAAACTATGAAGAAAAGCAGGAAAGTAACCTTACACCCTGAGAGAGCAAGACTTCTAGGTCCCCACCTCTGGCTGAGGAGCTCTCGACCAACAGACGACAGCGCGATTTCAGGATGATAGTGCAATGCACTGTCATCTACAGGAGGTGTTGGCATCCTAAGCCGTGAGGAACTCAGGAGCTCAAGCGGGTGAAGCTGAATCTCACTTCTTGACTCAGATCAAAAGCTTGAAAGACCAGATAATCGATAGAAGGCTAGAAATTAAAGGGAAACACAAGAGAACATTAAATAAGATTACTTGTGTGCGTCCGAGTCTTTATTCCAAGCTTCCCTTCATAACCTGCACAAAAAAGATTAAGGGGAAAAGGTTGGGGCTGTATAGGGGTCTGCCTCAGTAAAACCCTCGTTTTGGTGTTCCCACCTCCACGGACAACCAAGTTTGGAAAGGAGTGTAAAATAAGTAAACAAAGTGTGTGGTGAAAACAAAACTCGCTTCGGAGTAGTAAATGAACTAGTAAGAAATAGTGATAGAGAGAGAGAGAGAGTTACCCACAGGTCGAGACCCTCTTCCGAAGCACATGGGCACATCGCTATGTGCTTGCTTGAGAGCTGGTAGCTACTTGAGAGCTTGTAGCTGCTGGAGGGACCTCAGTCCAGCATGGATTTTCCTATAAAAAATGTTGCTATTCAAGGATAGAGCTTACCCAAGACTAAAGCAAGTAGTGACAATGCCTCAACTGAAGACTTCCCAACCCCAAAATGAGAGCCAAAAGGGGGTTTTCATGCATGCAAGGGCGACACAGAGCCATTTCACTCGAGACCTAACCACCACGACATGTGTCGCAAGGGTCAGGGCTTTAGATTCATTATTTCAGACTCAAAAAACCGCTAGGACACTAGCGCGCCACACGTCGTGCAGGCATCCAAAGCCTAGGTTTTTGGGAAATGCCTTGTCAAGCTTTTGTCATTTCACCATGTGTCCACATAGAGTCAAAATCATGAAATTTTGACTCATGGGATTTTTCCATTAATGTTTCTAAGGTGTCTCAAATGCTAGGCATGATGCGAAAATGTGGAATTTCCCCTAGGTGCAATTCTGCAACATTACATTTTGCCCCCTTTTTAGTGGGCTCGATTTTGACAAAAATCAGCCTCACTAAAGTAGAGAAGAAAAACTTCACCCAAATTCTAGATTTTACGCAAGTGCGTACCAGAAAGAGGGGTCACAGAGGTCATTGAGGTCGAGCTAACTGGTACCGAGGATGCCCCTAGCTTTCGAGCTCAACAAACAACAACACAATGGTCGCAAAAAGTTATTCAAAACGGTATCTTGCAAAACCTAAAATTTTGAGTCAGTTTCAAAAAATCGAAAGAAACTACCATGGAGAGAAGAATGATCAAGAAAAAGTCATCGATTCAGAGGAAAAATATGATCAAGAGGTGACTATATGCCCCCTCCTGAGTTTTCCCCTAGCATGGTGGGGTAAAGTCAGGAGAAACCGGGGAGCCACAAGCTCTAGGAAAAATGGGCCCTAGGGGGCCTATATATACCTAGGTGGGCCCCTAGAAGGGTCATTTTCACTATTCACTGCGAGCAAATTGTTGAGTTTTGTGAGAGAAAAGTCAGAAAAATGCTGAGCAGGAGAGAGTACGAGGCACCGAGGCTAGAGTAGCTAGGCGAGGTTGACCAGGTAGGCCTTGTAGCCTCGATTTTCATGCATTTTATCAATTTTTTTTTTTTAAATTCGCTCATCGAGGTGCCCATGCATCTTAAATCTACGCTCGTGTCCTTGACACGCATTGTCGTCTGTGACATGCGTTGGGGTCCCGGATCCATGTTGTCATCCTAAGGACACATTGGCGTCCTCCGGGCGACCATGGTGATTCAGGACATATACACAACGCACAGACGTCTGTGTGACGCACATGTGTCCCTTTACATGTTTGCTTATCATGATGTTGTTTCTGACTTAGAACTTTTTTCACTTTTTGCAGGAGTATCCAGAGATCTGGGAGCATCCCGAAGGGCAATCATTCTGACTCGCCCACGAGTAGAGGGATCACCTTTCGCAAGATGAGATTAGACACTTGGAGCGGGTCGGTCTCTAGCATGTATTCACTATGCCAAAGATGCGATATTACAAGGGGATTCTCACCGCTTTGATGGAGCAGTGGGATACCACTACATCATCTTTCCAGTTGCCATGCAGAGAGATGACTATCACTCTTGAGGACGTCTATCAGATCCTCGAGCTACCCGTCCGCGGATGACAGGTGGAGCTAGATGATATCCGGTCATTGCGGGAACGTAGCGAGGGTATCCTCTACTGCACAGGGAGGACAGACAACGACGATGACACTGGTCACATCTACACTCATTAGTATGACCAGGAGAGGACTACAACATCATTGTTACGTCAGGTGATGGTAGTCATAGTTGCCTTCCACATCACCATAGACAGGTGAGGCTCACACCTGCACGAGGGCCTCATCCCTATTATCAGAGAGATGGTTTAGCATAGGATTATTTTTTCCTGGGGGCACAACATGCTAGCACATCTATACCAGGAGCTTGGGCAGTATGTTCCTTATGAGTACCACAATCTTACAGCGTGCACACTTTTGTAGGTGTGGGATTTTCCGCACATCATGTGCACTCGGCCAGTCGGTTTTCCCTAGCGATGGTCATATCAGGTCCCAATAGCCCATTGATATGACATGACAGGCCAGTGGCATTTCAAGGACCTATAATTTTGGAGGCTATAGTTTGATACTATTGTCGTGGGAGAGGTTCACTGGAGACCCCACCGATATTTCAAGTGGGTTGATGACAGCAGGTACCTTAGGAACCTATAGCGGGACCATTTTTTGGTTGGTCGTCACGATTATATTATTGTTCCCTATTACTAGAGTCAAGTCATGTGGCAACACAACCATGTTCAGACCATACCGCCCGACGTGCCCACATACCCTAGGGCACACCATAGTGTAGTGAGGATAGGTGATCGCCCTCACCCTTTCATTACAAACATCATCTTCTTGGATGATGATGAGCCCGATCATGATCTGTCGGCCATGGCAGCAGTAGATAATGTCGGGGTAGCAACAAATTACATGCGGTGGTGGGAGAGGCATCGTCCTGCTCTAGTTTTCGGTGAGGGTGCCCTAAGAGGGGACCCTGGGCCACAGGAGGATGCACACCACTAGCCTCCACAAGATAGGAGGAGAGGCCGCCAATAGGGTGATGCAGAGGAGGAGGAGGAGGAGGTGCCTATGAGGCTGAGGCGACAGAGGAGATCAACTCCCCCCAACTACCCCTATCTCATCAGTGCCACCAATTTCCACCATCCCAATAATAGCAACATTAGTGTCACCAGGGTCGGCCACTAATACCGATGGTGCAGGCCCTAGCATTGACCCACACCCTGATCCCACATGGAAACCAAGGGATCCAGGTATACATAGTACATTATTGTTATTCTCATGCTTTCCATTTTTTTGTTTTATGTTTCTATACATGCCATGTGATATTGATTCTTGTTTCTCTCTCTGTGATTATAGAGGATGCACTGGGATGGACTGGGCTCATAGCTCAGTGTATTTCATAGGTGGCCCCTGTCGTGTTGATCCAGGGGACAGTCCTTGAGGCCTATCGGTCGGTTTCAGCAAGGAGGCATGCCCCCATGTTTGAGTCGGTAGCACGTCTACGGACTGCATACAAGGTGCGGGGCATAGAGGTGGTGTAGCTGACTGCAGAGCTGACGGCCACGCGGGGACAGCGAGATCAAGGGTGTGTGTGCAATGAAACAAAAAATACATATTATACTATCATATCCCCAATTCTAACTCCTACAAAAAAAAGAATGATGCAAACTGAAACAACAAATTCATACATGTAGGAGTGAGAGTGATTGAAGAAAAAACTAAGCATGCATCTAATTGAGTTGATTGCAAATGATCAATGGTGTGTGTGCAATGAAACAAAAAATGCATGTTATACTATCATATCCCCAATTCTAACTCTTACAAAAAAAAGAATGATACAGTTCAGAGTTTTTTTCTGGTTTAGATTGTGCTAAAGATTTTTCAATCAACATTTCAGATCACACTTCGTGATCCATCATCAGGATGAAAAAGAATGATACAAACTGAAACAACAAATTCATACATGTAAGACTGAGTAATTGAAGAACAAACTAATCATGCATCTAATTGAGTTGATTGCAAATGATCAATGGTGTGTGTGCAATGAAACAAAAAATGTATGTTATACTATCATATCCCCAATTCTAACTCTTACAAAAAAAAGAATGATACAAAGTGAAACAACAAATTCATACATGTAAGAATGAGAGTAATTGAAGAATAAACTAACCATGCATCTAATTGAGTTGATTGCAAATGATCAAGGGTGTGTGTGCAATGAAACAAAAAATGCATTTTATACTATCACATCCCCAATTCTAAATCTTACAAATCAAAGAATGATACAAACTAAAACAAAAAATTCATAAATGTAAGATTGAGAGTAATTGGATAGTAATATTTGGAGCCATTTTCTGATACAACATCATGATTTTTAATAATAACTTGAAACAACCAACTGATACAACATTATAATACTTATATATAACTTCTACCATCATTTTGATATGAAATGAAACAACTTTGTCCCACTTGTGAAAGTAATTGAATATAAATTAAAGCATACATCAAATTCATATAAATGTAAATGAATAAGGCTTTATGAAACATCAATTTCTATATCTCTACTATATATAATTGTAATTCTGCAAGTTGCATATTTATATTGACACTACTGAAACACTCCATAGTTGAGGGTGTCATGCACCTATCTTTTGGCCGAGTATGTATGTATGTATGATTGGTATCCATACATACATGCATACATCATAGTAAAATAATGTATGTATGTTACATATGAATGCCATATGTATGGGTACCTGCATGACCTACATACATACATATAGCAGTTCATATGTATGTATGTATGTATGTATGTATGTATGTATGTATGTATGTATGTATGTGTATATGTACTGACATATGTATGTATGTATGTATGTGTATATGTACTGATGTATGTATGTATGTATAGTATACACACATACATACATGTTATGGTAATATGTATGTATCGATGTATACTATACATACATGCATGCATGCATATGGAAGTTCATATGTATGTATGTATGTGTATGTATCATATACACACCTACATACATACATACATAATAAATTGTGTATGTATGTGTGTGTACGATACATACATAATATTATAATGCTTATTATAATATTAATTTGTTAAATATTATATTAATATGTTATTAATAATATTAAAATGTTATCAATTAGAGAACTAAAATGATTAGCAAATTTAGATAAGTGAAATGATTACCAAATTGACGATGAAAATCCTATAAATGCATATGAAATCTTCACAAAAATTTGACCATTTCGGCAGAGACAAATCTACTATGGACAGGGCTGAGAGGACGATCGGGGAGCGGGTATTGTTGAGCGAGGGGTTCACTGCAGTGGTGGAAATAGTCAACCAAAATATAGGTGCATGAAACCCTTAACATACAATATAGTATGCAAAAAGTGTTATTATTTTGGTGTGTATATATACACACACACGCGCGCATATATATGTATGTATATATATATATTTAGGTTTTTTATATATTCACATTCAGCCATATTTTAGCTACAACAAACTCTTACCAGTGAAGCGTATAATAACTTCAAATACTGCCACTATACATATACAAATTGCAGAGGTACAAAAATGAAAGGAAATGACTATATTATGGTTGATTGTGTGTATATGGGTGTATACACAAATATATATGCATATATATACATATACATATATATGCATATATGCATATATACATATATACTCACATATACACATAGTCGGCCATAATATAGGTGCAATATTGCTGCAAAATAACATTTGTTTGTTGTTTTTGTGTGTATATATGTATACAGATAAATATATATCTATATATACATATATATACAAAGAAGCGGTCATGATATAGCTACAATAAAGCTTCATTAAACAAGCATATCATTACTTGTAAATTAAAACTATTTACACAAAAAAAGATTGTAAGTAAATATGAAAAAAAACTTGCAATGAGTAGGTGTTGCCTATGTGAGGTTGGAACACAACCTCACCCGCATAACCAGAAGATAAATGTTTTCATTATGCCAAATGTGGTGTTGAAAAACACATAAAGTTCAAGAAAGGCATCACCAGTACTCGCCCATGGCCTCACCACCGTCAACGTCCATCCAAACCAAGATTGGGCATGAATGCAACTACTCAAAGTGCAAATTGTTCTCATGAATGGAGTTTTTTGTGAAGCTAAAGCAAGACTAAGTGAATGGTGTACATGTTGAGGTGGTAGGCATTAAGACATACATAGGTAGAATGTTGGGTAGTTAATGTGCATTTACTGGGAGTAAAGAGAGCTAGTACTGGCATGGCACCAACCCATGAAAGGTATTACATATGCAAAAAATCGGTTGATGACACATTTTGGCTCTTTTTTGGCGGTTTTTGAAAAATGTTTTGAAAACATTGATAAACATGTGCGATTTTTGCCAGAAAAAAATAGGGGGGTGCTAGCTGGACTATCAAGGGACATGTCAAAAAAAAAAATCCGACTTGGATGTTGTTGACGTGGACCCCTCGCTCAACATCGCCGGCCTACCCACCATTAGTCCCTCTCCCTTACCTATTGTAGGACACAATCTTTTGTTATCTAGAAATATTTACACTTCCCACAATGTTGCAAATAACATGGGAATGTTGTGTTGTTAAAAATTGACACAACCATGATACAAGTGAGTCAAAAAAATTGCAACACATTTAATTACACCCTTGCTAGAAACACCTGCTTGATCACTCCTAATCTAGTGGCTAGAGTCAATAGAGCGATTGTGAAACTAATGGCCTTTGTTTGTGGGGATATAGAATGTTATGGATGGTAGCTATGTTATTTGAATGGTGTGTTTGTGGGTTGAGTTAATAGTTGTGATTTTCTTGATTTAGTTCACAAAGCTTAGAGACTAAACCTTGTAGGAAATTCAAATTGGTGTTTGTTGTATCCCATATAATCTATAAGTTTTGCCTTGTTTCTTCATGAAAGTGATTTATGAGTTGACCTTGAATTTGGAATATTCTTAAAATGTGGGTCCTTATAGTGTTTTATCTATTTTTTCCATGATTTGGGTTTATTCCCAAACAAGTTCTTCAATAGAGATTTCTTGAATTAGCAAGTTTTCTCTAATATCGTTTTTATCTAGTCTTCCTTGACTCCAAGGCACATTGAGTACAATCACTAAATCGATGAAGAATGATGACTTGTTTTGTTTGATTGTTAGTTGAATGTTGAATACTATGTGTCTCATGGTGAGATTCAAGGGATTTATTTCTTGGTTGGTTGAATTTTGACCATTGTTTGCTTGTGGTGAAATCAAGGTCTTTCTTTCTTGCTGTTGTTTTGATATTTTTATTTTATTATATTATATTTCTAATGCAATTAAATATATATGAATTCGACTTTTTTTGTATTTTCTTGATTTTTTAGATGTGATCTAATTGTCTATTTTAGAGGAAATAAAAATATTTTATAAGTGTAAAATTAGGATGGCTTTTCCCTAATATGGTTTTCTATGTTTCTAGTATTTTCAAATTTAAATTTTAAATGTGAATTACTCTAATGGAGCAAAATGCATCTATTTTAATAAGCTAAAAATTAAATCTAGATCTAGTAAAGCAATAAGATTATAATCTAACTAAGAGACTAAAATTTTTACTTTCCCAAGAACAAGAGTGTATGGTAATTACCAATCTAACTACTTTTTGAAAGAAAATAAAAAATGTGTAAAATGAAGAGTGGCATCAATGCTTGGCTTATGTCCTCAATGATCTAGCATAGTGTGCATCCTCCTTTATAATAGTTGGGCCCTTCAATTGATGACAAGAAAGACAACATGGATATTGAGGCCCAATACTAGTGATAGAATGAGTGAAGCTTAGAAGCTTGGATAACAAAAACAAAAGGGTCATGAAGTCTTGTACAAGCATAAAAATGCTAGTGGGGGATGGAATGCATAAATTTGATCTTTTAGAGGTGATTCATTGGGGAACGGGAGCTAATTGGAAGATCATAGACCTATGATGGAGAGGGAACAAAAAAAAATTAAGATATCACTAGTTGGGAATGGACCACATATTGATTAGGAGAAGAGAAATAGTTAGGAGTGGTGGTTCAGTCAAACAAGAGATAATTCAATCAAAATAAAAAAGGAGGTTGATGATGCAAGGGCATCCAAGTCCACAGACGATCTTGCATTGCCCAAAAATATTTTCAATTTTGGTTTGTTTGGCTATTATTGGCATCTCTATACATCAAAAAAAAAAAAAATTGATTATTTTTGCAAAAAAAATAAATAAAATTTGCCTCACTATAGTTTTAAGGTTTGGTTGGTGGTTTCATGAAAATAATTAAATTTCAAAACTCATGTGAATTGGAGCTAAACTGTTTTACATGGGTGTTTATGACTTCATTTCACTCAATGTGGCAAATTTTTATTGCAAGATTTATCGCCAGTTGAGAGAAATTCAAATTTATTATTTTTGATAGGCAAATTACAGAAATGATAAATTATTGAATTTTATGAAATCTAGAATAAAATGGTTAGACAAGGGGCTTTAGGAGGCGATTTTAAGTAATTTGGCCAGTTTTTGGATGAAGATATGCTTCCAATCAAAAGTTATGCAAAAAGGAATGTTTCCGCATCCAATGCATCTTGTTGAAGTCATGTATTGTAATTCTCTCCATTTCATCCTCAAATTTATTTGTGAAAAATCATAAGGAAATATACAAAGCTCTTGTTTTTGCAAGGCATTAGTCATAATTTCCATCAATTGTAATTATTTAACAAAATATCTTCAAGCTGGAGTTGGTAGGAGTCAATTTGTTTCTTTAAAAGAAGCAGTTACAAAATATTTAAGATTTACGTTTAAATTGTAATCGAAATAATTGCATATTTGTAACATGCCCAATTTTTAACCCAAAGATTTTACCTACGTTTTAACCCACATGTGAATAATATATGCTTGCAAAATATAGCAATAAAATTCTTCTTTTCAATTTCAATAATAAGATGCACATTTCAAATAATCCCATTTTAAACTTCTATTGCATTTACAAAAGAAACATTACAAAATCCCAAGTAACGCTTTCATATTCCATTTCAATGATAATATTTTACCATTTACAATTTCTCAATAAGAAAAGAGATACATGAATACATACATAGCTTCCATGAGCTTTTAATGATATAGAGATACAAATGGTCCAAATTTCCTTGCTAGCATACATCCTCAAATTTTGACCGCCAACTATATGAGGGAGAGAATCAATCAAGGGATTTTCTGCCAACCATGGACTTACTGCGGTCCCTCACACATATACCTTAATGGTAAGATGGCCCTACCTTTTGATGAAGAGATTATCTTGGTGACCTCATAATTCTAGCCTCCCTGAGCATAGTGTTGGGTCCTACATAACTAGAGCTACCATACATTGGCTACAACCTACATGTATGATGTTCCCTGCCTAGTATGCAAACCTGGCTCTCAGTGAACCGATAGTGTAAAAAGTGGCTACTTACACTACTTTGGCCAAAGTTTGATATAATCATTCGCTCAGAAGTGAAGTTGTATGTTCACCCACCCCTTAGCTCGATTTGGTATTTGACCATTCATACTATTTTCAATCATAACGTACATTCAATCCTAAAGGTAATGACATAACAAAGTGACCAACTAGATTACTCCCATCTACGGAATATCCTAACCCCAGGAACAACCGAGTTAACCACCCATGTTCAAAAAGTGACATCTTAAATAAACTACTTCAAGATAACATTATTTCCCCATATTTAATAGTCTATGTAAGCATATAATGGTTTATGACAACCTAGATATAGATAAAATAGTGAACATATTCACACAATTCTATCATAAAGAATATATACATATACATCAATCAATAGGGTTTCATCAAACAAAATCCCACCAAAGTCAAGCAAGCTCAACCAAAATAAGAAATAACTTAAATTCATTCAAGCAAGCTCAATATGCATATAAAACATCTTTTTCCAATCACTTGCATTCATAAAAAAATACGATTTCAACATAAAAGGAATAGAGTAATAAAATTAGCATGCCTAGAATAATAGCTCCAAAAGATTATGTTGCTTCCTAAGCTCAAACCCCATAGTCACACTTGCTACTCCTAAACTTGGCCTAACTCCAATTCTAGCTTCTCACAAAACTCTCAACCAATGCAAATTCAGAAAGCAAAATATATTTCTCACTAAGCACTCAACAAATCACTTGCACAAAAAACTACAATAGAATTACAAAAGAATTAGGAGAAATCAAAATGAGTAAAAAAAAGGTAGAGAGGCTGCCTCTATTTATACCAAAAATTGAGAAACTCAATGCTACAAACAAGCTCCTAAATTTGCCACCTTTTCTCTTCTTGTTGCCACCACTCAACAATAAGACTAATTCCTCCTCTAAATGCATCAACTCAGCCAACCAAAATGAAATGTGGCTGCTAAAACACTTAGCTTGCAAACACATAAACAGTTCCATTATTTCTAGCTTATCTAAAATGGATGATTCTCCTTTTTCAAGTGACAACAATGACTCTTTTTACTAAGTCAATTAGAGAAATGTTTAACTATAGGTTTTGTATTTGCAAAGTAAGTTGACTACCCTCATAAGCTTCAGCTAGCTCTATTTTGACAAAGTCTCAATACTCATTTTAAGTTGTGTTGGTTTCACAAACTTTTAATTGTTTTCTTCCACCTATTGTGGCGCTTGCACTTTCCACATCAGCATGTTAGGTGTGATTATTATTTTTCAGCAGCTTTGAACATATTTCATTGTTCACTATAGCGGTGGCTTATGCACTTTGCATATTTCTTTTATATGCATTCACTTAGAAATATTTAAAAAACTATGTGTTTCCTTTATTCTTTCACATATGTAGATTATATGTGCACTTCACATTGTTATTAGTTTGATAGATTTTATATATGCCAAGCTCTATAATATAGCTCACGTTATATATGCACCCAAGTTTACCTTAAATATTTCAAAATAATTTTAAATATATATCAGCATATTTATTATTAATATATATATATGTAATATAACTTTCCTTGCTATATTATATATATATTAATATATATACATGTTTTATTAAACCATTATTTACCAATCACATATACATATATATACTAAAGATTATATATACATATATTGTTATTTTAATATTCATATAAACACATATTTTTACATATCCATCGATCGGTGTATATATATACATAATGTATCTACATACATATATATATATATATATATATATATATATA
>CM021110.1:175978880-176166657 GCA_007115665.2 Sequoiadendron giganteum
TTCACAATTTTTCCTTATTCATTCCCTTTTCTTTGTATTCTTGATTTATGCTCCTTTGATGTTTTTCTTTGGTCATTTCCTTATCATGATGTTGAATTCTAAATCAATCATGAATAATTTGTGGAGATTAGTTGAATCATAGTATGATAAAGCATCAAACCACAACCAAACAAAAGATAATGAACAATCAAAACCACCAATACACCACCACAAGATCACATAAATCAACCACAAAGATGTATATGAACATTAAAAATCACACACATTCACAACATGATATATAAGACATTCTCAATATAAACACACCCACAAGAATACCACCAATAGAAAGATGGTTTCCAAAAAGAAAAAACCATGGATCACAAAGGTATAATTTCTTCATGGACAAGTCAACTAGCTCTAGCATAAGATGTACTCACTTAGGAAGTACCTAATTGAGTTTAAAAGTTCAAACAAACTTAGGGTGTAATAGGTTAGATAGAGGAGGGCCAACTCTTTTTGTTGTTGTTTTGTTGAAGCTAAAAATTTAAATATTGTAGGGTTTGAAAGAGACTTTGAGGGTTTGAATTTTGTCAAGAGTAGGTTAACCATAGGGGGTCTAGGTTTTTCTAATTTTTTTTCCCTACATCATCTAGTATAAAAGGGGATTTAAGGTTACCCCTACAAATCCTCTAAAGGAAATGTGTTATCCTTTTGTGTTCCTCACTCCCTTCTCGATGTATATGTCAACTATGTGGGGGAGGGAGATCATCCTATAGAGGTCATAGATTTAAATGTTTCTAGGGCCTAATCAAGGGAGTACAAAGCCTATTTTATATCAACCATATCCACTCAAGGCTACAAGAACAATAAGCTCATACACACGCATATACACAAATAAATATGTGTATATACATATCACATGCAAAGAAAAAAACTTGCAACAAATTTTGGTACATCAAAATGCATATTTCTTCATTAAACTAAAAATAAAATCTATACAAACTCAGTATATTATTGGTAATCATACATGGGAATGTGCTTATGACCTAACCTATTTCCTCTTGCAATTGACCTTGTTTATCCCAATTATACACTTTCATGGCAAGGAAAGAATTCATATCAATGAAGTGCCTTATTTCTCTCCTCGTTGTCTTACTAATTTCTCCAATTCACCACAAAAATATTTCCTTAATCCTATCTATCACACTTTCCTACCCTTAATATTTCTCCTCTTGATTCCCATGTTATATATTATCTCTTCAAATGCATGAAGATTAAATATAATCAAATTGAGGAGAATGAAAACCTATATCTAAAGTCTCCTCTTCTTGCTAATTATTTTTCTCCTACACAATAATTGACAATATCCAACACCCCTATGTTGACCTTATTATTGGATAGAGGATTGAATCATTTATGATCTCTTCCTTTATTTCCATGTGCCATTATTTTTATTTTTTGTCCATGTCTTAACATTGTCTCCTCTATCACGTGGCCTTCTCTTTCTCTTTCATTTTTTTTGTGATTATCCTAACTTAGGTACCTATATTACTTATTGAATTCCCAATCTCTCAAATATGCACATATATTTATATTATCTCTTATTTTATGTGCACCCCTTAATTTCTTCTATATTCTTTTCCTTCTCAAATTGTTCCCAAAATTGTTGCTCAAAATCCCTATGTGCACCAAAATTAACATATTAATTGCTAGGAGTGATGAAGTACCAAGTTGAATTGTTAGCACCCTACTCAAATCTTCCTTCTTATGTTGGATATTGTTAAATATTCTTGGAGGTGAAGATGAACAACTTTAAAATGAAACAACCAATAAAAAATTCACTTTAAAATTTATGGCTACACAAAATGCATATGCAATTTTTATTGTTGACCATGATATCCCAATATCTATTTTGTTCGCTAGGGTAAAAGGTAGGATTCCATTTTATATAACCTTGATTAATTATAGGAAACCCTCCTAAAAAACTAAGGGGACTATCATTAAAATAAAGTTTCCCCTAGCTTAACTAGTTAAACTATGTAATTACACTTAAGTACTTCTAAACTCAAAAATATTAGCATTCCCTCATAATGCCTAAATTTTGTATTTCAAAATGATATGGTAGTAGAATTTAAGAATTAGGGACTTTATTCCTCTCTTGAAAGGTTTTTATTTTTAAATGTTAACTTTGCAATAATCACATAGTGGCAAATGAGATGTTATAGCAAGGGGGTTGGTGATATTCCAAGTGTATCTCTAGTTAAAGATATTTATGAAGATCACTTTTAGGGAGAAAAAATATAATCCTACCCTATCCAACCTACAAAGAAATTTCAAAAGACTAAGGGAAAAGAGGGAAGAAAGAGAGAAGAAAAAAGAGAACAAAAGAGGGAAAACTTTTTATCTACAAGAAAACATTATCAAATTCAAACTTTCCCTATGAACATAAGATTAACAATTCATTGATTATTATTTAATAATTTTAAATAGAATTGTTATTTAAAATTGATTTTAATTATTATTTTATTATTATTTGTAATTAATTTGTTTATATATAATAATTATTGATTGTTGATTAGTTTGTGTTTTTTACTACCCTCGTAACAATCTTTCAATTAGTTTTAGTGTCTATTATGTTATATACAATTAGAAACTCAATTGTAATACCTTGATTTAATCATAAAATTATCATTTATGTGTCAAGTTTGTCAAAATCCAAAATGATCGATTTCTAATAAAATTATAAACATGTTTAAATAATTAACAATCATTAATTTATTATTGATTATTATTTAATAATTTTAATTAAAATTGTTATTTAAAATTAATTTTAATTAATAATTGTTGATTATTTTATTATTATCTTGCTTTTTTCCAAAACTAATTCTTATTAGATATTAATTATTAATAGATCTATTTTTTAAAAATAAAAATTGAAAAGTTTTATTTATTTATTTTTAATAATTAATAAGCTTATTTATAAAAATTAAAATTAAAAAGTTTTATTTATTTAATTTTTATAATATTAATTATTAATAATTTACTATTTGTAATTATTAAAATCTTAAACATTCAAAAAATAAAAGTAACATTTTAGAAGTGTTTTTTCTTAAATAGGGGAGAGGAGCCGATATGTAGGCGGGGGCCCGAATGTGCGATGGGACATGCGCTCGTTGGGGCCCACACCTATACACTGGTCCTCCACAATGTAAGCTTAATTTCATCCATAGATAGGATTGATCACATCAAACATAAATTAGATATAAAATGCACACAAGTTAGCATTAATTTAAAAACTTAAAAAGTACACGGTGGCAGCCAAACATGATGAAGTGTATCCAACTTGTATCTAACATTGAACAAGTACCATTTCGACATGGAATTAAAACAACCCAAACACTAAGACATGCATCCTTCCCTGTAAACTATTAAACCCAACTTTTGCACCAATGCAGGCGTCACTTTCACATTAGTCACAACTACAGAAAATAAACAAGGTGCCAACTCAACAACTTTGAAACCCATCCAACCCATCTTTGACTGACTGGTGAACCCATTACAAGATTGTTTCCCATCGTAGCATAACCAAACCAACACACAAATGCATTCGCCTGTCCCGTCTACCATGAGATCTACAACATGTATCAGCTTTAATATGTCCCATCTTGCCAAGTAGGGTGCGCACGTAGTGGAGCCAAACACAAATATCCCACCTGCATCCATTTAACACTCCTGTAAGGCCGCCATTATTCAAAACAAAAGCATGGAAATGATTTCAAATAATCCACCAAACCAATCAAGTCAAGAATTAAAGGCTGAAATCAATCAAATCTCCAATTCATACGAAACAAAACTCAAATTCAAAAGAGGATAGCAAGTTATTTCACGACACCAAACAACCATCAATCAAATTCAAATAATTCCCAATTCAAATAGCCGTGAAAACCAACAAGTATTTAGTTATTTTGCAGTGAGCGACATAAGAAAAGGAGGAGTGACAAGCACATAATTGAACGAATTAACATCAAGGGGAGGCAACAGCTCAGATTCCAGTGCACCAGCATCCATATTGTACCAAGTTTTCCTTTTCACACTTGTTCTTCATTATAGCCATTAACAACATCCATATTAATCTTCATTACACCCATTACAGTCATATTACATGTTTCTTTATGTATCGGTAGGGTTTATATTGCAAATATTGCAGTCATAGGTTAGCATATGTGTTCCATAGGGTTTATAATGCATATATTACAGTCATGGTTTACCATTTAAGGCTTTCCCTAGGGTTTATATTGCAAATATTACAGTCATAGTTTACCATCTCTGTTTCCCTAGGGTTTATATTGAAAATGTTATAGTCATAGTTTAGCCTTTCTGTTTCAGTAGGGTTTATATTGCAAATATTACACTCATAGTTTAACATTTTTGTTTGATAGGTTCTGCATTATCATTCACTCTTCTTATCATAGTCTCACATCATAGTCTCATAGGTTCTGCATTATCATTCACTCTGCTTATCGTAGTCTCACATCGTATTCTCATAGGTTCTGCATTATCGTTTATATGTTACATATTGGTCATGGTTTACCATTTCTGTTTCAATGGTCCTGCATTATCATTCACTCTGATTATCTTATTCTCATAGGTTCTGCATTATCATTCACTCTAGTTATATTATTCTCATAGGTTCTGCATTATCATTGACTCTGCTTAGCATAATCTCACAGGTTGTGCATTATCATTCACTTTGCTTATCTTATTCTTCTTTCAGTTCTACATTGTCATTCACTCTGGATATCTTATTCTCATATCTTCTGCATTATCAGTCTCTAAAGTTTCTGTTGTTCAAACATGAGTTTGGTTTTCACTTTCCTGTGCATGAGAATGTTAATGTTGTAAATGTTTAAAAGGTTATGAGATGTTCTTAAACTCTAACTCCCTTGCATAGCTTGTAATTTTGTGCTTCTTACTCCTCTACTCCCTTATGTCGCTCACTCCAGAATAGATAACTCAAGATAACAAACTCCTGTTATAGAAGATAATCTCAATTGAAATGCAAGAAACTAAAAATCTAACAAATACACAAACTAAATAATCTTCTGTTCAAGCATCACTCTCTTCATACATATAAAGATAACTGTTAAAGCATTTGTGTTTATAGTTTACCATTTATTTTTCCTAGGTTCTGCATTATCATTTACTCTGGTTATCATATTCTCATATGTTCTGCATCACAAACTAATTATTCTTCTGTTCAAGCATCATAGGTACATAGATGTATTTCATAGTTTACACATAGTTTACACTCTCTTCATACATACACATAGATGTATTTCATAGTTTACCATTTATGTTTCATAGGTTATGCATTATCATTGACTCTGCTTATCATATTCTCATATGTTCTGCATTACAAAGTGATTGTTTTTCTGTTCAAGCATCACTGTTTTGATTCTAATTATTTTGTGTAGATGGCCAAGGGCAATGCAGTGGTGACCCGTACTGGGAACAAAAAAAAGAAAAGAGCCACGACAAGGTTGCCTGTTGAGAAATGAGGATGCAGATTCCCCCCTGAAATAGATCATGTTGCACAAGTAGATGAGGTTTCTACTCCTCAAATACCGCAGATTGAGGTTACTACACCTCAAATACCGCAGAAGGTAAAACAAATACAGAAGCTGTGGTCTGAGGATGACATGAAAAGGGCACTCTATGACGTTGAAGAGAATGACATGTCGATAAGGGGGGCTTCCAAAAAGTGGTCAATCCCAACAGCCACACTGTCCAAATGGCTAGGGGGTCTAACAACAACTTCCAAGAAAGGTCCACCAACAGTCCTCACAGAAGAGGAAGAAAATCGCATTGTGGAATGGTGCGAGCAAATGGCTGATATTGGTCATGGTCTTGAGATAGTCAATCTTAAGTCTGAGGTTGCTCAAATATGTCAAAATAGGCCAAACCCTTTCACCAATGGCTTCCCAGGGAAGTCCTGGTGGACAGGCTTCAAGCATAGACATCCTCAACTCGCATTACGAACTGCTGAAGGCCTAGACAAAGATAGGGCATTCAATCTTAGACCTAATGTTGTAGATGCATTCTACAAAACATTGTCTATAGCATATAAAGCCATGCCATATGGTCCTGATCGCATATGGAATTGCGATGAAACTGGCATCCAAGTAGGCAAAAATGGGTCCATGAAGGTGCTCGAAAGAAAAGGTAGCAGGAATGTCTCTTACATTATCCCAAAGAGCCATAACCATTCTATGTTGTGTCAATGCTGCCGGGCAGAGCATTCCAAGATTCTACTTGTTCAAGGGGAGTGCGAACATAGATAATTACATCATAGATTGTGAACCAAATGCTTGCATGGTAGCCCAGCCACATGCATGGATGACCAAAGACTTGTTCATAGATTGGTTGACCCACTTCAAAACCTCGATTCCAAGCGGTGTCTCGCCCATGAAAAGGGTCTTGCTGATCTTTGACAGCCATGGAAGCCACGTAGCACTCGAAACCATCCAGGAAGCAAGAGATATCGGTATAGATTTGTTAACATTGCCATCACACACATCACATAAGCTACAACCGTTGGATGTGAGTGTGTTTGCACCTTTCAAAGCTTACTTCAAATCAGAACGTGCAAAATTTTTGTCAAGGTTTCCAAACATTGAAGTGAGGAGGAGAGAACTTGCAATGTTAGGCAGCAAAGCAACGAAAAGAGCTTTGACAGTTGACAACATCAAGGCTAGGTTTAGAAGGATTGGTATATGGCCACTGAATCCCGATGCACTTGTCAACGACATGCATCCAAGTGAGACATTTGTGGTCAGCGAGGATGTTGACGTAGTTGAAAACATTCTCAACCTTTTTGGACTTGGTGTGTCAAGTGATGATGTCATAGTATTGCAGTCCACTCTTCCAGATGGACACATGTAGCCTGCAACAGAAACACAACACTCACCTCATACATGTCCTGCTGAATCAGTTGCACAAGTGGTGGTTATGGAACACACCCCTCCCATGGTGGATAGGACCATTGATCAATTCAATGAAATTTTAGGTCTTCCATCACAACGAATCCAATCATCCTGGTTGGTTGAGGGAGCAATGAACTTGGGCATTAATTTGGAAGTCCCAGAACAAGAGGATACCTATACTTTTCCATCACCACCACCAGAAATTGACCTTTCTCAAGTTGTCCATTACTATTCTCCTTCTTGCAATTTAGATTTACAAGCCAATGAAGATGTACCACAGGGCTCACAGGTAGTCGAGGAGGTCATTGGCACATAGTCAGATGGGACACAAGAAACACAAACAATTCCGCACATCGGCAAGTTCCTCAAGTTGCCTGTGCACACTGTCTGTTAAATGAAATCCAAAGCAGGTGCAATTCAGATCAGTAGACAGTCTCAATTGTTGACAACAGATGACTACATGAGGCTGTTAATGGAGCAAGAGCAAAGGAAGAAAGAGGTCGAGGAGATAAAAGCAAGAAAGAGACAACAAAATGCAGAGAAAAGGGAAGAAAGAATTGTGGCAGCGGAGTTGAAGGAGAATGCCAGAATTGAGAAGGACATACTGCAAAAAAAAAAAGAGCAGCAAAAATTACAACAAAAAAAGGATAGAGATGCAAAAAAGGAGCAAGAGAGACTTTACAAGGAACAGGACCGAAAGGAAAAAGAGATTGAGGAGGCATAGAGGGCTTTACAGAGAGAGAGGCGGTTAAGGAACACTTCTAATCCGTTGTCTCAAAGTAATGGAGTCTTCCGTGATATTCTCAACATTAATATCCCTCAGTTCTCCACAATAATGAATTATTCAAGCCTCTCCCAATCTGACTTTAGGGGTAGTCAATATCCATATCAATTTGGCACTTGGGATGTACAAATGTCTTCACCACCAACCCCAACACATGTCACTTGCACCCAATTTACCACTCCAAGTCCCACTCATGTATGCAACAATCCTCGTTGACTAGAAGGGGACGAGAACATGGCAATGGGCACCCCAACCAGCCAAGATCCTTTTCACAACAGCAGCAGCTAGATTACAAATGCTAGTTTCATAGACTTTAGAAGTATTGATATTTACAAATGCACCAAAATTGTGGACAGTTGTAATTTTTTGATAAGTACAGATTGACTGTTATTGTTTTGTTTTGTGAAGTAATCTGAATCAGATTTGAAAAAGTGTTGTATGTAATTTGCAATGTATGCTTCTTTGTTGACATTTTTAAATATATGAGAATTACAGATGCATCGTTTTTGTTTTGATTTGCAATGTATTAGGATCATATTGCAATGTGTGTTCTATGTAATTTGCAATGTGTCATTGTTTTTGTTTCAAATGTTTGCTTCTTCATTGACATTTTGTCATTTTCTATTCCTTTTTCCAAATATTTTGCCACGTGGAAGGTCCAACTTTGTCCACGCATCAAAAAAAATGGAAAAAAGACCCGTCGACCGATACAGACGCACCTCGGGTGCCACTACCTGTGTGGCTCGATGTCCAAAGGTGACAGCCTTGCCACGTCAACTCCTCCCAGTCCACCACCATAACAATCCACTACTGAGCATTTATCACTCACCACCACTTCCTATTCGTATCCACTATCTGAAATAAATGTTGTCACCTCTCCTAAGCTCCACGCCACCCCGCAATTTTATTCCAACCAACCTATACATATGCATATACATATGCATATGCATATGCATACATATACGTAGACATATGCATATGTATATGCATACATATGCATATGCATATACATACTTATATGTATATGTATATGTATGTAGATATGTATATGCATATACATATGTATATGTATATAGATATATGTATATGTATATGCATATACATATCTATATACATATACATATGCATATGCAAATACATATCTACATACATATGCGTTTATTCTGAAACGAACTGCATTGAATGCTCCCAGTGCCTCGCTCTTCTCACCATTCAACCAGCCTTTCATTTTCCCGAGTAAACATTCCGTCTTCACTTGCTCGCCAATACCTGCTCATTTCGTCATCTACAACCTTCGCCGTCTCACAACAACCTGCAATGCTCAGAGACCATATCTTGTTTGGGTAGAAGCCGATACGGAGATGGGTAGACGCCAATTACTGAACGTCACCAACAACTCCACTTCCACCATGCAAGCAGCGAACGGGTTCCTTGCCGCCATGAACGGGTTCCATATACATATACATATACATATGTACATATATATATGCATACATCCACATACATATATTGTATATGTATATATATATATGCATACATACACATACATATACATATGTATATACATATGCATATGTATATAGTTATGTATATGTATATGCATACATATACATATCTATATACATATGCATATGTATACACATATACATATTTGTATACAATTAAGTCATGCAACTATTCTATCTTTTTCAGGTGCCATTGATGAATTTGGGGGTGTTAAATTTTTCATAGGTGATGGCAACCTATGCTGCACGGGTCCACAACTCCATTTGAATTGTGAAGTGTTGCATAAGTAACCATGAGAAGCCTTCACAAAACCAAGTCCCCTAAGTCATTCAAATACAAAGCTATGGACACCTATGTGAAGTGCTACATAGGCCACACATGTATATACATAAAACATAGACATACAAATATACATATAGGTTATGCTTCATCATTTCAATCAACTAAGCAATAGAGACATGTTTTAGGGAGACTTGATTTTGTGAACGCTCGTTTGATGGCAACCTATGCTGCACGGGTCCACAACTCCATTTGAATTGTGAAGTGTTGCATAGGGAACCATGACAAGCCTTCAAAAAACCAAGTCCCCTAAGTCATTCAAATACAAAGCTATGGTAATCTATGTGAAGTGCTACATAGGCCACACATGTATATACATAAAACATAGACATACAAATATACATATAGGTTATGCTTCATCAATTCAATCAACTAAGCAATAGAGACATGTTTTAGGGAGACTTGATTTTATGAACGCTCATTTGATGGCAACCTATGCTGCACGAGTCCACAACTCCATTCGAATTGTGAAGTGTTGCATAGGGAACCATGACAAGCCTTCAAAAAACCAAGTCCCCTAAGTCATTCAAATACAAAGCTATGGTAATCTATGTGAAGTGCTACATAGGCAAGCATGAAAGGCCTTGGGAAAACCAGGTCCCCTAAATACATGTTGTAAGAAAGCTTTAGTGCTCAATATTGATCTATGGTAATACATGTGAATACTTGAAGGTTTTCATGGCTATTTGACTTGGGAATTATTTGAATCTGATTGATGGTTGTTTAGTGTGGTGAAATAAATTGCTATCCCTCTTTTGAATTTGAGTTCTTTTCGTATGAATTGGAGATTTGATTGATTTCAGCCTTTAATTCTTGACTTGATTGGTTTGGTGGATTCTTTGAAATTGTTTCCATGCTTTTGTTTTGAATAATGGCGGCCTTATAGGAGTGTTAAATGGATGCCGGTGGGATATTTGTGTTTGGCTCCAATACGTGCGCACCCTACTTGGCAAGATGGGAACAGATTGAAGCTGATACGTGTTGTATATCTCATGGTAGACGGGACAGGCGAATGATTTGCGTGTTGGTTTGGTTATGCTACGATGGGAAACATTCTTGTAATGGGTTCGCCAGTCGGTCAAAGATGGGTTGGATGGGTTTCAAAGTTGTTGAGTTGGCACCTTGTTTAAATTAATGCTAACTTGTGTGCATTTTATATCTGATTTATGTTTGATGTGATCAAGCCTATCTATGGATGAATTTTTTTTGTTTTTGTGGAGGACCGGCGTATAGGTGCACACCATATAAAGTTGACACCCCCAAATTAATCAATGGCACATAGAAAAGATACAATTGTTGCAGGTCTGAATTTATGAATATAGACATATACATACACATACACATAGACATAGACATAAGTGAATTAAACACGACTGTAGAGAAGTATAGGAAGAGGCAGCGAGTGATAAATGCGACATAGTGGATTGTTAGGGTGGCTGACTGAGAGAAGTAGACGTGGCAAGGTTGGCCACTTAAGACCTCTTCACACATCTATACACACACACATTTACATATAGACATACACATTCAAACATACACATTTACATATACAAATACATATTTACATATAGACATACACATATACATACACATACACATAAACATAGACATACACATAGACATAGACATACACATAGTCATAGACATACACATATCCATACACATACACATATCCATACACATACACATAAACATACACATACACATACACATAGAAATACACATAGACATAGTCATAGACATACACATATACATACACATACACATAAACAAACATAGACATAGACATAGACATAGACATAGACATAGAAATATACATATTTACATATCCATACAAATTTACATAGATTTACATACACATACACGCAGACATAGACATAGACATACAAAAACACATACACATACACATACACACATAGACATTGCCATCATTGTGAAGATAAAATGAGAAGTTGCTAGAATGAAAGGTTGTAAAGTTGACAAGTGTGCGAGGCATTATTAGCATTGGATGCAGGTTGGCTCAAAAAATATGCAGTATGTCATGAAAGTAGTATATGTATATGTATATGTATATACACATATACATATACATAAATATATAGACATATTCATATACATATACATATACATAAACATAAACATATGTATATGTATATGAATATGTCTATACATATGCATCTATATATAAGTAAGATGCAAAGACCTTAAGCATATACAAGTTGGATACACTTCATCATGTTTGGCTGCCAACGTGTAATTGTTTTGTTTCAAAATAATTACAATTATTTGTGCATTTAATATCTGATATACATATCCATATGTCTATGTATATGTGTATGTATATGTCTATCTATATGTCTATGTATATGTCTATGTCTATGTATATGTCTATGCCTATGTATTTGTCTATGTCTATGTTGATGAAGCAGAAACTAAAAAAAATAGAACAGCCCCCATATATTTCCAAGACACAAAATTAAGGTACAATAATTGGATGACTAATATGATGGAAAATAACCTATGCAAAAGATAACACCCCCAAAATAACCAATGGCACCTAAGAAAAGATAGAAACATTTGCATTACAGACTTATTGAAGGATATGGGTTTTTTTTTCATTTAAATGTTATTGGTCCACGTGGCCTGCCATGTCGACAGTGTGATTTTGGGTGCATACGTATCGGCTCCTCTCCCCTAATACGTAAGCGGGGGCCCTAATGTGCTATGGGACATGCACTCATTGGGGCCCACACCTATACGCTGGTCCTCCACAACATAAGGTTAATTTCATCCATAGATAGGCTTGATCACATCAAACATAAATCAGATATAAAATTGATGGAGCATTACCCAAAATCAGAATCAATGATAATGCAAAACCTATGAGAAAACAATAAGGAGAGTAAATGATAATGCATAACCTGTGAGATTACGATAAGCAGAGTGAATGATAATGCAAAACATATTGAAAAGAGATATGATGTAATATAAGCTAGACAATTATTTGAGTTTTGCTTCCCCTTTGACATCAAATAGTTTCTTATTTTTTGTAGTTAGGATATTGTTTTCACTATGTACCTGAGGTAGAGGATTAGTTGGTTGATTGTGATAATGAATTTTAGGTGAGAATAAGAGATTGGATGAGACTATCATTAAGACATGTTATAATGTTTAATCTAAATTGGGATACCCAAGGCATGAATAAGGATGAGTCTGATTCAATGGATAAAATATACTTCAATCATGTATAAATGATGTTCATTCTTGCTATCAATTTGAATAATAAGAATGTTAAACAAACATAGATGGGAGAACAATAGTTGCACTAAACAGGAAAAACGGAATGGATACTAAAAGGACAATGTAGAAATAATATTCTAAGGAAAAAAACTATATATAGGATCCTCTTCATAGCTTTTATTTCTATCACATATGAGAATTGAGACCTATATGCTATGGGATCATATCCTTCTTTAATGAATCTCTAGTGGCCCTTATGGTTTATTGGGGCTTTCTATTCCTATGTATGTCTAGTTGGTGTAGACATCATCTCTTTTTTTCCCCAATTTACTTCCTATGGAGAATAGTTACTAGGCTTTAGTAAGATAGTTGTCTAGATGTATTGAGACACCAATATTTTTTGTTTTCAAGTGTTTCTCTCCTCTATTTGTTTTTGTTTGGGAGGTGGGGGATCAATTTTAAACTCCCATTTAACATTCTTTCACAAAAAATATCTATATTTTCTTTTATCTCCTATCTTTATGTGAACTCAAATATTGATATTTTTATGCAGCTTGTATTGATTATCACATACTCTTGCTTCTTTCAATTATAATAGGTGTACTTAGCTTAGCTATGTTGAGTGCATTTTGGCTATGATTTCGGCATCATAGGATGTTAATATTATAGGCTTTTCATTGTTTCTCTCCTCTATTTGTTTTTTTTTTGGGAGGTGGCTGATTTTCTGATAACAAAAATTTATGAGCTACATTAATTAATCAATGCCTATTGTAAAACCATAAATCAAAATATAGTCATTTGACTAAAAATGTTAATAGTAGCTGAAAATCAAAATCCATTGCAAATGAGCTGAAAGTTGAAATTACCAATTACAGTCCAGGGTTTGTATGCATCTTTATTTACTGTTTTTAGATGATTCTTTTCCTACTCAATATTCTTATTGGCAATTTGGATCTACTTATTATGTCCTGCCACATGATGACACTAATGACTAATGAGCTATTGATGGTAAATTCTTATCAAATTCTTTAAAAACTTGTATAGCAATATGTTGTATGAATAAGTGAAACTATTTTAAAAATCAAATCTGAACGAAGTTCTGTAATGCTTATACCCATTATATGAGCATAAGAAAGTATCAATATAGATTCATTGATGAAGACCAAAACATGTATGATGAAGAAACTGACAAGCCTGCATGAGCTCGAACATCCAATTTAAATGAGGAACTTGGGCAAGTTGACACTATACTTTCTGATAAAACTGGTACATTGACTTGCAATTCAATGGAGTTCTTGAAGTGTTCCATTGCAGGTATTGCATATGGTGGAGGTTTGACAGAGGTGTAAATAGCAATGACATACACATACACATACACATGCACATGCACATGCACATACACATACACATACACATACAAATACACATAGACATACACATACACATACACATAGACATAGACATAGACATAAACATACACATACACATAGACATACACATACACATAGTCACATACACATAAACATACACATAGGCATACACATAGTCAAATACACATACACATACACATACACATAGACATAGGCATACACATAGGCAGACACAGACATAGATATAGACATAGACATAGACATAGACATACACATACACATATACATACACATAGTCACATACAAATAGACATAGACATACACATAGTCACATACACATAAACATACACATAGTCACATACACAAAGTAATAGACATACACATAGTCACATACACATAAACATACACATAGTCATATACACATAGTCACATACACATATACATACACATACACATACACAAACATAGACATAGACATAGACATAGACACACATGCACATGCACATGCGGAACGTATGAGAATACAAGAAGCAGAGTGAATGATAATGCATAACCTATGAGAAAACAATAAGGAGAGTGAATGATAATGCAGAACTTGTGAGGTTATGCTAAGTAGAGTCAATGATAATGCAGAACGTATGAGAATACGATAAGCAGAGTGAATGATAATGCAGAACCTATGACAAAACGATAAGCAGAGTGAATGATAATGCAGAACTTGTGAGATTATGCTAAGTAGAGTCAATGATAATGCAGAACGTATGAGAATACAAGAAGCAGAGTGAATGATAATTCAAAACCTATGACAAAATGATAAGTAGAGTGAATGATAATGCAGATTCTGTGAGATTATGCTAAGCAGAGTCAATGATAATGCATAACATATGAGAATACGAGAAGCAGAGTGAATGATAATGCATAACCTATGAGAAAATGACAAGCAAAGTGAATGATAATGTAGAACCTGTGAGATTATGCTAAGCAGAGTGAATGATAATGCAGAACCTGTGAGAATACGATATGCAAAGTCAATGTCAATGCAAATCCTATGAGAATAGGATAACCCTAAACTATGACTGTAAAATTTGCAAAATAAACCCTACCGAAACATAAATGCTAAACTATGCGTGCTATATTCTCAAAATAAACCCTACTGAAAGAGAAATGAGGTAAATATGAGTGTAATATTTGCAATATAAACCCTACAGAGCAAAATCCATATAAACATTGAACATTATTACATGTCAAAATAAGAAAACAACCAACTGCATTAATATATTTAATATAAACATAGTGATGCTTGAACAAAAGATTAATTTCCAAAGATTTAGTGTGTTTATGAACACAAATAATGCAGTGTTCATAAACACTAAACTTCAACAAAATAAATGAAATTTGCAACACGAAAAAACCAATAAAACAAAGCAAAATTTCAAACCAAATAAAAATAGAAGAACAATGGCCAGCCTTAGTGAGCAAGCTCACTTGGGTTGAACATGTGACGAACCCCTTCGTTGCTTGCAGTGACCTTCATGGCGGTGAGGAACCCATTTGTTGCTTGCATGGCGGCGAGGAACCCGTTCATGCAGCGAGGAACCCGTTCGTTGCTTGCATGGCGAAAGTGGAGTTGTTGGCGATGTTCGATAATTAGCATCTACCTGTCTCCGTATCGGCTTCTACCCAAACACGATATGGTCTCTGAGCATTGCAGGTTGTGGTGAGAGTGTGAAGGTTGCAGATGACGAAATGAGCAGGTATCGGCGAGCAAGTGAAGATGGAATGTTTCCTTGAGAAAATGAAAGGCTAGTTGAATGGCGAGAAGAGTGAGGCACTGGGAGCATTCAATGCAGTTTGTTTCAGAATAAACGCAGGGTGGCGTGGAGCTTAGGAGAGGTGGTAGCATTTATTTCAGATAGTAGATAGGAATAGGAAGTGGTGGCGAGTGATAAATTCTCAGTAGTGGATTGTTAGGGTGGTGGACTAGGAGGAGTTGACGTGGCAAGGCTATCACCTTCAGATGCTGAGCCACACAGGTAGTGGCACCCGAGGTGCGTCTGTATTGGTCGACGAGTCTTTTTTCCATTTTTTTTTATGCGTGGACAAAATTGGACCTTCCACGTGGCAAATTATTTTAAAAAATAATTAAAATAATAATTTATTGTTTAATTAACCTTTTTCTCTAATGGGTTATTTTTTTAAAATGCTATTGGTCCATGTGGCCTGCCAATTAGACCGTGCGATTTTGGGTGCTTATGTATCGGCTCCTCTCCCCTAATGTTTTTTGGAAAACACATGCATTGAGTGCTTGGTTGATAAATTTGTAGGTTTGGACTTGGATTTAAATCTACCATCAATAAAGGTGTTCCACAACTTAGATTGGGCATACTCACATTGAGGTTTGGAGGAGATGATGCCATGTAGGGATTGCATAAATGTGAGTTTTGATAATCAATTGGAATTGCGAGACTTGGATAGGGGTATGTGCAGGATCATGATGGGCCAAAATGTGGTGATATGTAGGCCATATGATGGTCCATGTGTCTGACGACTTTTTTTTAACCCAAAATTGATGAAACAAAAAGGGTTTTTAGAGGAGATTACAAGATTTCCACCAATATAAATTATGATTTACTTTGAATTCAATAAATAATTATTATTCATTTTCTATTAGAATTACGAATAAAGTCTTGATTGATAGGCTGATTGAAAAACATCTATAACTTTCAAATGGTATCACATTTTTTGAATCTAAAACATGTGTCACATTCTATGCTTTGCATATTATAGGATTAAAAAAGAAAAAATTGAATTTCATGAATTTTTGACCAAGTTAAGGTGGTTAGACAGACGAGATTTTCTATTTTTTAAAAGTCGTAATAAAAAATTCATAATTAATTATTTACTTGGAAAAAAATTATTAAAAAATATGCATCACATCGAAACATAAGTCCTCTACTTATACCTAAAAGCTTATAAAAGAATATTATCATTTTATTGTGGTTAGGGTGGTAAGACAAACACCTACTTCTTATTTTTACCCTAAAATTTAAATACTACTGTATTGAAATTTTAAATTTTCACCAAATAGATTTAAAAATAAAAATAAAGGTCTAGTATTTTAGAAACTACATTCAATTTTCTACAGATTCTATTTTTACTTTTTTTTGAAATAATATAGATAACTCATTCAAATTTTTACGTCAATTTGTCTAACTCTAATTTTTTATCTTTTTATTGCCACTTAAGGGCCTATTTTTTCCGTGATGATCCTACACATACCCATAGCTTGATTGACTTGGGTTATTCATGATGTACATGGGTCGAGTTTAAACTCCATGTTTTTCTTGTTTTTTGACCTTGTTGACCTCTTAGGGGTTTAGGATCAATGATGAGATGAAGGATGAAAAGGGTGAATAATATGGGTGTTTAAACTTTTAGGAACTTTGGATCAATGCTAGACTTTAGGAATTGATTTGATTTGATTTTGAATAAGGATAGTTTGACTAAGTGTGTTAATTCAAACAAGGTGATAATGGATTGGATAATCTGACTAAGAATGTTAAGTCAAACAAGATGATAATGAACTTGTAAACCTTAGGAAGTTGTGTTATCCTAGAGTAAAATCATACAAAAAGGTTAATTTGGCTAAGTGTGTTAAGAAAAACAAGATGATTTTGAACTTTTAAACCTTAGGAATTTGTGTTATCCTAGAGGTAAATTTGTTCAAATGGATTGATAATTTGACTAAGTCTATTAAGTCAAATAAGGTGATGTTGATTTTTTCCTAAAAGTCTAGCATAAGTGATGTTTTCAAAGTTCCCAAGAGTTCATTAATGAGATGATGTTTGATTGATGTTCGATATGGGGGAAGTGTTTGACTTGATCCTAGATGAACCTAAGAGGACTTGTTTACAAGACCAAGGTTTTGAAGAACATGCTTTTCCCTACGAGTATTTCAAACCAAAAGATCAATGTTCACATGGAAAACCATAAGATAAAATATTGCAAGCACATGTGTGAGGTTCAATTGGAGTTAAACTTGATTAATGACTTGCTTTTTACCACAAAAAATTCTTACTTAGTTTTTCAAATTGAATGTCCAATGTCCTAACTTTCTTTTATCCCACAAAGTGTATTATGTGGAAATCAAGGAAATCAAGGCAAAGGTTACCTAATGTTGACTTTGGGAGAAACAAATTGAGTTGTTTGAATTTTTAGAAGTCTTTTAGAGATAAGAATCCCTAGGGATAAGCAGTAACATGTGGACACCTCTAGGGTATTTTTTCTTCCAAAGGGTTTGAAATTCTGATGATTCCTTGAATGTTTGTTTTCCACTATTTTGGATCCAAGAAAAGTGTTTTCGATGCCAATAACATGCACAATCCTAGGATGAAAAGACAATATTTGTTGGGATCCTACTTGGATAAATCCAACTACGCATATTCAGTGTGGATAATTAGATGCTTGACCACACAGGCTCCCCCTTATAGTGCACTCTCTTCTTGGGCCAGCCAAGCATCAATACCCATGAATCTCCCATGGCATACTTTTCATCTCTACAATGGAATCACATGTATACATGGGGTGGCTTCAGAGGAAATGACCTCTTGCACCAACAAATAGAAAGGATTTTTGGCTTCTAAATAAAATCTTGTAGTAAGGGCATCCAGTTTAGGGGATGCAATGATAAACTCCTTGTGAGAGATCTCCCCACCCTTGGAACAAGGGCTTTACACATCATAAAGATACTAGGGGAGAGTTGTCATGCGTCACTTCCCATTGTCCATGGACTTCACCGTGAACACAAATTTATATAGAGGTTTGGAAGAGCTTGGCTTTAACCCATTACTGCTTGAGTCTTTCCCTTGGGGTGAGTACTTTTTCCCACCAAGGCAGGCTCTCTAAAGGTGCACAATAGCGAGTAAGTGCATTCATAGTTCGATCATATTTGCTTGTGTGAACAAAGAGAGAACACTTGCAATGCCTTTTTCTCACACTAGAAAAAAAAATTTAATTTTAGAACCCAAATGAAATGTGAAGGAAATCTTTTAGACAACCTAATATTACCAAAATTCTTTTAATTTTCAAGATCATCGTGAAGCATGAGATAAGTGCCTACGCATTTCAATGGTATTAGTTTCCAAAAAAGATTACAAAGCAAGAAAGACTCATGTTCATTTTTATCCTCAAGCAATGATGAATTAGTTTTATAGCACCAAAACTAGGTCTCGAAGATTTTTTGTTCAATTTTAGACCAAATCAAAGAGTCTAGTGAGTTTCTAAGTTCAATTTTAATCCAAGTGTGAAAAAACATGAATTGAGGATTAATTATCAGCCCAAAAGATGAAGTGAGTTGGTTTAAAATAGAAAACGAAAGTGTAAAATAGAAGCCCTAGATTGTAATAAGCATTGAAAAATGATTTTTCAAGTCTTAATTTCAATGGCCCAACCCTAATATATTTGGTTTTATCCACCTTGATGCACCATCATATTAGTGATCCTCCATTTGAGAGAAACCACCATTGATTTTGTACACCAACTGTTATGCCAAGTACCTATAAAAGAAAGAAGAAGAAAAATCAGTTTTTCTTCTCTTTTACTCAATCATTACTCTTGAGTTAACATCAAAACACATCATACAGAAAAAAAGCTAATGTTGGCAGTCCAAAGGCAAAGTCCTCAAGATTGTTGCATTATCATTCAGCCTACATGGTGAGATCATGTATGAATGCATACAACATAAAGTACATTTAGCATTCATCTTGCAAATTTGAAGGATACAAGAAAGCCTCTTGCTAAAGCATGAATTTTTAGTCAAACGTATTTTCTCCAACAAGATGACAATGAGTAAATTGAATGCAGCCATAAGAAAATTATGAGAAAATTGATTGCAATCAGATTTGGAAGTTGATCCCTAAATTCGCTATTATTAGTAACCAAATCTTGAAGTCGACAACTGACCTTTCAAATCCTGTACAAGAAAACACAAACATATTAATTTTATGTGATAAATGAATGCATGCTCAAAGTTGTAAAATTGAGCTAAAAGAAAAACACATTGATTGTATGCAATAAATGAATGTTAATATTTTTCATCCTACTTACATGCCATTTCGGTTGAAAAAAAAAATGGTTAGAAACAAAATAAACCCACACATAATGTGACAATGGAAATTGAAGAGTGATACGCCTTTTTCTTTAATGAAACACACCAACAATACAGTTGTGAGTGAGTACACAACCTAATCATGGAATACAGTAAGTATTATCACCTCTATACATGTATATGTCCTTTCCATGACACATCTATCCCTTGCAGAGATAACAAACACTGAGAAAATATTTAGTAGGTAAAGTGTGGAAATATGCCAAGGATAAAGACATCTCCTCTTAAGTGTAATCAATCACCTAGGTCTTGTTGACAAGGCATAAAAGGAGCAAGGTTTTGTTAATGCTTTCTTTTCATTTGGCGTAGCGTGCAACACAGGGCGATCAGAGTTGGTGGGATGCGTGAGAAGCAAGTGGACGGGAAACTCCACGCTTTCACACTTTAAATACCCTTACAATTACCTATACCTATTCCTATTCCAACCTCATTAGAAAATGATAAAAGGCTTTAGAGGTGCGATTTCTTCAACTATAAGGATTGCAACACAAAGAAAATATCCTTCAATTGTTCCAGCTTGGCACTACCTATTGATTACAAAGAACTTATTAAATTAGTAACCATTAATTAATAAAATCCTCCTCTCTAAACTACATGACACCCTACATAGAAATATTAAGAAAAACAAAGCACATTGATCGCCCACAAAAAATGACTGTAGCATCCATTATGATGTAATTGGTAAGAGCACAGGTAGCCACGGGTGAACTGCAGAGGTAGGAAAATAAAGAATGGAGATCTCCCTAGTGATGTTGGAGTCATATCCAGAGTCGTTCACCAAATAATTGAAACATTAATATCTCAGCTTGCTGACTACAATATAAATTCCTGGAGCTATATAATGAAGAAATCATGCACATCTATAGTCTATGAATTAGAATAACTGCTTGTCTAAGCATCAGTTTAACGCCAGTCATTGTACATTTCCTAGGTCGTGGTGGAAATGCTATTGTGACAATCCGCACGGGCCTATCACCAAAGGTGGATCTGCAATTCGATTGCCTTGTTCATCACGAATCCATTGTTATTGATCAATTCTCAATACATAGAAATTTATAAGTTCAAACACGGCGAGAGTACTATAGAAACATGCACATGAATGAAACACCTTCAAGTAAATACATGAGAAAATGGAACAACTTCCTTTGCTGCAACACTTATATTAGACTAAAAGTTATGTCAAAATTAATAGTGAGACTAGTTGGAATGACTTTTCATGTATCACTTCGGGTTTCAAAAGGTACAAAATACTACTTCACAAAATGCTTGAAAGATATGTTTCAAATGTATGCGTTTGTAAAGATTTTTGTAATTTTCAAGCGAAGGCTAAAGCATAGAAAAGGCACGTCAACTGTTTGGCAAAATCCCTAAAAAAAAAACCACAAAAAAGACATGTGAACTGTTTAACAAATGTATGTAAAATGTTGCGGCACAGAGAAGGCGCGTGAACTGTTAGACAAAAGGAAAAGCATAAAGAGGGTACATGAACTGCTAGTGATAGCATAGATCTATCTCAGCTTAGCGAAAAAATTCAACATGATATTTTCCAAATGCAGGACTTAATACTAAGTGGGTGGACGAAAGAGGAATATTTAATTTTGATCAGAAAGTCATGGTGCCCTGGAGTTATTGAAAGAATATTTGCCATGATGCCTAAGAAAGGACTGGACTGCTTGATGTGACACCTATATAATATGCATGGCAAGTAAATGAATCAATAAGCAACATACGGAGGTCAAAGGTAGAACCAAACCACTAGATCAAAGGTTGATCTAAATACAGGTGTAGTAGATAAAGCAGAAACAAACCAAGTGAAAACAAACCAATCTCAAAGGAAAGGTTATACAGTATTTGGTACTCCAATTACTGAGTTAACATCAATTAGATTTCATGATACTCCAAATAATTATAATAATAATACTGATATTGACATTAAAAATGTCATTGGGATCCTCATAACATGCAAAGGGACCAAAACTATCCATATGATATCTTGAATAAAAGGTTGATTAGAAGCAAAAATTGAACACAAATCTTAAACTGAATAACTGTCCTCCTTCTAGCACCAGATGTGAGCATGAAAATCTGCAAAGTTATAACTTAATAGGGTGATCCCATAAAGCTGGTTTACAATTTTTGAGAGGAACTGATTTTTGCTGAAATCACATTTTTTTAGAAAATATAATGATTTAAGCCTTTAAAAGTTCCATTTTAAGGATTCCAATTGAAGAGGGTTTGATCTAACCACCTTAGATCAAAACCCCTTGGATAAAACCTTGCTAGTTTTAAACCATACCTATAAATGAGTCTCCTTTACACCTATCAAAATGTTGATAATAAAATCACTTTTGATTTACCTTTTGTGGGATCAAATGAATTCATTTAAAATTATTATGGCAGTCCTCGAAATGAGCTATCCCATAAATATAATTTTATTATGTTTTGGTTTTATTATGTATGTGTTTTTTTAGTTTTATTAAACATAGGTTTTTCACCGAAAATCATGCTCTCTCTTTTGCACATGTGGAAAAATAGAAAATTATCAAAATAAATATTTTAAAATATGTTCATGTTGGGTATTGATATCCTTGATCCATTTAAAAAATAATAATAATTCAATTTCGATACATACAAAAAAGGTTATGTTGTATACAATCCGCCTATGTCTGAATTGCAATTGGTTTGACTTTGAAACTCTATTAAGGAAAAAAATATTCAATAAAAAACTATGAGATCAAATGAAAGTGCTAGATACCATAGTTACAAATCTAAATTTGAAAAAAATAGAATTTTATCCTTCATACAAAAAAAGTTATGTTGTATACAGTGAGCGTCACTTTTTATAAATGTTGTTTTCTGAAAAAACCAGTTTTCGTGGGAGATGGAAAAAGAAGTGTAATATTATTCCAAAAATTTTGAAAAAAATGTTTTTAGAATCTACAGAAAAAATTTGATGAGACTCTAGTTTGCATCATCTTCAAATTCCTCATGGTTTAGCCGCTATAGGTGCCCGAATGTGAAGATTTAGTTAAAAATAATAATTTTAGTGTCCAGTTTGACCAAAAATTGTAAACCACTATTGTGGGATCACCCGCCCTCATTAGTAAAGTTAGTTTTGAACCTTAGCAAATCAACTAATCTTATGAAATAAACCAACATGCTAAACAAAACTATCAAAAGACCCAATAAACTAATTGAAAACATAAAAAAACATGAAGGATACCTATTCCATATTGGATTGGTGCAACCTTGAGTATGTAAAGGAACCCTTTCCCAATCTTCTAAGATAAACTCAAATGATTAAAATATAATGCTATGATGAACTAAATTATCTCTCAAATGAAGAGAATAAATTTGCATGAAATTGTGTTGTGTGTTTGAAGGAGAGAAGCCTTGAATTGATAGGTGAGTTTGAAAAGATAAGAGGCAATATTGAAGAATGTGGGATTAATCCAAAACAAATAGGAAAGAGCCACTTGTCACCATGTGAATAGGCCATGGTTGTGCAAGTTTTGGCCAATGTTCCCATTTGAAATTTGAAAAATGGCATTAAATGCATATGGTTGAAGGATTTGGGCGGAAATTTGTTTGGACAAAAAAGTCAAACAAGGGGAGTTAATGAGGGCATATTCTTTGGAAATATTCTTTGTGAGGAAAATAGAGGTTTTGATAAATCAAAATAAAAAACTTATTGTGTAAGTGGGAAGAGCTAGAGGATGGGACATGGGTTAGTCTTAGCATTAATCAAGGATTTGACTAATTAAGCAAGTGATTAGTTGATTGTGACACTTTAACTTAAATTTGTGGGTTAAAATAAATCAAGGTGAGAGGAAAATGAATATTAGTCATTTAATTAAATACATGTGAATTAACTAAATGAAGAGACTTTAGGAGGTTAATTAATTAATTTGATTTAATTAATTAAGAATAAAATGATCAAATATGATGTTAATCAATAATGTTAATTTCGCATGTCTACAGGATCATACACAGATCACAAGTACAATAGGATTAGCTCATTTGCATATCCAATTACATTAGTGATTGGCTCTAGCATATATCACAAATACACATTGACAAGCTCCATCATACATCACATAAACACATTGGTGAGCCCCATTGTACATCACATAACATAATAACAATGGTTGAATAACACATCACAATGGCTAACACATGTCCACAATGCATCCTAGATAGAAACAATATCAGTGTAATGCACACTATATCGTGGGTACTATCCTTTCCACCAGTCTTCTGCACCATTAAATAAATGGGAAGAGAATTTGGTGCATCCCATACTACACCACGGGTTTGTCCTCAACCCCACAAGGATAAGTATATAGTCTAACAACTAGGAAGGGATTTGATACATCCCATACTACATCATGGGTACATCCACCATCCCAAAGGGTTTCCCATAGCATTATCAGTCTCTGCCTTGTAAACTTGACTTAGCAATTAAGGGAATTGGGGGAGACTTTAATAACTATTCTCCTCTTTTTCCACATGCCCTCTAATTTTTTGGTGGACAGGATAATGGAATACCAAACCTGCATTAATGACATGTCTCCATCTTCTTCTAGTACCCTCTCCTCATAATTATGGGTGTCTTTTGTTTCATGTATTTTTATTTATTTTCCAGCTAAACAAGTTTACTTGGAAAGTTTAAAATTCATTTAAGGGATGATGGATGCCCTTTTCGTGCCCATTTTGGCACCATCCCTTCTTAAATGCAATGGTGAATTGTCTTACCCACCCACTGACACTATCCTTTCAAGATCTATTTGTAGACACATAAAAATAACATCATCCATATCGCTCTAACTAACATTCAATTCTGCTATTAATCAGTCAAAATAATTTATTGATTAATTCCCTAAGGTTCATCATATTTAATTAAATAAATCAAATTATTTAATTACGTCCTAAAGTTCTTCTTATTTTATTCAATAAATCAAATGTAAAACTCCTAAAATCCTCCAAGTTAATTAACCTCTAATCATGATCACCTATTCTCTAGCTTTTGACTCAACTGGAGTCAAATCTAAACTCTGAACTAACCCACCCACTTGCACCAACAAATCATTTATGTGATTTATTAATTCTTCTAATTTCTTTCAAAAAGGCATCAATATGGAATATTTTGTCAATTTGAATCTTCCCTCCAAAGGACTTATCCCTTCCAACAAAGCATTAAATGCTCTTACATGTCTCTTGCACAAGTCAAAGTTTGCATTTAATGCACCTTTCATCCCCCCTAAACATGTCATTTCATGCAAAATTCAAATTTGAAATTGGCACATTGGCCAAGACTTGCACATTCCTCACCCTCTCACACCTTGACAAGTTTCATCTTGTCATTGGCTTGTGAATAATCCCACATTCATCAAAAGCTCTCACTCTTCCAACCTTGGATCTATAAAATGCAAAGCATTTCTCCAAAACAACAACAACACAATTTGAGAACACATTTGATGCAAGGTTACTCTCTACATGTGAGAACTAATCTTGCTCTTCATCACACCATCACTATCATCATCTATCATCTTGGCATCATCTTGCTTATCAAAGGGGTGGGAAAGGGCTTTCTTTCCATATTTCAAGAGGCACCACTCCCACTATGGAATAAAGTTTGATCTTTATAATGCTTTTACTTAGTTGTTTTTGTTCTAATTTATCTTGTTATCTTAGGCATGATCAAATATTTCATAGGGATGCTCTATTTGGTTTGTTTGATTTAACTAACAATACTAATGTTTCTTGTTGTTTTTGAGTAAATACAGATTTAGCATCTACAAAATGGCGCTAGAAGGAGGGCACCCTACAAGTATTGCATTCGTTGAGATATGTAAAATGTCTTAAGTTCTTAAAAAAAGAAAAGAAAAGCTAACTCGTTCACTGACATCTTAGATTTAAAGACTAAGGATTGTCACTTTTTTTGCTTCCATGAAGCTCAACGTATTCCTCTTTATAATCTCATTTACTTGCCTTGTTTGATTCTATTTAAAAAACAAAAAATAGTAGAAAATGCCATGGTTTTCTCTGCCACTGTGCTTTTCATTTATTAACCATTTTGCAGCTCCTACAGATTTCAAACTAGCATCATTGTACAGTTCGATTTATATCCATTCATTAAGTCAAATCATACAAGACTCGATTTACACGCTTGAATTATATGCATCCATTAAATCACTGAATAATTGACAGGTGAATGAAAATGAAGAGGTATTTATTAATAACGATGCATATGCTTAGTATTAGATGCACACATTTGGATTTGTCTGAATATTGATCTTTAATCTGATTTGATATCCTAACTTATGACACAGGTGCCTCCCTAGTATTTAATGCTCTCAATCTATGGTTTTTATTAGAGGAAGTCTTGTCAGTAAATATCATTGTTTTTCTCAGCAATACTGATTAAAAAATTAAAAAAAACTTGTGGTCTTACTTTATTCTCATTACAAACCTAGAGTGTTCCTTTTAAATTGTTTGTTTTTATTGTCAAGCAACTATTCACCAAATGTGGGTGCCAGTTGAATAGCTTGCTGCTCACATCACGCCAGTTGCTTTCGCTAGTGCAATAATCTCCATTCTTGCATAAATGTCTACTAGGGAAAAGTTTGGGTGCCTTCGCCATGCTTCCAATCATAACATGAACACTGGCTTGTTGTAGCTTTATTCTCATGATGGACATCAGTATGTTTGGAGTAGATTTCTTTGAATTTGGAGACCACCCCCTACCTGTGTTTGCCTTTGCTGAGATATAGTTTATTGCTCTTTGAATGCGTTGGTGGTTCCTCTATCAGCTTTTTCTTATGAAACAAGTAATCTAAAGTGATCAAAACATAACCAGAACAAGCCTTGCTATGGCTTTATTCTCTTCACTATCTTCTTACAGTTCTGAGGTCAGTATGTTTGATGTGGATCTCTTTGAATATGAAAACCATTCACTACTTGTGTTCGCCATTGCTGAGATACAGTTTATTTCTCTTTGAATGAGTTCATGGTTCTACTATCAGCTTTTCCTTTTGAATAGATTAATCTAAAGAGATCAAATCATACTCTGAACACGCCTTGCTATAGATTTATTCCATTTCTTATAGTGTTGGAGGTCAGTATGTTTGGAGTAGATTGCTTTGAATTTGAAGACCATCACTTGTCTATGCTTACCTTTTTTGCGAGATAGTTTATTTCTTTCTGAATGCGTTTGTGGTTCCTCCATCTACTTTTCCTCTTGAAACAAATTCATCTTATATTCCAGTAGATATGGTATCAATTACATGGAAGGTCTTGTCCAATAAAAGTTGAAAAGGAGATGTGATCAATGAATACAAATAGTAATCTACAAGTATTGATGCGCTGCAAGCTGCCAATGATGTGACTCCTTGGAAGTGAGTCGCTGGTCTTTGGTGATTCATTTTGACTCACCTTCAAGCCATTCTACACCATATTTGGCCAGCATAAGACATTAATGCAAACGCAGGAACCAAAGACGCAGTTAACTCTTGTCCTAGCATCATTTCTAAAGTCTTTTAAATACTGTGCATATCTTGCAATCTCGGTAGTCCTTAAAGACATCACTATCTTTTAGCCGCTTTCCTAGATAGTTCACGTGCCTTGTCTATGCTTCCACACTACACATCAACCAAGGAAGGATGATAGCAAAGATCCTGCAGGGAGTACATTCTGACAAAGGTCGTCGAATTCAATTTTACACCTACCATTGGTATTAGTTTGATTTTTTTTTAGAACCATTCTACATTTTTTATCTCAGATTTGATTCAATCGTAGGAAAAATGTACTATCCATTTCTTTTTCAACTAAGGTTTGGCATTCTATTTGCCGGCTGCAAAATGTAAATTATGCTGACATACATTGTACTAATAGATCTCCTACAGATTTTCCTGAAATGCGATCTGTTTAAATACAATAGGTAATAAAAATCGACCATAATTTATGTTGTATTGAAATAGAATATTAATGGCAGGTCAAGTGCTTTTAAATGGTGGTGGATGTCTTATTGAGGATGATTTTCTTTAGTGAGATATGTTTTGTCAATTTACGGGCTTGTCAGATGACTATGCCTCTTCTTTTTTTAAATTCTCTTGAGATCATATTTGGTTGATCTCCTTTGAATATTTCCAAACACATATGAGCTTGAAGTGAACGTTATTAAGTGCACAGATTTTGTATACACTGACCTAGTCCCCATTCATTCTTTTACCATAGATAGGTTGCCACAGGCGTGAAATTTTCTTTAAGTTGGTTGCCCAAAATGGTAGTATTTTGAAAACTGTATTGGGAGGGAATATCAAGAAAGCTGACCGTTTTGTGGGTTAATTGTATTCATTGAATACATTTCTAACAATTATCCATGTCTGCCTTTTCAATATAATATGGCTATTTACAACAATTGATTAATGTGCAGAGAGTGGTAAGCAATCTTAAATTGGTAAGATTGAATCATTCACATTTATACCTTTGGAGAAGATTTTCATATGAAATCTTAGATTGGCAAGATTGAATCAATAGCAAAAGAGGCTATTCTTATTATTTACAAAATTTCCTCTTTATGAAGAATATTTCCTTTAAAGTCTTTAGAAAGGGAGATGATTGGCAATATTGTATTCATCAATCATGAGTTCTTTTAATCCAATTTTTTATTGTTTATGATTGGATTAAATGACACAATCTTCACATGATTTATCTTTTTTATCTTACACGGATTTCATTCACAAAAAGAATTTGCAACATAAGAAATGATCTTTTAGGAGTCTTGAAGAGGATTGAGCACTAAACTTGAAAATCACAAAGCATTTTTTAATGCTTAGAGCATCCAATTTCTATTTTCGTTTTCAGTTTTGAACCAACTTACTCCAAATTTTGGATTTAAAATTAACCATTACTTTAATGCTTTCAAATTGGTTAAAATTTGAACCTTAGAAACAGTTACTAGATTTAAATTTGGACTTAAAATTGAACAAGGCAAACTTCACATCTCAATTGGTGCTTTTAAAACGAACTCATCACTACTTTTGAGGTATAAAATGAACAAGTGTCTTTCATGTTTTGCAATCTTTTTCACAAATTAATATCATTTAAAAGACATATGCACTTCTCTCACGCCTCACAGCGATCTTGAGAATCAAAAGTCTTTTGTGATATTAAGTTGTCAAAAATATTGCCTTCACACTTTCATTTTGGGAACTTAAAATTGAACAAAACATCTTGCGAGTGTGAGTAAACGTATTGCAAGTGTTCTCCCTTTATTTCTAAACAAAGGTTGATCAAACTACGAATATGTTTACTCACTTTTGTTTATCTTAGCAGGCCTGCCTTGTGGGAAAAAGTACTCACCCAAGGGAACGACCCAACTAGGAACACAATAAAGGCAAGTGACTTCCAACCTGTATATAAGTGTGGATTCTTGAGGAATGTTCAAGAATCATGAGGATTATTCTGTTGAGATGGACAAAAATGGACTCTCACCAATGTTGGATAATTCCCCATGAATGGAATGCCTGCATTAGAACCCTTTGTTTAGAAAAAGGCCAAAACCTTGTCTATTTTGTTGGTGCAAAAGGTCATGTCATTTGAAGCCACCCCATGTTATACATGTGGTTTTTTTGTGGAAATGGAAAGTATGCCATGGGAGATTCATGGGTACTAATGCTTGGCTGACCCAAGAAGTGTGTGTTGTGGAGGGGAGCTAGTGTGGTCAAGCATTTAGCCATTCACACAAAATATGCATAGCTGGATTCGTCCAAGTGGGAACCCAACAGAATATTGTCTCATCATCCTAGGGTTGTAAAGTGCTTGGAAGTGGAAAACACATTGCTTGGTTCCTAAAAACATTTGAAAACAAACATTCATAGGACCTTCAAATTTCAAACCCCTTTTTAGGAAACAAATACCTTTGATGAATTTAAGCACTCTTTCTTTCCCTAGGGATCATATCCTTAAAGGTTTCTAAGTGCTTGGATTCTATCGTCATTTGTTTTCAACAGGGTTAAACATAGGAAACTTTTTCCCTATTTTCCTTGATTTCCACACAAATGGACCTTGTGGGATGAGAAAGAAAGTGGGACATTAGACATATAGTTTGAAACATAAACAAGCAAGTGTCTTTCGTAAAAAATAATTCATTAAGCGAAGATAAAAAGACAAATTGGATTACACATGTGTTTTCTAAAATGATTGGTTTACAACTTTTACTAAAAAGCTTCAAGAAACAATCCTGAGTTGTATGCATTCTACTATCAACAAAATTCTAAACTTTTTGAAAGGTTTGCTTTCCTCCCATAGGAAATATAGCGTGTTCTTCAACACCAAGGTCTTGTAAGAAGAAGTGTTATTCTAGGTCACATCTAGGATCAAATTCAATCACTTTCATCCATCTCCCAACCATCAAAATCACTAAAAAAAAAATAACCTCACCAACAACTCTTGGAAACTTTGTAAACATCTTTTATGCTAAACTTCTAGGCAAAATCAAATCAATTTGTTTGACTTAACACACCTAGTCAAACTATCATCTTTTACACGAGTTTTCTCTAGGATAACGCAACTTCCTAGGGATTACAAGTTTATCTTGTTTGGCTTAACAGACTTAGCCAAACTATCAAAATCATCACCTCATTTGACTTGACACACTTAGTCAAACTACCATCTTGTAGGAGTTCACTCTTGGATAACACAACTTCCTAGAGTTTTATGATTACATTTATCACTCTTGATTGACTTAACACACCTAGTCAAACCATCAATCCAATCATGATCAATCAAAGTCCTAAAAGTTTAGCATTTCCTTCAAAGGTTCTCTAAGAGTTCCATTCATCCGTATCACTCATTTTTCGTTATCTCATCCTCATCATCACTTTGATCCTTCAATTATCCTAGTTCTTCACTTCTTTGAACCTAAGGTTTAGACCGATCTAAAGGATTAGAGGTTCATCTCTTACATTCTTGAAAATTGATCTTCATTTTATGGTTCAAACTCGATCTCAACACAAGAGGGACATGGAATATAAACTTGATCCATCCATCATGAGCAATTCAAGTCAACCAAACTATCCAAGTCTCACAATACCAATTGATTATCGAAACTCACATCTATGCAATTCAAACATGGCATCATTATCTCCTCCAAACTTCAATGATACAAATGTGAGTATGCCCAATCTAAAGTTTGGAACACCTTTCCCAATGATAGATTTAAATCCAAGTCCAAATCTGCAAATCTATCAACCAAACACTCAATGCATGAGTTTTCCAAACAACATTATCCCACCAAATCCATACATGCCAAGTACAACTTTACCAAACATGAACATTTTGAATCCGCACTTGGTAAATTTTGGGGTAGACATGTTTGCAAATCCCATCAATGTTCAAAATCCAAGCAATATGTTGACGAGTCTAGGTATTGATCCAAGTGAAGGTAACACCATGCAAAATCAAAGTTACCTAAATCAAGGCAATATGATTCTTAGGTACAAAAAAGTTCAAAGTCAACCTATAATTCCAAATCATCCCATTTTGCCATCGGTATCACAACAGCAGGTGGCAACCATCCAAGAATTCCAAACAATCAACACCATATCCAACCCACCACCACCACCGCCGCCACCATCGCCAAAACAAAACACAACCAATTCATTCTCCATCATGTCGCAAGCCGCTCAAGAAGCTTCCTGTAAAAAGGTGCTCCAAAACCAACAAGACGCACAAGCTGTGCAAGCCATACATGTTGCTTAGATGGCACAAGAAATCCAACAAGCACAGACTCAAGCACAAGCGCAATTCCAAGCTCAAAAAGTGCAAGCGCAAGCACAACAAGAAGCATATCAACAAGCCTTGCAAGATTACCAATTACAACAACAATACGACCAACAACAAACATTTTTTGCACAACAACAATGACACGACCAACAACAAGCGTTGTTGGCTCAGCAGCAAACACATGCATTACTCACTCAATAAAGCTTTCAATAGATTCCCACCACAATTGTTGAAATCAAAAATCAAGATCAATCTATCAATAAGCACCTTGAAGATGTTTCCACTTTGAGCAATGATCAAATCAACATACACCAAGAGCTACTTTTCAATCACGATCAAAATCCACCAAAAATACCCAACAATGATCAAATTCAAGAAATGTCAACATCACTTGAAACTATGGTTGAATACGTTGGCAATTTCTTTTCCACAATTATTGAAAAAAATGTTCAAGATCTTGAAGATGCTTCTACCCAATCCAGTGATCAAATTAGTATTCATCAAGAGCCACTTTTTAGCGATCTATTTCAAGATGTGTTAACATTATTTGATCCCATTGAAATAATCCATGATTCATCGACCAATGATCATATTGAAAATGTCTCTACATTGCCTTATGAGTTAGAGGACATACCTCAAGAATGTATTCCAAAGCATGATCAAAATCTTCCATCAAGGTCTAGCAATGGTCCTTCCCAAGGCATATTGACCTTCATCGACCTCACAGTTGTGAATAGTGAGAATATTTGACACTACACTTGATCCAAATCCATTCAAAGGACAAGTAGATATTAAGCCACTTCCCATTCCTAATAACCATTTCCAAGAACCCTTGGTAAGCAATCTATCCTATGAAATCAACCCATGTCAAGAACTTGATCCAAAGCATGTCAAAAGTGGTTCTAAAATCACTCAAGATCGAGAATTCGTTTCTCCAAGATACTACAATGATCTAATGGGCACTCTTCTATCTATACAAGATGTCGTAAATGATGATCATATCCATATAGCACATATTCCTCTATCTACCCATGAGATGCTTTCTTTTGATGGACATGTAGATGATCTTCATTCAAAACAAGAGTCTCATACTCTTGACATCGTTACCAAGGTACAAGAGTCTCCTACTCTTAACATTTGTACACATGATCAAAGTATAGAAAAATCTAGAGACATACCAAAAGTGGATCATGAAGAAGGCTTCTATAGAAGTTGTGAATCAGAGACATCATGTGGAGACATATCAAAAGGCTTCTACAAAAGTTGCAAATCAGAAACATCCTGTGGAGACATAGCAGAAATGGGTCATGAAGAAGGCTCCTACATAATTCATGAATTAGAAACATCATGTGAAAGCATACCAAGAATGAATCATGAGGAATAATTTTACAAGGACAATGAAGCATCAACACTTCTTAAAGAAGCATTACAATCTGATATCTCACAAAATCAAGCTAAGGATATCAATCAAGAATTCATCCCACATGTGGAGGATCCTATCACTTATAAACTTGGATCACTCACCTTTTTAAGGGCAAGCTACCTCATCAATAATGAAGTTGTCACTTTTGAAGATCCACCACAGAGTAGAGAAGGATTAGCACCTTGTTTCCAAGGTAAATCATATCCTATTGCAGAAAAAAAAATTCAGCAGATGAATTATCAAGGTAGAGGATTAGGCCTACATGAACAGGGTATCCTAGAACCAGTGCAGGTTGTTGGAAATCCTAAGAATCAAGGCCTTGGTTATTCGGTAATCAAAGGATATAAACATATCAGGGATACTTCTATAAAACTAGGGGCAACTTCGTCTCAAGCAAACGTCAACATAGGGAGCACGAAGAATCCTTATGATGAAACCAATGCCAATACTACAACCTGCCACGTCATGAATTTTCATCCACCCATCACCCCATCCACAAATTGGGACCAACGTCAAAAGAAAGATTCCAATCAAAACACAAAGATTTCTATCAAAGAAAAAGAAGAAGTGAAGCGTGAAGGACAAATCAAATATAGGTGGATACCAAAGAATACAAAGAAAAATTATCCCTATCATACTCCATTAGTCAAAGAAACTATGGGGCAAAATAAAAAATGGAAAAGTATCCATCAAAGATGTCCGCAAAGGCAAAACCAGGCTTCTCAAGCAATGTACAAACTGTATCGAGCTGTTGGTCCTAATTCCATGCACACTTCCATATCCACCCATTATTTCTCATCTTCCCAAGTTTGGAGAGTCAAAGATTCCAAACCATCAACCAATCCATCTGTTATTCCTAAAAACACTCCATCCAAACCTCGATGCATGATATCCAATTCTTACATTGACCATGTGTTGGCAATGACCCTTCATCATAAGGATTCAGAAGGCACTCTATTGCGATGTGCGCACAAAGACAGAGTTAACCCCGGTATCAGCAAAGCAGATCAAGGATCTCAAAAGTTGCATTCAAGTGCACGTATCTTGGCAAGGCAACTTCTTCAAGAAGGATACCGATGGAATATTATGACAAAAACATCAACATCAACAGTACCAGGTGGTTCAGCATCACCTTAAAATCTCTCAGAAAATACAAAAAAAAATAAAAATATAAAAATCCAAAAAAAATTAGAAAAAAAGGATTGAAAACAGTAAAGAAAAAAATCCTCCTCTAGTGAAAACCACTAAGGTGGCACTTTGGGCAGGTACCATGATAAAACTTGGCAAACAGGCATCATGTGTAGAATCGAGCATCTACGTGCGCCAGTTCAGGAGAAAGCATCTTATCACATCCATAATAAAGCCAACATTTCATCCATATCATCCGTTCATCCATGAACCGTTTATCCAACTCATTACCATCTATCCGCATTATCTTGATAAAATTTTGTTGCACACTTTATACTTGTTTATGGTAAACGTCTTGACATGGGTCATTTTCACTGATCCCATCCTACCCCACGTTATCTGAGCCAGGAAACATTATCCAAATGAGCATTCCTCTATTCGAACACCTTATCTTGTCACAAGATAATCTTTGGCATCCTTTGCATGCTTACCGTATCTATCCATACACCTATTCAAGAATCCACCCATGGCAAATGTTTCGTACATTGCTAGACACTGGGGGAAAATATCTGCATCTTGCTTTGGGAATAAATCTTGATCTATGTCCTCTAAACTTATGTGTTGATCCAAACATTGGAAAACGTGAAATCAAAATGGTCAAAGAATTTGTGAGCCGAATCCAAATCACTAGCCCATGGAATATTTTGACAAGACAATGGTCCTTATCAAGCTTTGTCTTTCATTGAGCATCAATCCAAAATCAATATCAGTCACAGCTAACTTGTGCGTCAACGTCACATCAAATCATCAAAGCTATTTTGTTCCAAATCAAGCTTCATCAATCTTGATCAATTGAATCCAATCAATTATCACCTTGTTTGACTTAACACACTTAGTCAAACTATCATCTCATGCACGAGTTCACTCTAGGATAACCCAACTTCCTTGGGTTTACAAATTCGTTATCATCTTTGTTTGGCTTAACATACTTAGCCAAATTATCGAATCCAAAACCACCTTGTTTGACTTAACACACTTAGTCAAACCATCCTCGTCTGTACAAGTTTACTCTAGGATAACACAACTTCCTGGAATTTACAAGTGCATTATCACTTTTGTTTGACTTAACACACTTAGTCAAACTATCAATCCATCAATTTGATCGATCAACATTAAGCTTGGTTTTCAACAAAATCCCAAAATAAAGCACTAATATCATCGCATATCCAAATTGTCAAAATCATGCGAAAAATACAAAAACATTCAAAAAACTCATCAAAATTTCAAAAACATTCAAAAAATCAATTTGAAAATCAAAAACATCCATATCATTCAAAAATCCAAAAAACATGTCAAAATATCAGAATATCTTCAAAAATTCATCATTGAGTCTTGTCAGTATTTCACCTTGGTCGAACTACGTCGTCTCTGAGCTTGAATGTAGGCAAGGTTGATCTTTGATCATCCCCCGAGACAATTAAGGTCAGTCCTTTAAGCAATAAAAGGGCAATCCATTTGACCATCAAGTCAGTTCGTCGTCAATCAAACTACGTGGTCTCTGCATGTATAACGTAGGCAAGGCTAATCTATGGATCAGCTCCCGAGACCCCTAAGATAGGTCTTTAAGTTAGTCTCTTCGTCATAAATCTTGAAAATACTAAAAACATTGAAAAATGTGAAAATACCAAAAAAAATTGTAAAACATCTCAAAATACCAAAAATAGCCTCAAAAATATTTGAAAAAATCCAAAATGGTGCACCCATTTCATCTCGCTTTCACCCGCGAATTTTATCACTCATAATAAAAATCAATTGTCGCCTTCACCCTTTGGTAAGTCAATCAGAAGCAAGTCTAGCAGGTTCCCAAGTGAACACTCTAATCGTCAGAGTCTTGAAAGTCTAGATCAGTGAGTCAACAAGTTGGTCAACTCAGAATATCGATAGCTTATCACCCAAATCAGTCCCATCAAAACCCTGATCACAACATGTCCTAGGATGAAGCTTTCCTACAATGGACATAAGCATATGGTACCCCACAATAGTTTAGCCTGGCTAGTGGTACGAAGAACATTAGCTTGTTTGTTTACTTTATCTTGGTCTTTTTTTTACTTATCTTATATTGCGCTCATTCCAAGGACCTCTCGATGATGCCTAAACAAAACAGGTTTACAGAGAAAGGAATGGGGCAATGATCATTATCTTTTTATTTGCTATGCTTGTTGGATATTCTTGTAAAATAACTTCGTCATGCATACTTTGTTATATTTGTAGGAAGGATGTTTTAGGTATCTTGTTGACCACATAAGAAGGCTTGCCTTTTTTATGTTTTGGCCTGAGATGTTTGGAATATCTTAACTGCATTCTGAATAATGTTATGTTTGTCAAGTTTGAACAAGAGTACTCCTATATGTTTGACGAGTCAAAGTCCATCACACTAGGCGCCACGCCATCCTGGTTCTTAATACCTTGATGCATCGCACCTACATGTGTTATCAAACATAAAGAAAGGTATGCTCTTTATCTCTCCCATCCTTGGTTAAGAAATACATCATCAACATTCATCATCATATCCAATAAAGTCTCAACGACTAATAGACTTGTTGGACTTCTACATCTTCTTGAATTTAAGGGTTTATCTCTCTCATTCTTCTATCCTTTTTCACACTAACAATGCATCCATCTTGCATCCATCTTGCATCTTTCATAATCATTTCATATCATCATAGCACAATGCATCCATCCTGCATCTATCTTGCATCTTTCATAATCATTTCATGTCATCATAGCACAACATCATCCATCACATCCATCTCACATACATTTCATAATCATTTAAGTTGTTTAGGACAATATAAATTTGTTATTCTAAGCATCTTCCAAACATCTCATTTTCATCATCATTATCATATAGATCATATAGTCTAACCATCCATACATTCATTTTAAACCTCTTTGTCGCGAGATCCACCTCAATCTTTTCGCTCGATCTCTCAAGGGGGCAATGTACTAACGCACTTTTTTTCGTTGGGGCATCTGAAAAAATCATAATTTTTTAAAATTTCGATGTCAGCAGCATCATTCTTTGAACCAATGCAACGAGTACATTGCTTCAAAGAGGGGAAAAATATAGACATGCAAAATATACGCATGCATATAATCATACTTCATTCAACATTATTTCATCTATTAATTAAATAAACCAATTTAATTAATTCACTTCTCTCAAAATTAAACAAATCCAATTATTTAATTATCTCCTATAGTTCCTTTTTTAATTAAATCACGGATATCTAATTAAATCACTCATATGCATTTTCCTCTCATTTGATTTAAAATAAATACAAAAATTGAAATCAAATGTCATATCACCTAAACTCCTGTTAGATTAATCAAATCCTGATTAGTTTAATCCTAATCATCTAAATCCTTTAGATTCATCCACTTGCACAATAAATTATTTTAATTGATTTATTAAAACACCTATTTTCCCTCACAAAGGCATATTCCAAAAGAATATGCCCTCATTAACTCTCATGTTTGACTTTTTTGGCCAAACACAATTCCCCCCAAAACCCTCAACCATATTCATTTATTGCCATTTTCAAATTTGAAATGGGCACATTGGCCAAAACTTGCACAAGCATGGGCCAATCCCATTGTGACAAGTGGCTCTCTCTCATTTGTTGGGTTTTAGTCCCACATTGCTCAATCTTGGCTTCTCCTCTCTCAATCTTTCCTATAAATTCAATGACTTCTATCTCATTTTTCAGCTACATTTTTTAGAGCATCCTCATTATAGGCAACTTGAGTTCATGAGCATCTCATTGTCTATCATCTCATCATCTTGGCAATCTTGCTTATCAAGGATTGGGAAAGGGCTCTTTCACATATTCAAGGAGCACCAATCCATCATAGAATAGATATCTAATATGTCTTCTTTCTTTCAACTAAGTTAGTTTGTTATGTTATTATGCAAGCATGTTGGATTATTCTATGGAGATTTTGTTGTTTGTTTTGTTTAGAAAACTAACCATACTAAAAGAAAGTGTGTATGTGGATATGTTTTCTAACCAAATTGTAGATTTCACCATCTACAATCGTCCATTCTCCCTTAAAGCTAATTGTGATATGTTTATATGCCTTCAAATTGCAGTATGGTACAAATATTTCCAACCCTTTCCAATACAACATTATCACACACACACACACACACACACACACACACACACACACACACACACACACACACTGCAGAGATACATAGATACGTAAGTTTCCTATAGCCTTGTTCATTTACATTAAACTTGTGCATTTATCTATTTCTACAATATCAATATATATATGACGCGTAATACTGAAATTGCATGCTGAAATTTTTATAATACTTTAAAGTTCAACAACAGTATGGTACAAATATTTCCAACCATTTTTGATACAACATTATGATATATATATATATATAGAGAGAGAGAGAGAGAGATACATAGATACATAAGTTACTTATAACCTTGTTCATTTACATTTAACTTACATATCTATCTATCCCTACATATATATATATATATATATATATATATATATATATATATTGCAGGAATAGATAAATACATAAGTTACCCATATCCTTCTTGTCACCCATATCCTTCTTCATTCACATTCAACTTAATTAGATGTATGCTTTGTTTGTTTTTCAATTATTGTAACATGTATGGTAACCATTTTTGAAACAACATTATGAAACATTTACATAACTTGAAACAACAGTATGATAGAAATATTTCAAACCCTTTCTTGTATCATACCGCTCTTTTAAGTTATTTCATATTTTTGTTTTAAGATTTATCTATATCATACTGATCTTTCAATACGTTGTTTCAGAAATGGTTATAACAAAAGTAGGAGTCAACCATTATCACAGTTAGTTGTAAGGGAGAGGGGTCGATAATTACACTGTAATTGAAGAACAAACAAAGCATACATCTATTTTAGTTGATTGTATATACATCTATCTTTGCAATATATATATACATATGTATATATATATCCATATGTATATACATATATATGCATATGCATATGTATACATACTTACACACACACACACACACACACACACACATATATACATATACATATATATATAATTGCATGATAACTAGTGATATACATTGGAAGGAGTCTTAAGTTAATAGGAATGAGCCCTTCTTTTGTAATAAGATTAACAATGATATACATACATATAAGTCTTATTTGTTAAAGATATGCATGATGTCCATGGATCAAAACATCCACAGTACATCATGTATATCTTGAACAAATTAGACTTCTTTCAATGTATATCCCCAATTCTAAATCTTATAACCCTCAAATGATCAATGGTATGTTTGCAATGGAACAAAAAATGCATGTTATACTATCAGATCCCCAATTCTTACTCTTACAAATAAAAGAATTATACAAACTAAAACAAAAAATTCATACATGTAAGAGCGAATGTGATTGAAGAACAAATTAACCATGCATCTAATTGAGTTGATTGCAAATGATCAAGGGTCTGTGTGCAATGAAACATGCAATGCATGTAATACTATCAACGTCACCCTACCCACTAGCGGTCCATTACCCTTAAACAAACTATACTTATACATATACATATGTACATACATATACATATACATATGTACATGTATATACATATACATATATATGTAAGATTATATGGTAATTAAAGAACAAACTAACCATGCATCTAATAGAGTTGATTGCAAATGATCAAGGATGTGTGTGCAATGAAACAAGCAATGCAAGGATGTTTTTGATATGTCCTATGCCCACGATATTTGATGTGACAATATATGAATGTATTGACAATCAAAAAATACATATACAAAGTGAAATAGCATATTTGAACATGTGAGTGTAATTGAAGAACAAACAAACCATACACATGATTATTGTTAATTGTATCTCTATTCAACAATTCTTTAGGGAGAATTGATATTTTGAACACCCTTCTAATGGAAATCTAGATTGGAGCTTGTTGCAAGGTGTCACCCTTGGTCTCCTCGGTGTGGGCCAGTGCAGCGCTCGAGCTTCATGACATGGTTTAACCGCATCTTGTGGATCTTGGATCTTGTATAAATCCAGCGATTGTATCAGGCATTAATAGGTCGATCTTTTGGTGCAACGGCAGTTGTCTATGCAATAATTGGTATCAAAGCTGAGGTCACAGGTTTGAACCCCAAGCTTGTGCTAGGGGGATTGTTGCAAGGTGTCACCCTTGGTCTCCTCAGTGTGGGCCAACGTGGCGCTCAAGCTTCGTGGCATGGTTTAATCGCCTCTTGTGGATCTTGGATCTTGGATCTTGTATAAATCCAGTGGTTGTATCAGGCATTAACAGGTCGATATTTTGGTGCAACGACAGTTGTCCTTGCAATAGAGCTATCCACAATTCCCATTCAATTGTGAATTATAACATAGACCACCATGAAATCCCTTCGAAAAAACAAACCCCCTAAGTGCATATCCCCAATTCTAACTCTTACAACAAATGTAACATACCAACCCTTCAGTTAAGTAAAAATTTCTAAATTTACACCATACGAGTAAAAAAACTAAGTAACAAGTCATTTCAATAAAAAATTATTTCTTTTATTGAGAATATACGATCAAGATGCCATAGCATATTACAATAAATATTCCACTTCATTACAATAACTTCTCAAGTACAAGTAACCAGAATATATATATTTGTATACATAGCTCCAATGAGCTTTAGAACTAATAGTTGTAAGGCGCTTTTTCGCCAACCAAAAACTCATAATACGGTTCCCCGCACATCTATCATTCGATAGATGACCCTTCCCTTCGACGAAGAGATTGGTAGAGTAACTGCCAACGACAACCAACTGAGCATAGTGATGTGTCATACATAACTAGAATCTTGTAATCCCACAATCTCGAACTAGCATGTAATACTAGATCACAATGAACTGACGGTGTTAGTCTCGGTAGTCACACAACCTAGAGTGGAATCACACATTCTAGAGTGGAGTCTCAGACATTCACACTACTTTGATCAAAGATTTTTAATTCAATAAACAACTAAGAGTCATCTATCACATACACTACTTAGGGCCAATTTGACTTAAGGCTATCTTAAGTTAGGCATAGGTATTTCCTACAATGGATAGTCCATCATCCCAGATAACCTACAACCATATTAATCTACTTGGAGCTAATTACTTAACTGATAAGTACACAAGCTAGGTATTCCTTCTATGGATAGTCCATCATCCTAGATAACCTACATACTTGGATAACTCGACTTATGTGTAAGTATATTAATCCATCTTCCATACTAGATGTCCTCTCCTAGGAGAAAACACAAGCTTTCCTAGTTAAATCAATAACTTAGCTAAGTGTTCCATATGTGTTTTTCATGTTCAATCATACCTAGTATATAATACTAATGATAAACACCCATCTCCTACTATAGAGTAAATATAAACACATTGTATCCCATATTCAAACATATCTAATATGATTAAATACCTAAGTTGTACCACATGTAACATAATTAAATACCTATGTCAATTAGTTTCTTTGATGTATCTAGTATAATTAAATGCTTGTGTCAAGCAATCTCTCTTATCATGGAGTACCTAAAAACATAATATAAAAATAGCCTAAAAGCTTCAATTCCCTCTTTTCAAATACACTCTTAATTACTTCTATTGGTTAAACATAAAAGATATTTCATCCAGCATAGAAAACACATCAATTCCAAGTAAATAATAAGAAGAAGAAATCCCCATTCCTGTTATCGTTTATCCCAAATAATGAAGACAATGCAGCCTTCTCCAGCAGTAGTTCAGCTTAATTCAGCTTCCCAACATAACTCCCTTTCTCTCTCTTGTTGATATCACACTTCTCTCAGTATACGACAAATATTCCTCACAAAACTCACTCTTCTCTCACTCATAAATCAGATGATAATGACTGGTAATATTTTAGATATGCTTAATTGCAGAGGATGTATACTCTTGACATGCTACATCCTTAATGGAAATGATGAACACATAAAATACAGAAATGTGAAATATTATGGATGGTTGTCAATAATAATCACTCAAGAATGGTAAGAATGAATCATAAGATATTACACAAGATCATACGTTGCAAGAGAGTTGGGGCGACTATTTATAGAGCAGCCAGCCTCCAAAATTCCTACAATCTTGGCATGTGAATCGACACCACTCCATTTCAGCATGATTTAGCTTAAAGGTGGCAACAATTCAAGCTCATGCTCAGGATTAAGATTAACAAATTGACTTTCTCATTGCCAGCATTCAAAAACACCATTTCAACTACACATGGGAAATTCGTAATTTTCTGCCAAATCAACACCTACAGGAAAATGAAAACAAAGGTGGCACCAAACTGGTTAAATGGCGTGATTTCCATATGCTGGGAATAAGTCAATCACATTGCATCAACACATAACTTGAATTGACTATTTTTTGGGTTGAGTCGACTAAACACAATAGCTGCATTGGTCTTAGTATGTGCTTCCATAATTTCTCATATTGACTTGGTCAAAGTCGGCAAGGTTAGGACGTATTTTAGCATCTCACTCATATGTATTTCATAGCTGGTATTGCATAATTAATTCTTCGAGCCATGTATGATTCAAAGTCGAGTTTCATCATAATAAACAATATTGGCATATTTAAGCCAAGGATTAAATACGTCAAAAGAAGTCTTAATAAATCGGCTCAAGTCTCAGTTAATATGTGGCCTTAAAGTTTTCTATGTATTTCCATCGATATGTTGATTAAGTCTTCCAAGAATTAATGTGCTGGCTTTATAAGCTAAGCGCTAAACTCTCTTCAATATCTCTTTTAATAATCCATTTAGAATGTTTCCATAGTTTGGTTGATTATGTACTAAGACTTACATAGGCAACGATATATGTGTTTTCAACATTATATATATAGCGCCTTATACCAAAGGTAAATATGTGTTCCATGTACGTTATTGTGATATAAGAGGGATTTGTTGCTCACGAGTCTCTTTATTCTCAAGAGATCACCAGGGAATGAACTGCCCTTATACACCTCAACTTGAACGAATCAACGAAACTATGAAGAAAAGCAGGAAAGTAACCTTACACCCTGAGAGAGCAAGACTTCTAGGTCCCCACCTCTGGCTGAGGAGCTCTCGACCAACAGACGACAGCGCGATTTCAGGATGATAGTGCAATGCACTGTCATCTACAGGAGGTGTTGGCATCCTAAGCCGTGAGGAACTCAGGAGCTCAAGCGGGTGAAGCTGAATCTCACTTCTTGACTCAGATCAAAAGCTTGAAAGACCAGATAATCGATAGAAGGCTAGAAATTAAAGGGAAACACAAGAGAACATTAAATAAGATTACTTGTGTGCGTCCGAGTCTTTATTCCAAGCTTCCCTTCATAACCTGCACAAAAAAGATTAAGGGGAAAAGGTTGGGGCTGTATAGGGGTCTGCCTCAGTAAAACCCTCGTTTTGGTGTTCCCACCTCCACGGACAACCAAGTTTGGAAAGGAGTGTAAAATAAGTAAACAAAGTGTGTGGTGAAAACAAAACTCGCTTCGGAGTAGTAAATGAACTAGTAAGAAATAGTGATAGAGAGAGAGAGAGAGTTACCCACAGGTCGAGACCCTCTTCCGAAGCACATGGGCACATCGCTATGTGCTTGCTTGAGAGCTGGTAGCTACTTGAGAGCTTGTAGCTGCTGGAGGGACCTCAGTCCAGCATGGATTTTCCTATAAAAAATGTTGCTATTCAAGGATAGAGCTTACCCAAGACTAAAGCAAGTAGTGACAATGCCTCAACTGAAGACTTCCCAACCCCAAAATGAGAGCCAAAAGGGGGTTTTCATGCATGCAAGGGCGACACAGAGCCATTTCACTCGAGACCTAACCACCACGACATGTGTCGCAAGGGTCAGGGCTTTAGATTCATTATTTCAGACTCAAAAAACCGCTAGGACACTAGCGCGCCACACGTCGTGCAGGCATCCAAAGCCTAGGTTTTTGGGAAATGCCTTGTCAAGCTTTTGTCATTTCACCATGTGTCCACATAGAGTCAAAATCATGAAATTTTGACTCATGGGATTTTTCCATTAATGTTTCTAAGGTGTCTCAAATGCTAGGCATGATGCGAAAATGTGGAATTTCCCCTAGGTGCAATTCTGCAACATTACATTTTGCCCCCTTTTTAGTGGGCTCGATTTTGACAAAAATCAGCCTCACTAAAGTAGAGAAGAAAAACTTCACCCAAATTCTAGATTTTACGCAAGTGCGTACCAGAAAGAGGGGTCACAGAGGTCATTGAGGTCGAGCTAACTGGTACCGAGGATGCCCCTAGCTTTCGAGCTCAACAAACAACAACACAATGGTCGCAAAAAGTTATTCAAAACGGTATCTTGCAAAACCTAAAATTTTGAGTCAGTTTCAAAAAATCGAAAGAAACTACCATGGAGAGAAGAATGATCAAGAAAAAGTCATCGATTCAGAGGAAAAATATGATCAAGAGGTGACTATATGCCCCCTCCTGAGTTTTCCCCTAGCATGGTGGGGTAAAGTCAGGAGAAACCGGGGAGCCACAAGCTCTAGGAAAAATGGGCCCTAGGGGGCCTATATATACCTAGGTGGGCCCCTAGAAGGGTCATTTTCACTATTCACTGCGAGCAAATTGTTGAGTTTTGTGAGAGAAAAGTCAGAAAAATGCTGAGCAGGAGAGAGTACGAGGCACCGAGGCTAGAGTAGCTAGGCGAGGTTGACCAGGTAGGCCTTGTAGCCTCGATTTTCATGCATTTTATCAATTTTTTTTTTTTAAATTCGCTCATCGAGGTGCCCATGCATCTTAAATCTACGCTCGTGTCCTTGACACGCATTGTCGTCTGTGACATGCGTTGGGGTCCCGGATCCATGTTGTCATCCTAAGGACACATTGGCGTCCTCCGGGCGACCATGGTGATTCAGGACATATACACAACGCACAGACGTCTGTGTGACGCACATGTGTCCCTTTACATGTTTGCTTATCATGATGTTGTTTCTGACTTAGAACTTTTTTCACTTTTTGCAGGAGTATCCAGAGATCTGGGAGCATCCCGAAGGGCAATCATTCTGACTCGCCCACGAGTAGAGGGATCACCTTTCGCAAGATGAGATTAGACACTTGGAGCGGGTCGGTCTCTAGCATGTATTCACTATGCCAAAGATGCGATATTACAAGGGGATTCTCACCGCTTTGATGGAGCAGTGGGATACCACTACATCATCTTTCCAGTTGCCATGCAGAGAGATGACTATCACTCTTGAGGACGTCTATCAGATCCTCGAGCTACCCGTCCGCGGATGACAGGTGGAGCTAGATGATATCCGGTCATTGCGGGAACGTAGCGAGGGTATCCTCTACTGCACAGGGAGGACAGACAACGACGATGACACTGGTCACATCTACACTCATTAGTATGACCAGGAGAGGACTACAACATCATTGTTACGTCAGGTGATGGTAGTCATAGTTGCCTTCCACATCACCATAGACAGGTGAGGCTCACACCTGCACGAGGGCCTCATCCCTATTATCAGAGAGATGGTTTAGCATAGGATTATTTTTTCCTGGGGGCACAACATGCTAGCACATCTATACCAGGAGCTTGGGCAGTATGTTCCTTATGAGTACCACAATCTTACAGCGTGCACACTTTTGTAGGTGTGGGATTTTCCGCACATCATGTGCACTCGGCCAGTCGGTTTTCCCTAGCGATGGTCATATCAGGTCCCAATAGCCCATTGATATGACATGACAGGCCAGTGGCATTTCAAGGACCTATAATTTTGGAGGCTATAGTTTGATACTATTGTCGTGGGAGAGGTTCACTGGAGACCCCACCGATATTTCAAGTGGGTTGATGACAGCAGGTACCTTAGGAACCTATAGCGGGACCATTTTTTGGTTGGTCGTCACGATTATATTATTGTTCCCTATTACTAGAGTCAAGTCATGTGGCAACACAACCATGTTCAGACCATACCGCCCGACGTGCCCACATACCCTAGGGCACACCATAGTGTAGTGAGGATAGGTGATCGCCCTCACCCTTTCATTACAAACATCATCTTCTTGGATGATGATGAGCCCGATCATGATCTGTCGGCCATGGCAGCAGTAGATAATGTCGGGGTAGCAACAAATTACATGCGGTGGTGGGAGAGGCATCGTCCTGCTCTAGTTTTCGGTGAGGGTGCCCTAAGAGGGGACCCTGGGCCACAGGAGGATGCACACCACTAGCCTCCACAAGATAGGAGGAGAGGCCGCCAATAGGGTGATGCAGAGGAGGAGGAGGAGGAGGTGCCTATGAGGCTGAGGCGACAGAGGAGATCAACTCCCCCCAACTACCCCTATCTCATCAGTGCCACCAATTTCCACCATCCCAATAATAGCAACATTAGTGTCACCAGGGTCGGCCACTAATACCGATGGTGCAGGCCCTAGCATTGACCCACACCCTGATCCCACATGGAAACCAAGGGATCCAGGTATACATAGTACATTATTGTTATTCTCATGCTTTCCATTTTTTTGTTTTATGTTTCTATACATGCCATGTGATATTGATTCTTGTTTCTCTCTCTGTGATTATAGAGGATGCACTGGGATGGACTGGGCTCATAGCTCAGTGTATTTCATAGGTGGCCCCTGTCGTGTTGATCCAGGGGACAGTCCTTGAGGCCTATCGGTCGGTTTCAGCAAGGAGGCATGCCCCCATGTTTGAGTCGGTAGCACGTCTACGGACTGCATACAAGGTGCGGGGCATAGAGGTGGTGTAGCTGACTGCAGAGCTGACGGCCACGCGGGGACAGCGAGATCAAGGGTGTGTGTGCAATGAAACAAAAAATACATATTATACTATCATATCCCCAATTCTAACTCCTACAAAAAAAAGAATGATGCAAACTGAAACAACAAATTCATACATGTAGGAGTGAGAGTGATTGAAGAAAAAACTAAGCATGCATCTAATTGAGTTGATTGCAAATGATCAATGGTGTGTGTGCAATGAAACAAAAAATGCATGTTATACTATCATATCCCCAATTCTAACTCTTACAAAAAAAAGAATGATACAGTTCAGAGTTTTTTTCTGGTTTAGATTGTGCTAAAGATTTTTCAATCAACATTTCAGATCACACTTCGTGATCCATCATCAGGATGAAAAAGAATGATACAAACTGAAACAACAAATTCATACATGTAAGACTGAGTAATTGAAGAACAAACTAATCATGCATCTAATTGAGTTGATTGCAAATGATCAATGGTGTGTGTGCAATGAAACAAAAAATGTATGTTATACTATCATATCCCCAATTCTAACTCTTACAAAAAAAAGAATGATACAAAGTGAAACAACAAATTCATACATGTAAGAATGAGAGTAATTGAAGAATAAACTAACCATGCATCTAATTGAGTTGATTGCAAATGATCAAGGGTGTGTGTGCAATGAAACAAAAAATGCATTTTATACTATCACATCCCCAATTCTAAATCTTACAAATCAAAGAATGATACAAACTAAAACAAAAAATTCATAAATGTAAGATTGAGAGTAATTGGATAGTAATATTTGGAGCCATTTTCTGATACAACATCATGATTTTTAATAATAACTTGAAACAACCAACTGATACAACATTATAATACTTATATATAACTTCTACCATCATTTTGATATGAAATGAAACAACTTTGTCCCACTTGTGAAAGTAATTGAATATAAATTAAAGCATACATCAAATTCATATAAATGTAAATGAATAAGGCTTTATGAAACATCAATTTCTATATCTCTACTATATATAATTGTAATTCTGCAAGTTGCATATTTATATTGACACTACTGAAACACTCCATAGTTGAGGGTGTCATGCACCTATCTTTTGGCCGAGTATGTATGTATGTATGATTGGTATCCATACATACATGCATACATCATAGTAAAATAATGTATGTATGTTACATATGAATGCCATATGTATGGGTACCTGCATGACCTACATACATACATATAGCAGTTCATATGTATGTATGTATGTATGTATGTATGTATGTATGTATGTATGTATGTATGTGTATATGTACTGACATATGTATGTATGTATGTATGTGTATATGTACTGATGTATGTATGTATGTATAGTATACACACATACATACATGTTATGGTAATATGTATGTATCGATGTATACTATACATACATGCATGCATGCATATGGAAGTTCATATGTATGTATGTATGTGTATGTATCATATACACACCTACATACATACATACATAATAAATTGTGTATGTATGTGTGTGTACGATACATACATAATATTATAATGCTTATTATAATATTAATTTGTTAAATATTATATTAATATGTTATTAATAATATTAAAATGTTATCAATTAGAGAACTAAAATGATTAGCAAATTTAGATAAGTGAAATGATTACCAAATTGACGATGAAAATCCTATAAATGCATATGAAATCTTCACAAAAATTTGACCATTTCGGCAGAGACAAATCTACTATGGACAGGGCTGAGAGGACGATCGGGGAGCGGGTATTGTTGAGCGAGGGGTTCACTGCAGTGGTGGAAATAGTCAACCAAAATATAGGTGCATGAAACCCTTAACATACAATATAGTATGCAAAAAGTGTTATTATTTTGGTGTGTATATATACACACACACGCGCGCATATATATGTATGTATATATATATATTTAGGTTTTTTATATATTCACATTCAGCCATATTTTAGCTACAACAAACTCTTACCAGTGAAGCGTATAATAACTTCAAATACTGCCACTATACATATACAAATTGCAGAGGTACAAAAATGAAAGGAAATGACTATATTATGGTTGATTGTGTGTATATGGGTGTATACACAAATATATATGCATATATATACATATACATATATATGCATATATGCATATATACATATATACTCACATATACACATAGTCGGCCATAATATAGGTGCAATATTGCTGCAAAATAACATTTGTTTGTTGTTTTTGTGTGTATATATGTATACAGATAAATATATATCTATATATACATATATATACAAAGAAGCGGTCATGATATAGCTACAATAAAGCTTCATTAAACAAGCATATCATTACTTGTAAATTAAAACTATTTACACAAAAAAAGATTGTAAGTAAATATGAAAAAAAACTTGCAATGAGTAGGTGTTGCCTATGTGAGGTTGGAACACAACCTCACCCGCATAACCAGAAGATAAATGTTTTCATTATGCCAAATGTGGTGTTGAAAAACACATAAAGTTCAAGAAAGGCATCACCAGTACTCGCCCATGGCCTCACCACCGTCAACGTCCATCCAAACCAAGATTGGGCATGAATGCAACTACTCAAAGTGCAAATTGTTCTCATGAATGGAGTTTTTTGTGAAGCTAAAGCAAGACTAAGTGAATGGTGTACATGTTGAGGTGGTAGGCATTAAGACATACATAGGTAGAATGTTGGGTAGTTAATGTGCATTTACTGGGAGTAAAGAGAGCTAGTACTGGCATGGCACCAACCCATGAAAGGTATTACATATGCAAAAAATCGGTTGATGACACATTTTGGCTCTTTTTTGGCGGTTTTTGAAAAATGTTTTGAAAACATTGATAAACATGTGCGATTTTTGCCAGAAAAAAATAGGGGGGTGCTAGCTGGACTATCAAGGGACATGTCAAAAAAAAAAATCCGACTTGGATGTTGTTGACGTGGACCCCTCGCTCAACATCGCCGGCCTACCCACCATTAGTCCCTCTCCCTTACCTATTGTAGGACACAATCTTTTGTTATCTAGAAATATTTACACTTCCCACAATGTTGCAAATAACATGGGAATGTTGTGTTGTTAAAAATTGACACAACCATGATACAAGTGAGTCAAAAAAATTGCAACACATTTAATTACACCCTTGCTAGAAACACCTGCTTGATCACTCCTAATCTAGTGGCTAGAGTCAATAGAGCGATTGTGAAACTAATGGCCTTTGTTTGTGGGGATATAGAATGTTATGGATGGTAGCTATGTTATTTGAATGGTGTGTTTGTGGGTTGAGTTAATAGTTGTGATTTTCTTGATTTAGTTCACAAAGCTTAGAGACTAAACCTTGTAGGAAATTCAAATTGGTGTTTGTTGTATCCCATATAATCTATAAGTTTTGCCTTGTTTCTTCATGAAAGTGATTTATGAGTTGACCTTGAATTTGGAATATTCTTAAAATGTGGGTCCTTATAGTGTTTTATCTATTTTTTCCATGATTTGGGTTTATTCCCAAACAAGTTCTTCAATAGAGATTTCTTGAATTAGCAAGTTTTCTCTAATATCGTTTTTATCTAGTCTTCCTTGACTCCAAGGCACATTGAGTACAATCACTAAATCGATGAAGAATGATGACTTGTTTTGTTTGATTGTTAGTTGAATGTTGAATACTATGTGTCTCATGGTGAGATTCAAGGGATTTATTTCTTGGTTGGTTGAATTTTGACCATTGTTTGCTTGTGGTGAAATCAAGGTCTTTCTTTCTTGCTGTTGTTTTGATATTTTTATTTTATTATATTATATTTCTAATGCAATTAAATATATATGAATTCGACTTTTTTTGTATTTTCTTGATTTTTTAGATGTGATCTAATTGTCTATTTTAGAGGAAATAAAAATATTTTATAAGTGTAAAATTAGGATGGCTTTTCCCTAATATGGTTTTCTATGTTTCTAGTATTTTCAAATTTAAATTTTAAATGTGAATTACTCTAATGGAGCAAAATGCATCTATTTTAATAAGCTAAAAATTAAATCTAGATCTAGTAAAGCAATAAGATTATAATCTAACTAAGAGACTAAAATTTTTACTTTCCCAAGAACAAGAGTGTATGGTAATTACCAATCTAACTACTTTTTGAAAGAAAATAAAAAATGTGTAAAATGAAGAGTGGCATCAATGCTTGGCTTATGTCCTCAATGATCTAGCATAGTGTGCATCCTCCTTTATAATAGTTGGGCCCTTCAATTGATGACAAGAAAGACAACATGGATATTGAGGCCCAATACTAGTGATAGAATGAGTGAAGCTTAGAAGCTTGGATAACAAAAACAAAAGGGTCATGAAGTCTTGTACAAGCATAAAAATGCTAGTGGGGGATGGAATGCATAAATTTGATCTTTTAGAGGTGATTCATTGGGGAACGGGAGCTAATTGGAAGATCATAGACCTATGATGGAGAGGGAACAAAAAAAAATTAAGATATCACTAGTTGGGAATGGACCACATATTGATTAGGAGAAGAGAAATAGTTAGGAGTGGTGGTTCAGTCAAACAAGAGATAATTCAATCAAAATAAAAAAGGAGGTTGATGATGCAAGGGCATCCAAGTCCACAGACGATCTTGCATTGCCCAAAAATATTTTCAATTTTGGTTTGTTTGGCTATTATTGGCATCTCTATACATCAAAAAAAAAAAAAAATTGATTATTTTTGCAAAAAAAATAAATAAAATTTGCCTCACTATAGTTTTAAGGTTTGGTTGGTGGTTTCATGAAAATAATTAAATTTCAAAACTCATGTGAATTGGAGCTAAACTGTTTTACATGGGTGTTTATGACTTCATTTCACTCAATGTGGCAAATTTTTATTGCAAGATTTATCGCCAGTTGAGAGAAATTCAAATTTATTATTTTTGATAGGCAAATTACAGAAATGATAAATTATTGAATTTTATGAAATCTAGAATAAAATGGTTAGACAAGGGGCTTTAGGAGGCGATTTTAAGTAATTTGGCCAGTTTTTGGATGAAGATATGCTTCCAATCAAAAGTTATGCAAAAAGGAATGTTTCCGCATCCAATGCATCTTGTTGAAGTCATGTATTGTAATTCTCTCCATTTCATCCTCAAATTTATTTGTGAAAAATCATAAGGAAATATACAAAGCTCTTGTTTTTGCAAGGCATTAGTCATAATTTCCATCAATTGTAATTATTTAACAAAATATCTTCAAGCTGGAGTTGGTAGGAGTCAATTTGTTTCTTTAAAAGAAGCAGTTACAAAATATTTAAGATTTACGTTTAAATTGTAATCGAAATAATTGCATATTTGTAACATGCCCAATTTTTAACCCAAAGATTTTACCTACGTTTTAACCCACATGTGAATAATATATGCTTGCAAAATATAGCAATAAAATTCTTCTTTTCAATTTCAATAATAAGATGCACATTTCAAATAATCCCATTTTAAACTTCTATTGCATTTACAAAAGAAACATTACAAAATCCCAAGTAACGCTTTCATATTCCATTTCAATGATAATATTTTACCATTTACAATTTCTCAATAAGAAAAGAGATACATGAATACATACATAGCTTCCATGAGCTTTTAATGATATAGAGATACAAATGGTCCAAATTTCCTTGCTAGCATACATCCTCAAATTTTGACCGCCAACTATATGAGGGAGAGAATCAATCAAGGGATTTTCTGCCAACCATGGACTTACTGCGGTCCCTCACACATATACCTTAATGGTAAGATGGCCCTACCTTTTGATGAAGAGATTATCTTGGTGACCTCATAATTCTAGCCTCCCTGAGCATAGTGTTGGGTCCTACATAACTAGAGCTACCATACATTGGCTACAACCTACATGTATGATGTTCCCTGCCTAGTATGCAAACCTGGCTCTCAGTGAACCGATAGTGTAAAAAGTGGCTACTTACACTACTTTGGCCAAAGTTTGATATAATCATTCGCTCAGAAGTGAAGTTGTATGTTCACCCACCCCTTAGCTCGATTTGGTATTTGACCATTCATACTATTTTCAATCATAACGTACATTCAATCCTAAAGGTAATGACATAACAAAGTGACCAACTAGATTACTCCCATCTACGGAATATCCTAACCCCAGGAACAACCGAGTTAACCACCCATGTTCAAAAAGTGACATCTTAAATAAACTACTTCAAGATAACATTATTTCCCCATATTTAATAGTCTATGTAAGCATATAATGGTTTATGACAACCTAGATATAGATAAAATAGTGAACATATTCACACAATTCTATCATAAAGAATATATACATATACATCAATCAATAGGGTTTCATCAAACAAAATCCCACCAAAGTCAAGCAAGCTCAACCAAAATAAGAAATAACTTAAATTCATTCAAGCAAGCTCAATATGCATATAAAACATCTTTTTCCAATCACTTGCATTCATAAAAAAATACGATTTCAACATAAAAGGAATAGAGTAATAAAATTAGCATGCCTAGAATAATAGCTCCAAAAGATTATGTTGCTTCCTAAGCTCAAACCCCATAGTCACACTTGCTACTCCTAAACTTGGCCTAACTCCAATTCTAGCTTCTCACAAAACTCTCAACCAATGCAAATTCAGAAAGCAAAATATATTTCTCACTAAGCACTCAACAAATCACTTGCACAAAAAACTACAATAGAATTACAAAAGAATTAGGAGAAATCAAAATGAGTAAAAAAAAGGTAGAGAGGCTGCCTCTATTTATACCAAAAATTGAGAAACTCAATGCTACAAACAAGCTCCTAAATTTGCCACCTTTTCTCTTCTTGTTGCCACCACTCAACAATAAGACTAATTCCTCCTCTAAATGCATCAACTCAGCCAACCAAAATGAAATGTGGCTGCTAAAACACTTAGCTTGCAAACACATAAACAGTTCCATTATTTCTAGCTTATCTAAAATGGATGATTCTCCTTTTTCAAGTGACAACAATGACTCTTTTTACTAAGTCAATTAGAGAAATGTTTAACTATAGGTTTTGTATTTGCAAAGTAAGTTGACTACCCTCATAAGCTTCAGCTAGCTCTATTTTGACAAAGTCTCAATACTCATTTTAAGTTGTGTTGGTTTCACAAACTTTTAATTGTTTTCTTCCACCTATTGTGGCGCTTGCACTTTCCACATCAGCATGTTAGGTGTGATTATTATTTTTCAGCAGCTTTGAACATATTTCATTGTTCACTATAGCGGTGGCTTATGCACTTTGCATATTTCTTTTATATGCATTCACTTAGAAATATTTAAAAAACTATGTGTTTCCTTTATTCTTTCACATATGTAGATTATATGTGCACTTCACATTGTTATTAGTTTGATAGATTTTATATATGCCAAGCTCTATAATATAGCTCACGTTATATATGCACCCAAGTTTACCTTAAATATTTCAAAATAATTTTAAATATATATCAGCATATTTATTATTAATATATATATATGTAATATAACTTTCCTTGCTATATTATATATATATTAATATATATACATGTTTTATTAAACCATTATTTACCAATCACATATACATATATATACTAAAGATTATATATACATATATTGTTATTTTAATATTCATATAAACACATATTTTTACATATCCATCGATCGGTGTATATATATACATAATGTATCTACATACATATATATATATATATATATATATATATATATATATATATATATATATATATATATATTGTCGAATATGTCCAATCGATATTCTCATGCATATGGTATATTTGTACATGAGTATGTATAAATACGTCTACCTACGTATACACATGCATGTATATTTTCACATGTATGAGTTATCCTAAACATGTACACATTTATACATATATACATTCTTATGTATATACTCATTGATCAATATATGAATATAAAAATACGAAGAACTTATACTTAACACAAAGATTTAGTCACATAATCCAAATTAAGAAACAATCAAAGACTAAAACCAAAACCATTACAAAACATTCACATTCAATGACTGAAGGTTACTTACCATTTCCTGACTAACTTGACTCAACTTGACCAAACTAGGATGTGAGTGTGTGATAGCTCAAATAGGCGCATTAAGGGTTACCAAACCAAGTTCTTCTCCTGAGTGATACTCCCCCTCTCTTCTAGAGGCTTGATTCTTTTCCTACATCCAACTTAGTGCATCACAACAGTAGTTAGCCGATAACATTACATTCATATGCTATTGGATGAACAAGAAAACTAAGAGGGGGGTGAATTAGTTGTAAATTAAAACTTCAAAACCCTCAACAATAATCAGATCCACATGCATTCATCAAACCCTTATTCTGTTAAAATGATTAATCATGAAATGCATATAACAGAAACTGAAATAACAACACCGCACACAAGACCACCAAATTCACATGGAAAAATCAATGAGGGAAAAACCATGGTGAGGATTAGCTCACAATATAAGCAATTGCAAAACCGGTACAAAGGCTCACTACCAGAATAGGACACACTGTTCAAAAAGGCTCACAGCCAAGGCTCACTGCCACAAAAAGAATTACAAGAAGATAGAAGAGAAATTTTACATAGAGAATAATTCTCAATGCAATAAGAAATCCATCATAATTTCTCACACACTTTAGTATCCTTGCATGAAAGATTTCAAACACCTTCAACTCACTTCTTTTAGAAATCCTAACACCGAAATTCACACTGCTCTGCTCAAATTCACATCACCCACATCACTCACATTGATCTCGCATCTATATTGATTCTCTCTTGCATCTCACAAAAACTTAATTCTTGTTTATATCAATCTCATCCTTGAAAACCTTCTCCAAGGTTGGTAACTATTCGTTACACTTTCAAATTCAAATTAGGTCGGCACCAAAACATTCTCGCGGTGGATAGGAATGAAGATGACCCAAATAAATTCTTAATTAGGATCCAAATAGATCCCAACACGCTTTATAAACTTTGGTGGCACCTAAAAATTTGAAGTGCCCATAATGGAAAATTTTGATTTACACATTTAGAAGTGCACCTAAAATTTGCCCTAGTGAGCTACTTTGGAGGGTCATAATTTGAAGCCAGTTGATTTTCATACCAAACCCCTTGGTGAGCATATTCGATTGACATATCTGAACATGCATGTCATTTCTCAGCTTCCTATGATGAGTTTTTATAAGATTTTGAAAATCAAAGCTGGAGGGTTATGGGATTGTTTTGTTGTTTGCAAACTCTATCCTGCGAAGTGGCCTCCTGTTTGAGTTGATATTTCACAGCTGGGTGATTGTCATGGTAAATGGATTATTTCCTTGCATTCTTCCCACATTCATATGCTCCCTAGTCCGGTTTCAAAGCCTTGGGATCTGATTTGATATTTTTTCAAGATCAAAAGCAAATGCAGTTTATCCTGCTTTTACATCTGCATTTTCAAACATGTTTCAAGGTGGTCAAATTTGACCCCTAATATCTCGTGAAGAATGATGATTGAATGAAATCCCTCTTGTGCACATTCTCAATGCACCTAAATGTTCTAATTTTTCCGGTGGTAGCTTTTCAAGAGGTGGTTTGGTATTTTTTTGAAGTGGTGACTTGATCAGCCCTAATTGATTTTTGAATGGTGTAGTTGCAGAAAATTTTGACTGAGAAAATTGGACATTGAATATCTTGCACCTTAAAATCTATTTTGTCGAGTCGTTTGTTGCACTGAACTCTCGGTTCAAATGTCTGCATGCATATGAATTTTCATGGCTCTAGGAGGTTGTTTGTCTAGCTTTCCAAGGCAATTCCGAAGGTCACTTGGCCAGTTTTGATCACTGTGCAATTATGCTGGAAAGAAAATTTTAGTCACAACCCACTTCAATTTTGCATGCCAAGAGTAGTCAGAAGCAGTTTTAGATCAACTGAGCATGAATTTTTTTTGAAAACGAATTATTTTTTAGTCGAGCCCACACAGGGACCCGACATGCTTCACATAGTTCTAAAGTTGTAAGTGTTGCAATGTTACCATATAAGGGCAGAAATTGATGACATGGTTCCAAGCATAAAGAGATCAAATGATCATAAATTAATATTGACATGAGTATATCCATATGGCAATCATCAAGCATCGAGGAATCTATGTCAGAGTTTGAGGATGTATATATGGTGAAAGAAAGTCCATTTTAGAAATAGTAATATTGATTTTTCCTCAAAGTGTTCCCAACTTGTACATCAAAAAGGGTCTACCAAGGTATTCCATGATGTGATTTCTCCAGGTCAGGTGCCAGTAATGGATGGAAAATTGCAGAAAATTAGAAATTTGGATGTTGAAATTGACAAACTACTGAATAAGGCCAAATAATTCTAATGCACCTAAATTAAATTTCATTGTTCCTCTTGAAGAAGAAATGCCTGATTATGAGGATGATGTCTTGTCGATTGATGATGAGAATTTAAAATATTGGGAGATGCAAGCACCATTTCAAATTCAACAAACCAAAAGTTTGAGGAAGCGGGATATGCAAGACATGGCTCAAGTGCAAATTTCTAAATGGCAATCACCATGAAGAAATGGTTGCCTCTCCTTGGCTGGCAAGAAGAAGAAAAATTTGAAGGATTGTCTTAGTGAAGCATGTATCAGATGGATGCATAAAAGACATTTGGAACCAATTGTAGTAGGTTCCATTAACTTCAACATCAGAGTTTTAGAAAGAAATGCATCTGGATCCATTAGTTTCAAAGATAGCAACAAAGAAACAACAATTATACGGTCCCTGAATTTTGAAGCCAGCCCAACAGATACATCATCAGTGGAGTCCATTAGTTCAAAAGGAATAGATTTGGAAAACTCTACCAAGGCCAAGGAGTTGGAAGCATCTTCCAGGAGTTTGAACAGTTCCAATTTAGTAGCTTGTAAAACTTCTTATTAGAGATTACCTACATTAAAAGGTTTTGGCATGCAAAAATAGAACCTTTCAAATTGCGGCTTCGGAGAGCACATGGCCATCCATCAAAGCATTGAAGGATAGAGGAACCTTGTCAGATGTTGTAGTCTTATCGGCTGGAGCTAATGGCCATGCAGAGGGGAATCTACAGTGCATGGTTGCACGTCTTGAAGAGGCTACAAATTTGTTTGTTGAAGGGTGACACAGAGCCTAGGAAAGGTTTATGATGCAAAGGGTAGTCATCGTTATTGGCTGAGGGAAGTAATTTTCATATTGCAAAGAATATTTTGATACCAATACAGGACGTTGCTGCAAGGACATTTTGTTTGATGCCCGATGATGAGCAAATTTGGCATGGGTATTCTTTGAGTGTGGTTTCTTTGTGCTGGTAGTGGAAATACATCAAAATTGTTTGAGTCTTCTAATTTTGCATTGAACCCTAATTTTATGTGACTCAAACACATTTTGAGAAGAATAATGCCACAACAAGAATGTGAAAGAACATTATTAAGGTAGTATTCTAGCATTCTCAAATTGTATGAGAGGATTTGATGCTACATTGCTAGAAGAAGCCTCCATTGAGCTTGTTAAAGAGGGGCCATTTCAATGTTGCAAAGGAATTTTTACACAATGAAAACATATTTGAATTGTTGTAGGAGTTTCATTTCAGCATTGGTGCCCCAATGATTCCAACTCGAGCTCATTGTGAGGCAGAATGATAGCAAGATTGTAAGACTTTTGGGTGCCCTCCAATGACATGTTATGCTTTGTTGTTGGCATAAAACACAGAGGAGTTGCCGCAAGAAATATCCTTGTCCAAAAGCTTAATGTGCGGATAAAACCAGTACATATTTCGCACAGAGGGCAGTTTTCTTACAGTGAAAATGTATCAAAATTGTGCAATTTTCTTGCCATCATGACTGATGAGAAAATACAACCGAACATAGAGAAATAAGCTAGGGCAAGGATTGACAACCAACAAAAAACAAGGCTACGTGGAGGAATCCCACTAGCCCCGCAAGATTGTTTGATGATGTTAGTAGGAGGCTGCAGGGTGCACGGGCTCTTGTCACGTGGCAAGTGGGCCCCATGAGAGGCTTTTAAGAGGCACAAGTATTGTTTCTTTGTGCCCGATTTAAAAAAAAATTAACCTCCATCATTTTTAAATGCATTTTTTCAAATATAAGGTGGGTTTAAAACTTCAAGAGCTCGATGCATAATATTTAAGAAAACCTTTGCTAATTTAATCAAAAGTTTCTTTTGTTGGGCGGCAAAAATATATTGAAACTTTTAAAAGGGGAGAAATATTTTGATTGCTGGGAAAATAGATGAGGGCACGGGTAAAATTTTGTTACCCGATATTGTAATATTTTAATGCCTTTATTCTAAAGAATTTTACTTTGGAGATAGAGTGAGAAAGGGGTCTTCTCTGCTGGAAGTGAAAAGTAAAAGGGCATGGGCATATATGTTATATAGCCCAATATAAAATATTTAAATTCCTTCATCATTTAAATATAGAGAATCTGAATGCAAATATTTATTTGCTAAGAGATAAGTATGTAAGGTGTATCCAACAAAGAGGAGTAAAAAGGACTTTCACTGGCAGAGCCATTTTTCAACTGCAAGACAAAATGGATAAATGGAGGTGCAAATTTTTCATAGTTAAGGTGAATTTTTTGTTGCAAAATCAAATGGGTGAAGTGCATAGATGAACAAAGAGCAGAATAAAAAAAATCACTATGGTAGGATGTAGATGCAACAAGGTAACTAATTTTTATAGGTGAATATTTTTTATGAGAAGGTCATCATGATGGGAATATTTTTCTATTTGAAGGAAAGTGAATGCAAGAGGCATGAAACAGATTGTAGATTGAAGATTATTCATTAGTTGGAGGCATTTATTGATCTATGGAGCTGAGATTTCCAGGTGTTTGCTGGAGATCTTCACTTCGGGTTTTGCATTCTCCTTAAGTGTAGATTTTATGTTTTAGAATAGGGAGTTGCTTATTATTTTTTGTCTCACGGGAAAGCATATTTTGTAACAAGGTCTGGAATATATAGTGTTTGGTTTTAGGTTTCTGAAGTTTTTTGAGTTATGTAATGAAGAACTTATTCACGGCAATATTATATTTGCATATAAATGATCATATATTTTGAGTTAGTTGTCTCCATTATACACATTGCATAGGTTATGAATAAAAGAAATCAAGAGTTTTTGTTATTTGTCTTATGGTTTTACCTTGAATGTTTGTTTTGTGTTCTTACTTTCATTCTAAGAATGAATTAAATTGTATGAACATAAAAAGAGGTTTTTACAACTGTATACCTGGATTAATAAAGTATGACTGGTTTGGTTTCTAGTATCAATGGTGTGGTGTATCGTATGATAAGCATAATTGTGATAGAGTGAATGTTGTAATGAGTTTTAAGCTTCATGGTTCAGGTGACTCCATCCTGGGATTAGGCACTGGTCTTTAATGTTACAGTTTCCTGATATCATTTTGTGAGCAACTACAATTTTATAATCAATTTACTTATCAATCTTTTTGTGGGTGTGTGTGGATTTTAATGCATAATATGTCTCATGTTTAAGTTATACACTATCAGAAAGGCCAGCCAAACCTTTAGGGTATTGTGTTTGTTAAACATTTCAAGAGAATCATCTGTTTACTATGTGTTTGATACTTTGACACACAAGTATCTGAAAGCACATTGTTGGGATTACCCTCCTAGGTTTAACAGAGCCTGAAGTGCAAGGGAAATGTGTTATAATCTCATTTCCTGTTAGTTGGCCAAATCCATCTCCGAGTCTGAACATGAGAAAGTGGCTATTCTTTAGGACTCATTAGATCTTTTGATTTGGGAACCAACAAAATTCACATGTAGTGTTAACACAATCAATACCCATGCAAAACACCATAATCATTAAGTACACTCTTCCTTAAATCAATCTGAAACTTCTAGATAATGAAATTCACTTGAATATGACCTAGAATAATCTTCAAACCACCTGAGATCCAACAAGGACTCATCCAAACTTTCAACTTAGAAAATACTTCAACCTAGAACATCCATTAAACCTCATTCACATAGAGACTCATGAAACATACACTATACTGTACCAAATCAAGTGAAACCTTGAAAACTAAAAGATACAAACATTATAAGAAACTTCCCAAATCCTCACAACCTGAAGCCAAACAATGAATAAATGCGGAGCAAATACATTTCTCCCAGGCCACATAAAACATCACTTAAAAATTAGTTCACACACTGGTGAAAATGTCTCTTTGTACAATGATCCAGAAACCCAAATTCTAAATATAGCATCTTATAATAGTCTCGAACAACATATCATATGTGTACAAACATAGCATCAACGCAAAAGAAACATAGAGCACAATATCGAAGCACATTCTGAAAACTTCACCAACACTATTTTCTTTGTTTATCAAATTTTCTCAAAAGCACTTGGAAGCCAAGTACCAAAGACATCATCTCGAATCATTACTTCATTCCAACTCATCTTCATATAATACAACATAAAAATAGCTCCATGTACTCACAATGCTTCCTCAATATCTCAACTACACATGCACAACCTACAACCTGTTTTCCTCTTTTTCAAGATTTTCTTGACATCCTCGACATCAATGACAACACTAGCCTATAGACTTCCTATTGACATCAATGAAAACACCTTCATACTTGAAAAATATGCATCATATATCAATGCATTATCAAAGCATTGAAAACATTCACATTGAATTGCACATTCATTCATCATATTTTCCATCAAGATATATTTATATAAAATGGAATCAAGTATTAAAAAAAATTAAACCATCAAAGTAATAGTAAATAAGTAATAACACAATGGGGTTTAACATATTCCCCCCTTGTGAATCATCGTCCCCAATGATTTTAAGTATCAAACATAAAACATGGACCATAAAGCATAACAACATTGTTTTTTAAGAACTCTCAAAATCTAGCAAAGCATGAGGAAACTTTTCTTCATTTCCACATAGTCCTCCCAAGTGGTAGAATCTTCTACATACTCATCCCACTAGACCTTGCATTGTAGAACCTCTCGATTGCGTAAGTGAAGCTTACATTTTTTTATTACTTTGAGAGGCTCAATTTTTACCACTCCTGGGTCTCGTACCTGTAAAACATTCCAATCAATAACATGGTTATCCCCTGGCATATACTTCCTAAGGTATGATACATGAAAGACATTGTGCATCCTAGCAAGATCTAGTGGAAAAGTAATTCAATAAGCAACAGGGTTGACTTCTTCAAGAACCTCAAAAGGATGACCTACATAATGAGGATCTAGTTTGGATGACTTCCCAAACTTAATAGAACTCTTGTGAAGTTTAACTCTTAACAAAACCTTTTCTCCTACTGAGAAATGTATGGGTACACACTTTGAATTTGTATAACTCTCTTGCCTATCATTAGCTTCGACTAACCTCTACTTAATAATACCAACTTTCTCCTCCATTTCTGATAGTATTTTTGGCCCAAGGCTTATCATATCCTCTAGATTATCCCAACTTATAGAAGTTTGGCACTTCCTGCCATATAATGCTTCAAATGGAGCCATCTTAATTGTAAAATTATAAGAGATATTATATGCAAATTCCACCAAAGGTAGGTAATCTTTCCACTTGTATTACTGATCCATGCAATACATTCTAAATAGATCCTCTAACACTTGGTTCACCCTTTCAGTTTTTACATCATTTTCTAGGTGATATGTTGAACTTATGTTCAACTGTGTCCCAAGCGAAGTAAATAAGGTTTTCCAAAACCTAGATGTCACACGAGCATCCCTTTCAAAAATAATCTTTTTAGAAATTCCACGTAACCTAAATACCTCTTGAATAAACTTTTGAGCTATAGCAAGAGCTCCATCTGTTAGATTCCATGGAATAAAGTGGGCCACCTTTGTAAGCTTATCCACCACTACCATACTAGCATTGTGCTTATTCCTTGACATTGGAAGACCTTGCACAAAATCAATGCTAACGACTTACCATTTCCTTTCTAGAACTTCATGAGGATACAAAATTATTGTAGGATGATGATGTTATGCCTTCACCCTCTAAAATTCTAAGCAGCTTGTTACAAATATCACAACATCCCTTTTCATTCCTTTCCAGAAATACAATGGCTTCACATCAACCAACATCTTAGTCACTCTGGGATGTCTGAAATATGGTGTGGTATGAACTTCTTTCCCCACTGAATTCCTTAGTTCCTCAAAATTAGGTACATAGATTCTTCCCTTAAACCTTAATAAACCATCAAGTTCAAAGTGAAATCCTTCAAACCTTGGGTCCTACAGATTATCCAAGAGTGCTTGCTTAACTTGCTCATAATACTCGTCACCCTTGGATTTTTGCAACACTTGACCCTTGAAATCATTTTGAATTGACACCATCAAGGAGATATGTCTCCTACGACTTCGGGCATCAACAACTCAATTTTCATTTTGCTTGATATAGTTGATATTAAAATCATAATCAGATATCAATTTCAACCATCTCTTTTGTCATCCATTCATATTTGGTTGAGTAAACAAACACTTCAAACAATGATGATCGATCTTCAATTCAAAAGGTTTCCCCAATAGATAGTGTCTCCACATCTACAATGCGTGGACAACTGCTGCCAATTCTAAATCATGCGAAGCATAATTTTTCTCGTAAGTCTTCATCTTCCTTGAATCATAGCCTATGACTCACCCATATTGCATTAACACTCCACCCAAACCTTCTCCCAAAGCATCTGTGATGACTATAAAATCACCATCCAAATCTAGTACTTTTAGTATCAGAGTTGTAGTCAATTTCTCCTTGAGTTGGTCAAATGTCACTTGATATTTTTTCAACCATTCAAACTTCTTCCCTTTTCTTTGCAATGAAGTGATGGGAAAAGCTATTTTGTAAAATTTTGCTACAAACTTTTGATAGTAACCAACCAGACCCATAAAGCTTTGAACTTCTGGTACATTCTTAGACATTGGCCATTCAAGCACTGCTTTAATTTTTGTTGGATCAACTACAATCCCATCAACTAAAATAACATGACCCAATTATTGCATTTCCTTCTAAAAGAAGGTACACTTAAAGGGTTTTCCATAAAACTTATTCTCTCTTAATCATTGGAGAACAATCCCTAGATGTTGGAGATTTTTCTCTTCGTTCCTAGATTAGAAAAGAATATCATCCGAGAAGACTAACACAAACTTATCTAGGCAATCCCAGAATACATTATTCATCAAGTTCATGAATGTTGCAAGTGCATTCGTTAGTCCAAAAGGTAGGACTATGAACTTGTAATGACCGTACCTAGTTTTGAAGGTTGTTTCAAAGATTTCTTCATCTTTGATCCTCAGTTGATGATAACCTAATTGCAAATCAATCTTTGAAAACACGATCATTCCTCGCATATAATCAAAGAGATTGTTGATAAGTGGTAACGAATATTGTTTCTTTATCATTTCCTTGTTAAACAAATGATAATCAATGCATAAGTGCAATGTACCATCTTCTTCACAAATATCATTGGCGCTCCCTGGGGTAAAATATTGGGTCTAATAAATCCCTTGGACAAAAAATCCTTCAATTGAGCTTTTAGCTCCATTAATTCCATCGTGGTCATCCTATATGGAACTTTTGATATAGGCTCTCACGCTGGAAAAATGTTGATGGAGAAATCAAACACTCTTTTAGGAGGTAATCCATGTAATTCATCTGAAAATACATCTACAAAGTCCCTTAGGATAGGATATTTCTCCATATCCAATTTTCTTGATTCCACCACCTCGTTATCCTCGACTTTTGAAGGTTTTGGGGTCCATATTACACTACATCATCCTGAGAGATGAACTCATTGCACTCCTCAAGATTTTCTATTTTCATAGTGAAAATTTGATAGCCCTTCTTCTTCGCTCTATGCATTTTTACAATGAAGACTTTTTGCAACTTAACTTCTCTATGCATTCCTTGCAAGAATACCCAATTCCCAAGATCATCTAGGAACTCTACAGTTTTTACATGACAATCTACTTTGGCTATATGCTTCCACAGTCAATTCATTCCTAAAATGACATCATATGAACCTAGGGGAGCTACATAAAAATTCACTTTCGTAGAGAAACTCAGAAGTTCAACCCTTGCTTCAAATAAAAATTGATCCACCTTAGTTCTTGTATGGTTTGTGTACTCAATAATCCAAGAATTTTTCATATAGCCAGCTTTCCTTGAGATTTTACAAGCTATACTAGGAGAAACAAAAAAATTTATGGCTCTGGAATTAATTAAAATTGAAATGGGTGTACCAAACAAAGTACCTAGAATTTCCACCAGGGTAATCTGATACTTTGCCTGCTAGTTGTCCAATGCCACATGAACCTTTTGTTGAAATGTCGCTCATTGAGGAGGTAGAGGATTTCCATGTGGTTGTGTCCCATATGGTTTATTGGGACACTGGTTTGCATAGTGATCTCCTCCACACATAAAACATCCTCTGAATGGCCCATTCCTTGATGCAGGCTTTCCAAAACCACCTTCATTCCTACCAGTATTGTTGTTGTTGTTTCTATTCCCCCTTCAGTCCCTTCTTGGTTTATTATGATTATTATGGAATCCCTTTTCCTCTTTCCTTTGAAAATATTTCCCATCACTTGGCTTCTTTGGTGTTTGATTAGCTTGCATCCAATTAAAATTTCTCTGATTCTTTTCATAGTAGGTAGAGATAGCTTTAAGCCTTTGTTCTTGCTTAATGTATTTCTCATACACCAAGTCCATGGTAGCAAGACCATGCACGTCTACTTCCCCTCCTATTTGGGCGTTGAGACCCATAATGAACTTCCTTATGCAAAACCTCTCGTCCTTTTGGTACATGGGTATGTACCTTAGGAGATTATTGAATTTATCCCAATACTCATTTATTGTGGAACTCCTTGCTTCAAGTTTTGAAAATTAGTAAGCTTTTGATCATAGTAAAGCTAAGGTAGCCATCACATCTAGTAAATTTCCACGAACTCATCCCAAGTAAGACTCAAGGAACTTAACCCAAGCTCCATATTTTTATTCATCCACCATGTGGATGCTTCCCCAACTATCTGAAAGGCTCCCCAAACGGCCTTGGTTATCTCAAAGTAATTTCTTATCTCAAAATACTTCTCCATTTCTGTGAGCCATGCTTCAGCTGCATCCCCACTTATGGTTCCCTCAAACTTAGGAGGGAAAACTTTCCGCATATCTCGATATAACTCAGTTGCAAGTTGTTTCCTCTTGCTTCCTCCAATCCCAGATTATGATTCATCATCCTCATGTTCACTTGATTGGGTGTGATAATGGGAATTTTATCTTTCCTCCCCATTAGTAACTTCTTGTTCTTTCCTTTCCATTCCTCTTACCTCTTGCTCAGGGTTCCTGATTCTTTCTCTAGTTTCAATTATCATGGTCAAAATACTATCCAATGTAGCTCAAGATTTTTTGCACCTTGACCTACCCAAGGTTAGTTCTTGTTCTAACCATTTTCACAAGTATTGTTCCACCTGGAGGTTTCCATTTTAATTAGATCTAAGGAAGGTTTACTTAACATTATAAATATATATATATATATATATATATATATATATATATATATATATATATATCATAAGTAAACATTCATTCACAAGAAGTTTGAGAGAAGTGTTTTGCACAAGTTTTAGACAAATCAAAAAAATTATTAAAATTCAAAGGATTTCAATATCCTTGTATTTACATAGAGTGACTATTAAGAGAGTCTAGGGGAGAATGTCCCTTGGATTCACTTTTTGATACATAACTGAGTGGAACATATTCCTCATATTTTGGTTCCCATTCATTTTTAAAGGGTGCATAACCTTCAGACCTACTCTCAAATACATAATTTTAGGGGACATATCCCTTCAATTCACCACTAGAGGCAATTACAATAACTTTCAACATTGGAAGAACACGAGGATCCGTAAACATCATGGAAATACTAACACTCTATTCGGAGGGCATATCCCTGGAAAGTGGTAAAGAATCTAACTTGGCATGAGAGACAAGAGGTAAAAAGTTATTATCCTCACACATCCTCTTTCTTTCTTGATTGATGCAAGATAGGGTATGACTTGTAGACATGGAAAATATACAATTTGATCCGACACACTGGATCCTGATTTACTAACACCATTTCATCCTGAATCATCTCCTTTGCTAGTCATTTAATCAAATAATTTGTATTTGATTAAATTCATCACTCTTCATCTCTTAATTAAATAAATCAACTTTATCTAATTAAGTCAGCATCTCCTGTTAATTAAATAAATCAATTTTATTTAATTATTTATGTAATCCCCCTTTTAATTAAATGAATCATTTTATTTAATTAATCCCTAAATTCGTCTCATTTAAATTAAATAAATCTTTATTTGGTTAAAATCCAACATCATCCATCTTTAATTAAATAAATCAAATCTTTATTTAATTAAGTCTTTAATCATTTTCCTCTCATTTTGATTTAAATCAATCCTAAAATTTAAGTTAAAATTGTCAAATCACCTAACCTCTCATTAAATTAATCAAATCTTGATTAAGTTAATCTCAATCACTAAAATCCTCTAAAGAATGCAACTTGCACAATAAATCAATTACTTTGATTTTTTTAATTGCCTATTTTCTCTCAACATGGAATAAAAGGGGAATATTCCCTCAAATTTGAATTCAAATTCAAATGGGCTTGGTCCTTCCAACAAGGCATTTAAGACCTCTTACATGTCTTTTCCATTGATCCAAGTGACATTAACTCCATTTCTTTCTCCGTCCAACATGTCACATTCAAATTTCAAATTTGAATCTCATGGTATTTATCATGCACATTGACCAAAATGTGCCCATTCCTCCTCCAATCACATGTGGACAAGTGGCCTTCTCTAATTGGTTGGTCTTTTGTCTCACATTGCTCAAATCTTGCTCATTCTTCCAATTGGAAATCTATAAATGAGAGACTCTTCCTTTCATTCAATCATCCACAACTTGAGTAAACTTACTCTACTCAACTTCATCCTCAATGCAAGATCTTAGCTAGGTTATTGCAAGTTTTCTCAAAAACTCATCTTGTTCTTCATCAACAAAGTGGATCAATCACTCATCAAATCACAAAGCTTACAAAGGAGTTGTGAAATGGCTAATTTCGACATATCAATTGGCACCAACTCCCCCATGGGATCAAGAGTTTGCTTAGTTTAGATAGATTTAATTTGGTTATTGCATATTGTTCTTCATGTCTTTTCTATCTAAGTTTAGCAAATGGATTTCATGGGGAATCCTTGTTTCACCTTGCATATGATCTAATATTGTGTTTATTTGTTGCTTTTGTGCAGGTTTGAAATTGCGGTTCACATTTTGGCGCTAGAAGGAGGGCAGATTTGAAGAAATTAACACGTTTTTTAGGTTAAATTTCGCTGTTTTTAATGGTTTTTGTCTTTCCAGGTCAAACAGCGTCGCTGGAAGACAAACAGAGCTGCTAGAAGGAATTGCGCCGCATTTGCATTCTCTATTTTTCCAAACAGAGCTGCTAATTTCACCAGAGCGTCGCTTGAAACTCAAACAGCACCGCATTTGCAAACAACGCCTCTCCAAACGGCGCCGCATTTGCAAACATCGCCGCCTTTGATTTCTTTTTTTTTTTTACCCAAACTTAAAATGGCCGTATCTTGGTCATTTTTTGGTCTTTTTCAGAGCTTTTTTTTTTAAATGGGTTAGAATTTCATAAGCTATCCAATGGTATAGGTGTTTCTCAACTTTAATAGAGTTAAAATTTTAAAAATTTCACCTAATGTCAAAACAACATGAAACTTGGTCTAAATTTTAGGGTTTATATGCTTAATAATTTATCTAACCCTCATATCTTCTTGTTGCTTGATTTCATCTAACATTTGGAGCTTGTATTGTAGGTTTTAAAGGACCATGGAGCATGGAAATGAAAGAAAAAAATTCTCACATGATTGTAACAAGTATTTTTAAACACTTTGGGAGAACTTATAATCCCTTCCTAAGGATTTTATTGCCTTTATGCTTTTAGAAACACTAAATTTCTTTTGGGCTCTAAAAAGAACAAAAAAAATTCTTTTAAATTTTGCAACAAAGGCTTAAAGAGAACCTTAGAAACAATCTACTAGATTTGGTTGAGGTTTAACAATTGAACAAAACAAACTTCACATTTGATTTGGTGCCTTAAAAAGAATTCATTTTGCTTTGTGGGATTAAAATGAAAAGTTCTATTTTGTTTTGTAATTATTTATTCAAGATAATATCATCAAAAGGGCGTATGCGCTTCTCTCATGCCTCATGGATATTTTGACAATCAAAAGTTCTTTTGATGATCTTAATTTGAGTAAAATAATTGCCTCCACATTTCATTTTGGGTACCTAAAAATTGAACCAATCATGCGAGTGTGAGCATGGTAAATTGCGAGTGTTCTCCCTTTTTTTTTCAACAAAGTTCGATTGAACTACGGGATATGCTAGCTTGCGTTTGTTATCTTAGTGGGCATGCCTTGTGGGAAAAAGTAATCACTCAAGGGAATGACCCAACCGGGAACACGCTAAAGCCAAGCGACTTCCAACCGGTATATAAGTGTGGATTCTTGAGGAAAGTTAAAGAATCACGAGGATTATTGTGACGAGAAGGGCAGCAATGATCTCTCGCCGCATGGATAGTCCCACATGAACGGAATGCCCGAATTAAAACCTTTTGTTTAGAAAAGACCAAAATCCTATCTATTTGTTGGTGCAAAAGGTCATGTCCTTTGAAGCCACCCCACGTTATACATGCGATTATATTGTAGAGATGAAAAGTACGCCATGGGAGATTCATGGGTATTGATGCTTGGCTAACCCGAGAAGTGAGTGCACTATAAGGGGGAGCCTGTGTGGTCAAGCATCTAATCATCTGCACTAAATATGCACAACTGGATTCGTCCAAGTGGGAACCCAACAAATACTGTCTTTTCAGCCTAGGGTTGTGCATGTTATTGAAATCAAAACACCTTGCTTGGATCTAAAATATTAAGAAACAAACATTCACAAAACCTTTGAAATTTCAAACCCTTTGAGGAAACAAATATCCTTTGATGAATCTAAGTGCTCTTGCTTGCCCTAGGGATTATATCCTTAGAGGTTTCTAAGTACTTAGGTTTAATCATCATTTATTTTCACCAAATTCAACACTAGGAAACCTTTGCCTTGATTTACACATAATGCACTTTCTAGGATGAAAGAAAATTAGGACATTGGACATTCAGTTTGAAACATAATCAAGAAAGTGTTTATGGTAAAAAGAACCAAATCTAAGCAAGATAACAGACAATTGAACCACACATGTGCTTGGTCTCTTTTGAGTCATTGGGTTTTCATGCCAACATTGGTCTTAAGGTTTGAACCACTTTTAGGGAAAAACATGTTCTTCATTACCTTGGTCTTGTAAGCAAGTCCTCTCAAGTTCGTCTAGGATCAAGTCAAACACTTCATCCATCCAAACATTTATCAAAATCTCATTTCACCAACAACTTTTGGAACCTTGGAAACATCAATTATGCTAGAATTTTAGGAAAAATTATCATCATCTTGTTTGACTTAACACACTTAGTCAAATTATCAATCCTCTTAAGTGAATTTACCTCTAGGATAACACAACTTCCTAAGGTTTATAAGTTCAACATCACCTTGTTTGGCTTAATACACCTATCCAAATTATCCTTTTGTGTACGAGTTTACTCTAGGATAACACAACTTCCTAGGGTTTTACAAGTTCATTATCCAAAATCACCTTGTTTGGCTTAACACACCTAGCCAAATTATCCTCTTGTGTACGAGTTTACTCTAGGATAACACAACTTCCTAGAGTTTACAAGGGCATTATCACTCTATTTGACTTAACACACTTAGTCAAACTATCCGCAATCAAAATCAAATCAAAACAAGTCCTAAAGTCTAGCATTGATCCCAAGTTCCTAAAAGTTCAAACAACCATATCATTCACCCCTTTCATCCTTCATCTCATCATTGGTCCTAAACCCCTTAGAGGTCAACAAGGTCAAAACACAAGAAAAACATGGAATATAAACTCAACTTATACATCACGAGTAATCCAATTCAACCAAATTATCCAAGCCTTACAATGCCAATTGATTTTTAAAACGTGCATTTGTACAATCCATACATAAGATCATTATCTCCTACAAACCTCAATGGTACAACAAATGTGAGTTTTCCAAATCTAAAATTTGGAACACCTTTCCCTTTGGTAGATTTAAATCAAAGTCAAAACTTAGCAATCTATCAACCAAACAATCAATGCATGAGCCTTCCCCCTTTACCAACCGTCAATCAACCGAATCCGAGCAACACCCTCTTCATAAGTCAAAGCATCATATCAAATCCTCCCATTTTTCCATCAATAGATGGCAACCATCCAAGTAACCCCAACGGTCAACACCATTCCCAATCCACCACCACTGTCGCCGCCGCCGCAAAAACACAACATGAAAAATTCATTCTCCATTGTGTTGCAAGCCGCTCAATAAGCTTCTCACCAAAAGGCGCTCCAAAACCAACAAGCTGCACAGCTAGCTGCTCAGCAAGCACAAAGTAGCCCAACAAGCTCAAGCCCAACACCAAGCTCGGTAGGCGCAAGCACAATTCTAGGCACTATTGCAAGCAATCCATCAACAAGTAGCTCAACAGCAAGCTCAACAACAAGCATTGTTAGCACAACAACAACATGACCAACAATAAGCGTTGTTGGCTCAACAACAAATGCAAGCCTTACTCCCTCAGCAAATCTTACAATAGATTCCCACCACAATCGTTGAAAATGATGATCAAGATCCTTTAACCAATGATCATGTTGAAAATGTCTCTACATCACCTAATGAGTTAGAGGACATATCTCAAGAATTTATTCCAAAGCATGATCAACATCTTTTACCAAGGTCTAGCAATGATCCTTTCCAAAACATATGGACATCCTTTGACCTCATGACATTTGAGAATCTTCCTATGCCTAATGAAGATATCCAAGAACGTAATCCATTCTTTGAAATTGACCCATGTCAAGAACTTGATCCAAATCATGTCGAAAGCAATTATGAAATCATTCGAGATCAAGAATTTGTATCTCCAAGCTACTACAATGATATAATGGACACTCTCCTATCTATACAAGATTATCACATCCACATATCACATACCCCTCCATCTACCCATGAGATGCTTTCTTTGAATGGACCCATAGATGATCTTCATTCAAAAAAAGAGTCTCATATTCTTGATATCATTACCAAGGAACAAGAGTCTCCTACTCTTAACATTTTTACACATGATCAAAGTATAGAAAAATCTAAAGACATACCAAAAGTGGATCATGAAGAAGACTTCTACAAAAGTTATGAATCAGAGACATCATATGGAGACATAGCAAAAATAAATCATGAAGAAGGCTCCTACAGAAGTCATGAATTAGAAACATCATGTGAAAGCATATCAAGAATGAATCATGAAGAAGACTTTTACAGTGAATCATCAATACCTCTCGAAGAAGCATTAAAATCTAATATTTCACAAGATCAAGCCAAAGAGATAAATCAAGAATTCATCGCACATATGGAGGATCCTATCACTTACAAAGTTGGATCACTTACCTTTCTTAGGGCAAGCTACCTCATCAATAAAGAAGCTGTCACTTTTGAAGATCCACCACAGAGCAGAGAATGATTAGCACCTTGTTTCCAAGGTAAATCATATCCTATTGCAAATAAAAAATTTCAACAGATGAATTATCAAGGTAGAGGATTAGGCCTACATGAACAGGGTATCCTAGAACCAGTGCAGATTATTGGAAATCCTAAGCATCGAGGTCTTGGTTATTCGACAATCAAGGGATATAAACATATTAGTGATACCTCTATAAAACTGGGGGCAACTTTGTCACAAGCAAACGTCAACATAGGGAGCACGAAGAATCCTTATGATGAAACCAATTCCAATACTACAACTAGCCACACCACGAATCTTCATCCACCCATCACCCCAATCCATGAATTGGGACCAACATCAAAAGGGATATTTGAATCAAATCAAAGAAGCTAAAAAGCATATTAGACAAATCAAATATAAGTGGATACCAAAAAATACAAAGAAAGACGATCCCTATCATACTCCATTAGTCAAAGAAACTATGGGGCAAAATAAAAAAGGGAAAAGTATCCATCAAAGATTTCCACAAAGGAAGAAGCATGCTTCTCAAGCAATGTACAAATTATATCAAGCTGCTGGTCCTAATTCCATGCACACTTTCGTATCCTCCCATCATTGCTCATCTTCCCAAGTTTGGAGAGCCAAAGGTTCCAAACTGTCAACCAATCCATCTTTTATTCCTAAAAAAACTCTGCCATCCATGCCTCCACGCATGATATCCAATTTTCACATTGACCATGTGTTGGAAATGACCCTTCATCATAAGGATTCAGAAGGCACTCTATCGCGATGTGCACACAAAGACAAAGTTAACTCCGGTATCAGCACAGCAGATCAGGGATCTCAAAAGTTGCATTCAAGTGCACGTATCTTGGCAGAGAAATTTCTTCAAGAAGGATACCGATGGCATGTTATGACAGAAGCATCAACATCAACAATACCAAGTGATTCAACATCAACTTAAAATCTCTCAGAAAATACAAAAAAATCAAAAAAAGGATTGAAAACAGTAAAGAAAAAATCGTCCTCTAGTGAAAACCACTTTGGTGGCGCTTTGGACAAGTACCATGATGAAAACCTGGCAAACAAGCATTGTGTGTAGAATCAAGCATCTACGTGTGTCATTCAGGTGAAAGTATCTTATCGCATCCACAATAAAGCCAACATTCCATCCATACCATCGTTCATCCATGAACCGTTTATCCAACCCATTACCATCTATCTACCTTATCTTGATCTTGACAGGTTTAGTGCACACTTTACACTTGCTTATGGTAAACATCTTGACATGGGTCATTTTCATTGATACTATCTTGCCCAACATTATCTAAGCCATGAAGCACTATCGAAATGAGCATTCCTTTGTTCGAATACCTTATCTTGTCAGAAGATAATCCTTGGCATCCTTTGCATGCTTACCATAACCATCCATCCATCTATCCAAGCATTCACCCATGGCATTCCATACATTGCTAGACACTGGGGGCAGATATTTACATCTTGTTTTAGGAATAAATCTTGATCTATATCCTCTAAATATGTGGTGATCCAAACATTGGAAAACATGAAATCAAATTGGTTAAAAATTTGTGAGCACCAAGTCAAATCACTAGCCCATGGCATATTTTGACAGGAAGATGTTCCTTATCAAGCTTTATCTTTCATCAAACATCAATCCAAACAATTCATATCAGTTGCATCTAATGTGTACGCCAACATGACATCAAATCATCAAAACAATTTTGTTCCAAAACAAGCTTCATCAATCTTGATCAATCAAATCCAATCAATTATTACCTTGTTTGACTTAACACACTTAGTCAAACCACCCTCTTGTGCATGAGTTTACTCTAGGATAACACATCTTCCTAGAGTTTACAAGTGCATTATCATCTTATTTGACTTAACACACTTAGTCAAATTATTCAATCCATCATCAACTTGTTTGACTTAACACACTTAGTCAAACTATCCCCTCGTGTATGAGTTTACTCTAGGATAACAAAACTCCCTAGAGTTTACAAGTGCATTATCACTTTTGTTTGACTTAACACACTTAGTCAAACTATCAATCCATCAATCCGATCAATCAACCTTAGCTTGGTTTTCAACAAAATTCTAAAACAGAGCACTGATATCATCACATATCCACATCCAAATCGTCAAAATCATGCGAAAATCCAAAACATCCAAATCATTCAAAAATCAAAAACATCTCAAAATGTCAGAAAAAATCAAAAAATAGAGTCATCAAGTCTGTCGTCAACCGAACTATGTCGTCTCTGAGCTTGAACGTAGGAAAGGTTGATCTTTGATCATCCCCCAAGACATTTTAGGTCATTCCTTTGGACGTCCATCACAATGGCAATCTGTTTTCCCATTTATTTCACATTTTAGGTCAGTCCTTTAGGCATCTGTCACAATGGAAATTCGTTTGCCCATCTATTTCACACCCTAGGTCAGTCCTTTAGGCGTCTGTCGCAATGGAAATCCGTTTGCCCATCTATTTCACATTTTAGGTCAATCCTTTAGGCGTCTGTCACATTGGAAATATGTTTTCCCATCTATTTCACACCCTAGGTCAGTCCTTTAGGCGTCCATCGCAATGGCAGTTCGTTTGCCCATCTATTTCACATTTTAGGTCAGTCCTTTAGGCGTCTCTCGCAATGACAATCCATTTGCCCATCTATCTCAGCAGTCAAATCAATTTTCATCCGAACCATGTCATCTCTGAGCTTAAACGTAGGCAAGGCCATCCTTGATCGGCCCTGGAGACACAAAATACCAAAAACATTGTAAAATCTCAAAAACCCAAAATCGGCCTCAAAACATTTGAAAAACCCAAAATGGTGCATCCATCTCATCTCGCTTTCACCCACGATAATCATCATGCCTAATAGATCATTGTCATCTTCATCCTTTGGTGAAGCAATCAGAAACAAGTCTAGCAGGTTCCAAAGTGAACACCCAAGCGTCAAAAGTCCTAAAGTCTAGGTCAGTAAGCGAGCAAGTTGGTCAACTCGGAGTATCAATAGCTTATCACCCAATCAATCCCACCAAAACCCTGATCACAACATGTCTTAGGATGAATCCTTCCCACGATGGACATAAGCATCAGGTATCTCGCAGTAGTTTAGCCTTGGCTAGCAGTACGAAGAACATTAGCTTGTTTGTTTACTTTATCTGGTCTTTTTGACTTATCTTATTTTGCGCCCATTCCAAGGACCTCTCGATGATGCTTTAGCAAAAACAGATTTAGAGAGAAAGGAATGGGGCAATGATCATTATCTTTTTTATCTGTTGTGCTTGTTGGATGTTCTTGTAAAATAACTTGGCGAATACTTGCTTTGTTAGGTCTGTCCTAGCAAGGTTTTTGTATGTCAAGTGTGAACAAGAATACTCCTATCTGATTGACGATTCAAAGTCCATCACACTAAGTACAACGCCATCCCGGTCCTTTATACCTTGATGCATCGTACCTATGTGTGTTATCAAACATAAAGTAATTAGCCCTTTGAAAATCCCAACTCCTGGTAAGCAAATCATCATCATCATCATTATCATCATTCATAGTGTAGGCTTGTTGGATCCTCCTTCCATCCATCTTATTCTTCTTATTCTTTTATCTTTACTAACATTTCTATCTAAAATTGGTGTGTTGTATCAAAATATACATGAGGCTACCCATGGCCGATGACTGTCTATACATCATCAGATTTGTCTACATCAAAAAATTATCTTTCGTCCTTTGATCGATAGAAACACTCCTCTCGCATTTTATCAGGATATCAATCGAAAAATTAGCATTTTCGCCTGATCTCTCGAGGGGGCAGTATACCAACATAATCCTTCTGCTGGGGCAACAGTGGGGCATTTGAAAAAATTAAAAAAAAATTGACATAATCCTTCTGCTGGGGCAACAATGGGGCATTCAAAAAAATCAAAGAAATTTTGAACTTTGATCATAGCAGTTTATTCTTTGAATCAATGCAACAAGTACATTGCTTCAAAGAGTGGCAAAATGTAGACATGGAAAATATACAATTTGATCCGACACACTGGATCCTGATTTACTAATACCATTTCATCCTGAATCATCTCCTTTGCTAGTCATTTAATCGAATAATATGTATTTGATTAAATTCATCACTCTTCATCTCTTAATTAAATGAATCAACTTTATCTAATTAATTCATCATCTCCTGTTAATTAAATAAATCAATTTTATTTAATTATTTATGTAATCTCCCTTTTAATTAAATGAATCATTTTGGGTTGGGGCCCTAGCTCGGTTGGCTAAATCTTTCCTGTTGCAGGAGGTTGGTCATGAGGTCTAGTCTCCCCCACCCCCGTGGTACCGGAGGGCGTGTCGTGCCAGCGTTGTCGATCACGTTAAAAATTTTACCAGGCGCACTGTAGTTTATAGGGGGTCGTGCTACCCGATTCCTGCAATCTAATAAAAAAAATAAAAAAATAAAAAGAATCATTTTATTTAATTAATCCCTAAAGTCATCTCATTTAAATTAAATAAATCTTTATTTGGTTTAAATCCAACATCATCCATCTTTAATTAAATAAATCAAATCTTTATTTAATTAAGTCTTTAATCATTTTCCTCTCATTTTGATTTAAATCAATCCTAAAATCTAAGTCAAAATTTTCAAATCACCTAACCTCTCATTAAATTAATCTCAATCATTAAAATCCTCTAGAGAATGCAACTTGCACAATAAATCAATTACTTTGATTTATTTAATTGCCTATTTTCTCTCAACATGGAATAAAAGGGGAATATTCCCTCAAATTTGAATTCAAATTCAAATGGGCTTGGTCCTTCCAACAAGGCATTTAAGACCTCTTACATGTATTTTGCATTGAACCAAGTGCATTAACTCCATTTCTTTCTCCCTCCAACATGTCACATTCAAATTTCAAATTTGAATCTCATGGCATTTATTATGCACATTGACCAAAATGTGCTCATTCCTCCTCCAATCACATGTGGACAAGTGGCCTTCTCTCATTGGTTGGTCTTTTGTCCCACATTGCTCAAATCTTGCTCATTCTTCCAATTGGAAATCTATAAATGAGAGACTCTTCCTTTCATTCAATCATCCACAACTTGAGTAAACTTACTCTACTCAACTTCATCCTCAATGCAAGATCTTAGCTAGGTTATTGCAGGTTTTCTCAAGAACTCATCTTGTTCTTCATCAACAAAGTGGATCAATCACTCATCAAATCACAAAGCTTACAAAGGAGTTGGGAAAGGGATAATTTCAACATATCAATTGGCACCAACTCCCCCATGGGATCAAGTTTGCTTAGTTTAGATAGATTTAATTTGGCTATTGCATATTACTCTTCATGTCTTTTCTATCTAAGTTTAGCAAATGGATTTCATGGGGAATCCTTGTTTCACCTTGCATATGATCTAACATTGTGTTTGGTTATTGCTTTGGTGCAGGTTTGAAATTGGGGTTCACATGACTAAAGGTCTCAATATCACTCAGCCATATGGCATTGTCCTAATTGGTTCCTTTTATGGTTCTAACAATGGCTTCCCTTTTCTTCTTGGCCTTAAGGTAACACTCATTCCCAATTATTAACTTTCCTGTAGTCATCTTGAGACACACCATCCTAGCACAATAATTCCATACATTAGATTCACATAATGTTGGATGAAAGCATAGTGAGAACATAGGCTCCAAAGGTGAACCTGGTAGCTCTAATACCACGTGTAACATGTCCAATGTTTAACCCAAATATTTTACCTATGTTTTAACCCACATGTGAGGCTTGCAAAATATAGCAAAAAAAAAATTCTTTTCAATTTCAATAATAAGATGCACATTTGAAATAATCTCAATTAAACTTGCATTGCATTTACAAAAGAAACATTACAAAATCGCAAGTAATGTTTTCATATTCCATACTTCTATTTCAATGATAACATTTTCCCATTTATAATTTCTCAATAAGAAAAGAGATACATAGATAAATATATAACTTCCATGAGCTTTTAATAAAACAAATATACAAATGCTCCAGATGTCCTTGATGGCATACATCCTTAAATGTCGGCTACCAACTATATGAGGGAGAGCATCACTCAAGTTTTTTTCCATCAACCATGGACTTACTACGATCCCCACACATCTACCTTACTGGTAAGATGGCCCTACCCTTTGACAAAGAGATTGGCTTGGTAAACTCATAATTCTAGCCTCCCTGAGCATAATTTTGTGTCCTACATAACTAGATCTACCATACATTGTCTACAACCTACATGTATGACGTTCCTTGCCTAGTATGCAAACCTAGCTGACAGTGAACCGATAGTGTAAATAATGGCTACTTACACTACTTTGGCCAAATTTTGATATAATCATTCGCTCATAAGCAAAGTCATATGCTAACCCACCCCTTAGCTCAATTTGGTATTTCACCATTCATAATCTTTTCAATCATAACGTACATTCAATCCTAAAGGTAATGACATAACAAAGTGACCAACTAGGTTACTCTTGTCCATGGATTATCCTAACCCCAAGAACAACCAAGTTAACCACCCATGTTCAAAAACTGACATCTTAAACAAAGTACTTCAAGATAAAATTATTTACCCACATTTAATATTCTATGTAAGCATATATATGGTTTGTGACAACCTTGATATATATCAAATAGTGAATATATTCACATAATTCCATCATAGAGAATATATATATATAGTGTTTCATCAAGCAAAATTCTACCAAAGTCAAACAAGCTCAACAAAAATAAGAAATAACTTAAATTCATTCAAGCAAGTTCAACATGCATATAAATCATCTTTATCCAATCACTTGCATTCATAAACAAATACAATTTCAACATAAAAGGAATAGAGTAATAAAATCAACATTCCTGGAATAATAGCTCCAAAAGATTATGTTGCTTCCTAAGCTCAAACCCCACAGTCACACTTGCTACTCCTTCTAAACTCAACCTAACTCAAATTCTATCTTCTCACAAAACTCTCAACCAATGTAAATTCACAAAGTAAACTCTCTTTCTCACTAAGCAGTCAACCACTCACTTGCACAAAAAATTATAGCAGAAGTTGGGAACTATGATGGTTCTGACTCTGTTGATGTTGCTAATGGAGGCTGGTCGTTGGCTGCTCTTTTGCCAAGTTCTTCTTTGCTGGTTGCACGAATGGGTTCCTATCTTGTGGGATTGTTTGTCTCATTGTCCTTGGTGCTGGAATTTTTTGTGTCTCCTGCTCTGACACTAGTTGTGGTGTTTGGGGTGCCTATAGTGGGTTTTTTTGTGGAGAGTTTCAAGAATTTTTCAGACCCTGACTAGCATGTAGGGTCAGATGCTGCTTTTACTAGTTTTTCCTTCTCTCTACTCTTTCTGCTTGTAGGCTATCCTAGCTCTCTCTTTCCTTTCGTAGGTTTCAATGCCTCTTTTTTGGAGATTTCTTTTGTTGTGGCTTTGGGGTTGTGCTTCTTTGGGACTTCTTTGATGCGAGATGAGGGTTTTGGTTTGCCTTTGGTGGAGTTTTTTGTGGACATTTTTTTGGCATATTTTAGACCCTGACTGGCATGTAGGGTCGAAGGTTGTTCTTCATGGTCTTTCCTTCTCTCTACTCTCTCTAATTGAGGGTTTTCCTTGCCTTTTCCTACTTCTCTTGGGTCCTAGTGGCTCTTCTTTGGTGTTTTTTTATTTGCTTGGGTGTGAGGCTACTCTTCTCTAGGTTCTTCTTTGTTGAAGAGATGTTTCTTTTTTTGGCTCTCGTGGGTAGTGTTTCTCTTGGTGTTATGAGTTTTTGGTGGCCTTGGTGGAGTGTTTATCTACCCTCCTCATTTCTAATTTGTGGGACATATTTCTTGGTGTGCTGACTTGTGGTTTTTGGTTGTTGTGGTTGCCATGGTTTCTTGTTTTTTCCTACTGGGTGGTTGTTGTTCTAACTACCAGTCTTGTATGCTAAGCTTTGTGTTCTCCCCCTTTAGGGTTCTAAAGTTTGATTTTCAGGATGGGGGGTTTGTTTGTTTAGATAGTTGAGATCCTTTAAATGTATCAACTTAAGGCTCAGATGTCTCTTCTCTCAAGGGTATTGGCTGAGGAGTGCTCTATTTTTTCTTCAATGCTCCAGTTTATTGCAATTCCAAAGGATGTTATGTTGTTCCTTTCTATGGGTGTGGCTACTTTCCTTCATATTTTATAGTTAAAGTCTTCTATGGAAGTGGAGACTACTCCTTCAGAGGTGGAGCCTTCTTCTATTAAGGTGGAGAGGTATATTGTGGATCGGATGGGAAGTTCTATGTTTTGTGGCAATGGTCCTCATTTCATCCTCTCCTATAAAGGTGAGCCCCTTTCTATTGAGGTAGAGGTTGGGTTGGTGTTTTGGGTTGATTGGTGTTGTGAGAAATCTGGGGCTCTTTAGTGTTTTAATATGATTTATAACTCTCCTATTGAGGTGGGGAGTTTGGTTTCAATGGGTGTTGTTGATAAGAGTTATGTTGTAGTCTAGCTATTACAGGTTGATGGTTGTCTAGCTGTCTCAGGTGGTTCTTTTGATATGTTAGGGTTTTAGGTCTCTTCTTTTCTTGAGTTTGAGGTCTCGATCAAAACCTTGTTGCGTTGGGTTCAAGGCCCCCTTTATCCTTTTTGTAGCTATTATTGTCTTGTAATTTATGTTTGATGTTGCTTTTGTTGGGTTGTTGATGGCCTGTGTTGTATTTTTATTATAGTTGTTTGTTCTTGGTCTAGGTTTTAAGTCTTGTCAAAACCTATTTATTTAAGGGTTTCAGGTCCCTTCAAAACTTATTTTTCTCATATAATCAAAATAAGCTCCTAAATTTTGACACCTTTTATCTTTTATCAACATGCGTCCCCGATAGAAATTCCCCCTTCGACACTACAAACAAGCACCAAGTGGATGGAGTATAGATGGAGGATGTGGAATTAAATTATCATGTTTGACTTTTTTAAGATGAAGGGTGTAAAAGGGGAACTTGCAAGGGGGGTGAAAATTTGTGCCTATACATTTTTCCACCACTTTAGTGAACATGAGTTCCAATGAGTGTTTGGTAAAGTAGGTTGAAAGAGTTCCAAGAAAATATACCTAAATCATTGAGGAAGCAAACCAAAATTTGGCATGCTCGAAAGCACAAGGCAAGCAAATGGATCCACAGGTACTCTCTTTTGAGGAGGATTGAACAAAGTGCACCGAAGGCTCGTAGACCAACGGTGAATAGATCCCGCAGGATAAAAGCACTTCATAGGTCCTGAAACTTGCAAAGAAGGCATCCTCCAGGTGCGCAGTCCTTAATGCAAGAGCTGGAGATATTAGCTTGACACCCAGGAACACCTGCAAAAATAATGAAAAACCTTATACAAGAGGATATGCAATAATATGAGCTTGCTTGATATTAATACCTCTCAAATGATGAGGTATGAAGCATGATAACAAATGTACATATGCCCTGATTAAATAGGCAAGAGAGAAACCTAGAATGCACAAGATGTTATCATGTGTCTTAATCACACTACATGTGACAACATGTAAACCCTAACAACCTACCTAGGGAATGATGATGATATGGAGATAAGTTCTAGAAAAGACAACTCATCTTCTAGAATGAATCTTATCTCCTACAAACATAGAAAGGGGAATTACCCCATTATTTATGATTTATTTAATAATGCAACCTAGGACTAAATTATTAAATGAAGACCTAAGTTAACTTATGCTAGTGTAATAAATAATTAATTACACTAACACCCCCCCCCATAAGTGCAACTTAAGGAGGAAATGAAAAATGAAATGATTATGCAATATATGATGGGTCCCGGCTATATGATGGCCATTTTAGGTACCCATGTACAAATGAGAATGAAAATGCAACTAATCCCCCACAAATGGAGAAAAGGGGAAAACCCAGTGGGAAGAAAACCCCTCTCCAAAAAGGAGATGAAATGTACAAAAGTGAGGAAGGATGGAGGATTCCAAATACCCCCCAAGTACACCATCTGTCACATGGATACAATACAATCAATACCCCCCCCCCATAGGGAGGAAATAGAGATACTATATATCCCCCCTAGAACATGTGATAACCTGCAAAAATGGTAAGTGCCTGTAGACAAAACAAGATCCAATGTCGACAAACAACTTGTCTCCCTTTCGGAAGAAACAAAACCAAGTGCAAGTGTAGGGATGCTTCCCATTCTAGATAGGAATTGAAGGAAGGTAGGATGTACATGAATGTTGATGGTGTCTCTAAAAGTTTCTCATGTGTCTCCTTGCCTGATGAAGATGAAGATGCCATAAACAAATCAGGTACATGCCCAATCAATGAAGAAGGTGAAAAACCAGGATGATGTGGAAACTGATGTTGAACAATATCCAAAGACCATGATGGTTTGACAACAGGTGTGCAATGGTTGTCATCAAACAGGAGAGATATCCCCTCAAATGTGTCCTCCAAATCTGAAATGTGAGACTCCACAAACAAGGATGCAATGTTTGATAGATAGGAATCCTAATTAGGAAGACAATAAGATATTGATTATAATGAATCATTAGACATGCTTAATGAATCACTACCATGAGAATGTTCCTATTGAATAGGAATGATAGGAGTCTCAATCAATGACTCTGCATAATGAATCACTGAAGGTGAAGTTACATCAACTATCTTTGATGGAGAAGTAGGAGCATATGAAGAATCCTCTTCATCCTCATATGAAGATTCAAAGTATTCCAAATATTCAAACTCTAGCATAGTATCTGCATCATAGGGTATACTATCTAAAAGATGAAGAGGCACAAGACAATTTGAAACAGGATCATCTAGGAATGGCTAAGTATCAAGATCTCCATGTATCTCCCAAATTTTAGTCCAAATAGTGTGAGGGCAATCACAAATATCAACACTTTTCAAAGTGGAAACATCAATATGCATTGCAATGACTCCTAAGACATGATCCCTTTTGCAATTCCAAGAAAATTTCTTACTATCAGTACTAGGAGGGGGAACAAGATTATACAAATGTGGCAACAAATGAAGCCATCGGAGGTGGGTGATGATACCATTTCTCCATTGTTTATAGATTCCCCTTTTCAACGTAATCAAAGTAGGATGAAATGAAAACCCCATTATTAACTATGATATATCTCCAAGATTACAATGACAATATCCTTCAAAATGAAATAGAAACTCCCAAATATGATATATACTGCAAATTAAGTCTTCCCAAATTGATAGAACCTCTCCAGGACTCAAGATGTCCAAGTAATCAATCAAAATTCCAAATGTGCAAAATACTGAATAAATAATACCTGGTGCTAAATCTAGAAAATGTGCATGGGCACAATGATAGAGCTCCTAAATACATTCCAAATGCAACTTGAATCACCAAGATCGAAGAAACTAGCTGAAAGATATGAGCTAAGAGGTCAAAATGGGAGATCTAACTTCAAACAGAAATAAAATATTACATGAATAAAATCTAATAATAATTCATACACCACTTGATAGATTTTGGAACCAGCTTTCCAATGATATCTCATTTATGAAAATTTGATACCCGAGTTAAAAGTTATGGTGATTTTAAGAAAACTTCCTAATTAAGACATGATGGGGCTTCCATGACGGTCATTTGGTCGTCAAAGTTAATATAGTTGCCCGATTTTTAAAAAAAATCACCAAAAAATAAATTTACCTCAGAATATGAAGTATTTTCTATGAAAATTGGGGCTTTGGGCCTTTTGTACGCAATGGAAGGGTCATATTTCACCCAATTTGCTCCAAAAATTGGCCCGAGATGCAAACACTCCAACCTTACAAAAAATCACCAAGATCTTATAGCCATAGCTCAATCCTCAAATTTGAGAATGGTCTTGCAAGCAAGGCTCTGATACCATGCAAGAGTTGGAGATATTAGCTCGACACCGAGGAACACCTGCAAAAACAATGAAAAACCTTCTACAAGAGGATATGCAAGAATATGAGCTTGCTTGATATTAAGACCTCTCAAATGATGAGGTATGAAGTATGATAACAAATGTGCATATGCCCTGATTAAATAGGCAAGAGAGAAACCTAGAATGCACAAGATGTTTCCATGTGTCTTAATCACACTACATGTGACATGTAAACCCTAATAGCCTACCTAGGGAATGATCATGAGATAGAGATAAGTTCTAGAAAAGACAACTCATCTTCTAGAAGGAATCTTATCTCCTACAAACATGGAAAGGGGAATTACCCCATTATTTATAATTTATTTAATAATTCAACCTAGGACTAAATTATTAAATGAAGAGGTAATTTAACTTATGCTAGTGTAATAAATAATTAATTACACTAACAGGTCCGATGTAAGAGGGACTTTGCAGAGTCATATTGGAAAGCAGCTTCATAGGTGCACCTACAAAGCAACATGTTAATATGCAGAAAAAACATGTTAGACATCAAAAAGAAGCCACGCAGGAAGATAAGCAAACAGTTAAAAATTGATGGAAGAGCTTTCAAAGGGGTCCCTTGAGAACCCTTCAAAAGAAAAGGGGTCCACTCAAGGGACACTCAGTTTGAAAGTGCAACAGTATTTTTCGTAAATCAATTCAACATCAAAGAATCTTTTTGAATTTTTTCACTTCATCAAGGAATTTGAAAGGAAGAAAGCCCCCTCGCAAAAGGAAAGTCAGAACTTCACCCACAAGAGAAGGTGCCCCCTCCTTGGAGGGAAGTAGTTTCTCAAATTATTTCTTTATGAACCCATGATGAAGGAAAATTATTTCGCTAGGGATCCTTGTTGAGGAATGCAATTTTTTTTTAAATAGAGAATTTCAAGAAGGGATTCGTTGGCCACCGAATATACCTTTTGAAAATCAAAGTAGTACGATATCCCCCCTTAGGATGGTGTGTGCCAAGCACAAAGGCACGTGACATCCTAAGGAGAGAAAAGAAAGAATAAAAATGATGTTGTGGCCTACAGAACATGGCGAGATGTAACTGTAGTAATGTTGTTGCACACATGAGGGACAACATGTAAGCACCACAACATCACAAATCAAGCAAAGAATAGAGAAATATGGAAAGAAAGGAAAGACAATAACATAATGCACAAGAAATAGGGGGCTCTAATATTTTGATGTCAGAGATGCTCATAAATATAGATAGATAGATATAATAATATATATAAATGAACTATCATCAACCCCCTACTATATTAGACCATGTGAAGAAGGCACATGAAGACAAAGTGAAAATAAAAAATTGGGTCAACATGGAAGGGAGGCCTAATGCCCCCAACACTATGCATTGTTCCTAATTGTTCAAAATCAATACACGACAAAGAGAAGAATGATGTGATAAATAAAGGAATTTTTATGACACAAAAACACTCATGTGTCCAAGCACCTACGAGGATGACAAGGGTCATCCAGGAACATATAAAAAAATCACGGGGGAACACCACACACACACAATCTAATCTATAGATAAAGAAGAGGTACCCCTAGTCCTCATAAACCAAGAGGTCGTCGTTCTCCTAGTCTAGATCATCATAAGGGGAGGGAGAACGAACCTGCAAGGGAAAAATATCTAGAGGGGTACCCTCCAACCCTCCTGCAACAAAATCCAAGGAAGAAGGCCCCTCAAGGTCTTCTCCACTCAGTTCCTGTGATGTGAATGTCAATGATCTAGCAAAAATTGTTGATAAGTTCGGTATATCATCTACAGAGTTGAACATGCACTTTATAGGAGTGTCATGCATCAACTCAGCGGGCATGGAGGTGGCGCCCAGGATCCACTACTAGGCTCATTGAAACATTTAGGAGCAGTGACGAACTACGGGGACATCGAGGCTTCCTCTACCAATAGGATGGCGTAAGCCAATGTAGAACCATCCTTTGAAGAAGGTGAACCCTTCTTCCAACCCCCATTACTAGCAGGGTCATCCTCCACCTTTTGTTTCATCAAAGGATGTGAAATCCCCACGGATGAAGTAGAGGGCACGAAGGAAGAGGAGAAAACTATGATGGACACCACTGAGGTATTCGGCATGTCCACAGGTTTTGAAAAGGGCGGGATTTCTAGAAGGGATATCAGAAGGGGAGGCTCAACCAAAGGAGGAATGAATACCTGCACCCTCTTTGGGTGAGGATCGTTCACGCTCGTAGGAGGAGCCAAAAGCAAGACTGAGGTAGAGGGAACTAAAGTAGGAAGAACAGAAGAGGAGGACACATCACAAGATTTCAAAGCGAGAGCTATTGGTTCCCCTTCCTTCTTTTGCAAGGCGACCTACTCAATGGCCAGAGCCTTCCTCTGATTCTTGCGCTCACGTGCAAGGTGGTTTCTATGACTCTAAGAACTAGAGTCCACGACCTAAGAAGGGATGGAAGACTCCTATTGAACCATTAGAGTATCCATCACAGCTATTTCTGACAAAGGGAGGGACTCCTAGATGAGAACAAGAGGAAGAGAATAAGAGGATAATGGAACAATAGCAAGGGGAGCAGGCTCGAGCGCCTTGGTGGTGGGCCTCTTCCCATTCACTACCTTAGAGGTAGTAGGAGGAGGTTGCAAAGGCTGAGACATAGAGGATGCTCAACGAGGACCCTTCCCCTTACCATACAAAATGGGTCGAGGCACCATGGGTAAGACAAGAAGTTCAAACACTGGACGCTTGGGCTTTTTCCAAACGAGCACCATCAGACTCCCTAGCAAGCGCATAAGAGTAGAAGTGGACGGCACCACAATAAGGTGAGAGGAAGTAGCAGGTGGTAAAGCAGAAGAAGAAGAGCAAGAGCCTTGAGCATGGGCAGGCTTTCCTTTCCCCTTTCAAGAAGAAGAGGTAGCTTGTTGCTACGCTATAGGGTGAGTCACTTTCAGCCGTCCCTATTTTGATAAAGTAGGTCCATTCTAGGAGGAAGCAGACCAATCAAGGAAAGCCAAAAATGATCCAAGAAATAACCTCCATGGGATACCAATGGTTGATACCTAGTGTTGTGCACAGTGTACATGATACCTTTGTGAGAGAACTTCAAACATTTGTGAATTAAAAAAGTGATTCCATTCATGGAAGCCAGCCAAGGGATGCCCAACTTTACCCTGAACATATCGGATTCCAAAATGACATTGAAAGTGGTATCCATATCCCTAGGTCCTATTAGGATGGAAAGGGTTATAGAACCATACAGAACAAGAGAGAGACCATCATGTGTACATATAGTAGTTTTTGTCTTCTCATATTTCTCCCTTTGTAATGAATTTAGCCACAACATCTCCTCTGTAATAACATTCACACAACTCATGGGGTCAACTAGGACTCCTATCACAATGTTTCCACTGAGGTGAGCATGAATATATAGGGGAGAGGCTTTGTTATCCATGGGTAAGTCCTGCAAGGTGAAAGTCACATATGGTGAGCCAGTCGTAGGTTGAGGGGGAGGAGTCAGAGAAAACAAGACCACATTTGCGTATGTCAAGGCCTTAGGAGAAGCATCAAAAGGATCAATAATTAAGTTCGCAAAGTGAGACAGAAATGGGTGTATAAATCTATAACTCATTATTTGCCTTCACCATTGAGTTGTTCATATTTTATTTCTTATCACTAATACGAATGGTACCATCATCGATGCAGTAATGTATCTCATGATGCAGGTGCATGCAACTGCATGCTCGTGAACACGATGGTACTGGTAGAATGTGTTCCATCATACTAGTCAAGATAAGGCTCCCTCAAAGGTCGAGGGTCTTCTAATGTTATAATCTTATCCTTAAATAAATTTTGTAGAATAGAAGAATAAGATTAAGATACTTTAATAAAAAAATTGTTGCATTTGAGGCCCTGATCATTAGTCATGGTGACTACATTTTCAATAGATTTACCTTTTCTTGAAATTGACACTATAGGTATGTTTTTGGAACAAGAGCGCAAGGAGGATCCCCTGAACTAAAAAACCATCTACTGATACTCCCGCAGCACAACACACAGATGTGCAAAATAATGATATTTCATCAAGGAAAAGTTATCCTACCAAGATCGTTGCAAGTTGCCTATGAATACCTTTTGTACATTTGAGTCAAGCAGCGGGTATGAGATTTGTGAAAAGAGCGCTTGGTATCACACAATGAAATCATTAATCTTCTCGTTCTCTCTCTGCCTACATCAGACGAGATCTAAAAATTTCATCTGTAGAACGATGTTAGCCTGGAATTGATAGAGAAACTGATTAACCAGTTGGTCGAATGATAATATAGAATTGTCAGGAAAGGAACAGTACCACTCTAGTGTTGTATAATTAAGAGATATAGGAAAAAATTTAGCCATCAGAGCATCGTGGTGAAATAAATCAGTACACATCACGTTAAAAGCGGATACATGTGTTTGATGATTCCCTTTACCACCATATTTCTCAAACTTAGGAATCTCCATTCCCTGAGGGAAAGGAGTGTTTAAGATTTCCATAGATAGGGGGTTGTGTCAAAAGAAAGGATGGAAGATGGGTTGAGCAAAATCCCGGGATAGGCTTGCTAACTGGTTTTGCATCTGACCCATGTTTTGAAGAAATAAATAGGGTCATTAGACGATTTAGGATTAGTAGAGCCACCACCAAGGCCACCACCATACCCACCTCTGAAACTGCCTCTTGAGACCCCATCGAAGCCTCCACCATGACCACCGTCGTGGCCCCCACCAAATCCACCACTGGTGCCACTACCATGACCACCGCTAAAGCCACTATTATGACCACCACTGGCACCACTACTAGCACCACCATCGCTACCAAAACCTCCACCACTCACTCCACCGGAGCCCCCACCACCAAGGGCACCAGGAAGAGTGAAGCTAAAGCCAAGGGGTATTCTACTCGCCTTGATTGTGTGGTATGTTTGAGGAGCAGAGTAAATTTTGATCAAAGGACCTATTTTGGCCATGCATATAGACATTGTAGGCATCAAGACACCTATTTGTCTCTCATAGGCATCGTGTACCGTCCCTCGGGTAATACCCAATCTAGTGTTATACAAAGGTATGTATGCTTCAATTAGATTGGTGAGGCCACATAATAATTATATTCCCGTCCAATATTTTCCTAACATGTATCTCACCTTGTTAACAAGCCTAGTGGCTCTTTTCATATTTGGTACTCTCTCCAAGTGATTTTCGAGATCTAACATCCTTTTATCTAATGCTAGAAGGTGTTTTGTGGGAATGTGCACAACATCATCCTCATCCATAGACGAGGTTATAGGGGATGTTGGAGGAGTGGGTACATGAGTGGTCTCGTCAACAACACCCATCTCGGCAATCGAAACCTCCTCTTGAGAAAGATGATCAGTAGTAAACTCTGTGGTAAAGCCAGTAATGACCTTCATCATATATGTTTGTAAGTGTTGCACACTTCTTTTAACAATGTTCTCGGAGGTCGTAGACTAGGTTGTGATTCTCATAAAACCCCACAACGCCTAATTCTGCAATGATCACTAAGTGTGAGGGAGAGAGTCCCAACACAAAGGAACATATAGATGTTTTTCACGTCAAGTTCACCAAAATGTAGAGGGGGACTAACCACTCAATGACCCCAAGTCACAGAGAGCCGAGAGTTGAAGGCTACCCTGATCTACCTCAACTGTGCAGGTGTTTAGGGAATTTTTTGGTGTTTAAGGGTAGAGAATGAAGAGCCCTCTCAGTGCTTTTATCACTCTACCGACTTGGGAGTTAGATTTGGACTAAGCGAGCAGGTTTCTGAAACCTGAATTGTGGCTTTTTCAACTCCCCGCTAGAGGAAAATAGTGCACAATAGGGATGACAGTGTGGTGCGTTGGCATCTCACAGGTGTGTTGGTGTTCGTACGGATAGATAGTGAAAAGACACAAACATAAAACCTACTAAATAGCTTAGCTAAAGATTTATTGTGATGACAAAAGCAGGAAATAACAAAGAGACTGAGATAACGCAAGGAATGTTATGAAAGAGAGGAGAACAAAGGTGGTGAGAAATAAACTTATGAAAGGTTCATTTCTCTCGCAAGCTCCACAAAAACAAATACCTACACACAAAAAAGTGAGGAAAATTTTTGGGGTTATTTCAGGGCTTTCCACAATCAAACCCATGTTTTGGTGTTTCCACCTCCACGGACAACCAGAAAAATAGAGAAATAGAAGTGTGATAAAGAAAGTACTTGAAAGAGAGAATATTGAGCACTACAAGAAACACTATGCTACTCAAATCCAACAACAATGTGATAGTAAGCAAATAATACCACCCTCAACCAAAGGCACTCAAGGCTAATGAGAGAGGAATGCAAGTCTACAACCATGGCAAAGTCGATGTAGCCGTAGCGACGCCGAAGGAAGTCTCGCAAGACACCAAGTCGCAGCTTTTGTGGCTGATGTGAAGAATGTTGTGATGTTGGAATATTTGATAGTGTATCAAGTAGCTCAAGAGGTGTGAGAGAGAGTGTGAATTGTCCAGAATTTGTTCAAGAATGTGTAGAGTGTGAAGAAAAACATGAATGAGAATAGAGAATAGGCATTTCTAAGTGATTTTGGGAGGGAAAGAGTCATTCAAAGGTCGGTTGAAGGGTGCAGATACATTACACATCGGCCCCAATGGCGAACATAATGCTTTTGTAGATTCCAAAGGCAGGAATCTTGTAAGGATGGTAGCGCGCCGCATAGACATCCATGCGTCGCACGCGCGTCCCCAATAGAAATTCCCCCACTGACACTATAGAAAATCACCAAGTGGATGGAGTACTGACAAAGAATGTGGAATTACATTGTCGAGTTTGATTTTTCTAAGGTGAAGGGTGTAAAAGGGGAACTTGCAAGTGAAGTGCAAATTCACACCTATGCAGTTTCAAAAGAAATCCAACTGAAGGTTGGGTAACATGCTATACTTGCCTTCTATTTAGGTTTGGTCTACTAACAAAATTCAGAGCTAGCATCCTATACATATTCTTGTGATTTTATACAATTTTGGAGTACATACAAAACCTAGAAATCTTAACATATGTAACATAATCACTCATACTACATAGTAAATACTTATAATTTTACCATAGAAGTAAATAAATATGCTTTAGAAAAGGATAGCAAAAAAAATCACTTTCAAATATCTTTTGTCAAACATGCTCATCATATAAATGAATAATACAAATTCTGAATTTGAATTATATTAATTTCAACCTGAGAAATAAGATAGAAATTTTCAATTAGAATTCATATGTGAGATACTTTTCAAGTATACAAGTTCACATATTACACTAAATGATACAAGGTCAAGTCTTCCATATCTGGAAATTTGCTTTTATTTCAGAAACCTCAGCATTGTCATCTGCAAAAGGGAGAGCATCACTCGAGTGTTTTACCTCCAACCATAGATTGATGGTCCCCCGCACACCTTCCAACTAGAAGTGGCCCTCCCCTTCATGAAGAGTATAGAAAAAGGAACCAATAAGTACATGCCATCTAAGTTCTAGTGTTGTGCCCTACATAACCAATTGGCCATACAACTTTAGACAACTCTAACTAAGTATGACCAATCTGACTAGATATGCAATCTAGAAAACACTGAACTGACTAATGCAGGCAAAGAATTTTGCATTACTTTGGCCAGAGATTTGAAATATATCACACACTTCCTTAGTATTTGAAGTCGTAAGTTCACACATATTTAACTCGTTTTGGAAACAACCTTTGACCTAAGGTAAAAGTACAATATAATACCAAATTCTTTTATCCAAAAGAGTGTGATATTGTAGTGTTTAAAACCTTTCAACAATTCAGATTATAAAACTGATTTCTTTCAGTCAACTCAATAAAGTAAGCATTAAGCTTATCTTATAATTGTATACATACATTTAACTTATAATTTCCTTTACACATTCTTATTATAAATATATATACACACACACACATATATATACTCATATATACCGATATGTACGTATATTATATATATATAATAAATTGGAAATATAATTTCTTGAGAAAATGAAGTAAAATATTTAACTTATCATGACTGAGAATTAAATCTCTTCTTTGTTGTCCATTGCAGAATGAAAGAAATTTTAAATAAATTCTTGCATAAGTCTATAAAAATCAGACCATAAATTCTCTATTTCAACTCATATGATTCATCATAAATAACTATTCTTTCAACTTTTATATTTGAAAACTCTAGAACAAAATTACACAAGAGTAATAAAGTATGAAAACATGCTTGAGTTCACTCTTTGTTTTGCACTTCTGAAATTCCAAAATCACAATCAGGGTGTTCGACACAACTTTCCCAAGAAATCTCAACTTGCTAATGTTGAGACTCAGATTTTGCTTGTAAAACTTCTTCAACAAATACCACAACTAACAGCAAACATAAACTCTCTACTCACACTAGAGAGTATTGTCTATATATACTACGTATATATGGCTTGAATACTCTACAATAAAACTCTTTATACCTCACAGACATGTGTTATTCTTCTTTTGAATTGTTTAAAACATTCAATACTAATCAATGATACATATAAACTATGCTTGAACTCCTACAACGTTGCTTGAGTGTATTGCATATAAACTGTGACAAACTCGTTGTTAACACACAAACCAATGCTATCTTCCTTTCTCCTCTACTCGTCGCTACTCATGAAAAACTAAGAATGATAATAACAATGATTCCTTTTACCTCTCCTTTAGATCACAATTTCTCCCCTTAACTACTATTAATAAATTCTAACTAAAACTTAAAGTTTAGTCACCATTCCTAGTCATTAACATAGCATGCCTATCACCCCTTTATGGTTCGACCAACAGTCACATTATGCCCCTTTGTTATGGTTATTCAATGGTAGATGGTTTATAATAAATATGCAGGAATATAGCCTATAAAGAAGGCTCTCAACCTCTACGTGAGGTTTTAAGGTTTTAAATAATAAACGTCCATAACATTCATTTATTGGTATGTCGATTTGCCTTTGATATACTAATTAATATTATATATAATATATATTTGTTCATATTTATATCTATATATATAATTAATTATATATCTATATATATATTTATATATAATATATTTATTTATTTAATTCTTATATATATTTAATACATTTAGATAATAGTTGATTTGATTTAATATAAACAAAATTGATAAATTGAAGAGACAAAAATGATACCTATATAGCACTTCTTTTTATTGAAATAGACTAGGCCAAGACTCGACAAGGCTTAACCTAACCTTATGACTCAACCCAAACTTAGACAAAACAAAAAAATTGACTCAATGATAGGACTAGGGTACTTACCCAATCTAGTTACTTAGACCTATGTGAGTGTGTGTTGAACTCATTTGGCATGAACTTGTTTATTTTTGAATTATATACTTGTGTGAGGGGTAAAATCATATAAGTGTAAACAAGATAAATGCAATGAAATAGAAGCTAATCTAAGTCAAAAACATTAATCTAAGTCAAAAACACTAATCTAGATCCATTCCTTCTCTCACGAAATGAAATTATAAAGCTAAATAATTCAAAAGCGTTATTGAAATAAGACAATAAACATGAATTCCAAACAATAGAATCTTACCATCCCGTGTCAAAGTGTGTTCGCAAGATGTTGGGTTGTTCATATCACTGTGAATCCTCCATTGTTGTGTTGTGAGAAGCTTTGATGTGATGCATGTGCTGGTTGATCGAAGATATGTTGAAGCTTTGTCAATGGTGATTAGGAATATTGGCAATACTTCATTGTGCAAATGATGTTGATTCTTCAATCCTTTTTTGTGAGGAAAGAGGTTTGTTATATAGAAATTGTGATTTGAAATGGACGATCTGGATCGCGTAGTAGAATATCTTGATCGATGATTGAACGATGTTGAGAAGATTTAGACATGAATAATTTGTGCAAAATAGATTGCATGATTAGTGTGATTGAGGAATAGAGTAATCAGTCATGAATTAGATTGAATAATATATGGGATTGAAGAATAGATTGATCTGTTAGGAATTAGATTGATCAGTCAAAAATTAGATTGAGCAATGTGATTCATAATTTACTCAATCAGGGAAGTGGTTGAGAATGATTAATTAATTGATTTAATTAATTAATTACTTTTGGAGTTGAATGTGCAAATCAAGTTTGACTTTTGCAAACAAAGTTGCATTAGTTTGATTTGATTTTTTATGATGGTTTGAATAGTTTATTTAAATTATTCAATTTTTTGGAGGGAAAGTGAGTTAATTAAATTATTATGATTTAATAATTCAATCGACTTAGGGGAATAAAGTGATTTAGTGATGTAATTAGATACTTGGTGTTATTTAACTAATCGGGATGAAAATAAAGTGAGATTAGGACTTTATTAAATAAATGCAATTTATTTAATTGGTCGATTTGATGAAAAGTAAATTAATTAAATAAAGTCATTTTATTCAACAAATAGCAGAAATCAGGGTTCTAGGACTTTATTAAATAAATAAAATTTATTTAATTAACCAAAAATGATGAAAAATTGAATTAATTAAATAATGTCATAATATTCAATTAATAGGGGAAATTAGGGTTTTGGATGCAATTGATGTGAAACGTAGTGATATTCGATGATAATGATGTCGATGATGCAAAAATGTCATTTAAAGTGTGTGATAGGTGTTAGGTCAATTTTATATGTCTACATTTTGCCCCTTTTGATACAAAGTACAAGTTGCTTTGTTTCAAAGATTCAATGTTAAGATCAAGATTTTGAAAAAATTATACCCCACTATGCCTCGGTGGTCAATAGAATGATGGTTGGACTCTGTGATGCCCCCTTGAGAGGTTGGTCAAAAATTTTGATTTTGAGGTCAGGCTCATGACATTGTTTTATTTTAGCTCAGTTGTGGAGAGGAAAAAAAATTAAGTCTATAGGTCCCTCGTTGCTTGTTTCAATGTTCTTAGGAAGTCCTTATTTGAACGTAGGAAGATTCCTTAAGTAAGAATTAGGGTTTCCTAGGTGAAATTTAGGGTTCTAATTACCTCATTTGCACTTTGAGCCTATAGAGAATTCTTGTCTTTGGATTTCTCATTTTGTTAGTTGTCGAGGAGTAATGCCTAGGATTCAGGGAGCCTCACATCGTTCAGACTTGGTTCGAGAATTTGGACGACCCGCAAGTGTCAGTGCCCCGATATGTACCCTCGCGATTTTTGTTTTCATCCTTTTATGTTCTCGTAATTTATACACAAATTTCAACAAGTCAAAAGTGAGTTTTTAGGTTTTTCAACGCACTTGCATCATTTTTAGCACATTTGTCATTTTGGAAAGCTCGTTTTTGCTCTATTTTTGTGCATTTAACCTATTTTAGCACTTTTGACTTAGTACTTCACCTTTGAAATGTGCTTTTGATTTATGTTTTCGCTTTTGAATGCTCTACATTTTTTGTGAACTTGTGTTAACTTGGCACTTTTGAGTAACTTCTACGCTTTTGATTTTGGAAAACTTGATGTATCTCCTCGCTTTTGCAAAATGTTCCTTACTTTTGACTTTTTTCTTTGCTTTTGTTTGAAATTATATCACTTTTGCTAAGATTGCTTCACTTTTGACTTTTTTGGAAACTAAGTTAGTTTCTTCATAGTTTTTCATTTCATTTTGTGTGTTTAGAGTGAAACCCTTAACATTGTGGGTTGAATGATTGTAGGTGGTCCTTAAACCACTACAGTCAAGGGAGAGACGACCTCAGGATTTATTTGATCTGATTATTGGTTTTGATGTTTTAGAGTGAGATTTTCTAGACGTGGTCAAGCTACGTCACATTTGTTACATGCCTCCCATCAAATGTCACAAGGCGATGATCATTGCACTTGTGGAGCGGTGGCATTCATAGACTTCCTTGTTCTATTTACCTACAGGGGAGGCCACTATTACTCTCGAGGATGTGTGGAGGATCCTCCGCATACCTATCCATGGTGAGCTCATTACATACCATGTTCGACGGGGTACCCATGCCATGCGGTGTGTTCTTGGTGTCAGACACTTAGAGGTTTGATAGTCTGAGATTGATTTATCAGAGTTTTTTGGTAGTGCGGACCTTGTTTCCTTTTTTCTTTGCGGTTTGGTTTCGGGGCTAGTTGTTCTTGATAGGAGAGGTCATCAGTTCCTTGTTGGATGGGGTATTTTTATTGAGATATTTGAGCATGGGACCGGATATGCATGGGGTCCTTGTCTTCTCGCCCACCTCTACAGAGATATGCATGAGGTTGCATATCGAGGTGGGAAATCCATTTCTGTAGGTGTCTCTCTTTTACACGTATGGGCTTGGGAGCATATTGCGGTGACGCGGTCTGATGGTATATAGGATCATACTGATGGTGATTCATACTCCTATTGTTATGGAGACTTTCTTCACTATACCTTGCTTGGAGATCTTTTATAATGGCACCATGTGTTCGATGGCATGCTAGGTTTTGTTTTGAGGCCTTATATGGATTGTAATGCATGGACGAAGGATCAGGAGCAGTTAGTGTACTGTCGATAGACTAGATGGTTGATTGGTCGCTCTCACTCTCTTCTAGAGAAATATCTACCTAGCAGAGTATGACAACGGTTTGGAGAGAGAGAGAGAGAGGTTTGATTTCCTGATGCATATGAGGCTTGGTTTGGTTGGACCACTAGAGAGGTCCATGTATGGGGTCATCTAGCTGATAGAGATGATGGCATTGCTACTTTTAGAGTGATTTCCCCAGTCAAATGGGGTTGGCCAGTGGGTTTATCAAATTTGGGTATTGCTCCCAATTTTGATTAGTGGTGGGCACGACGTGTGCCATTAAGATTCATAGATCCTAGTGGTGATCCCATAGTTGGTAGAGCAGGCATCATAGGTCATTACGGGGAGTGAAAACATATTGAGGTTCTAGCCGAGCAACTTGGTTAGGTTCGACAGGATGGGGTGTAGGGTGATCAGGTGCAGGGTCATGGATAGGTTCCAGGTCCCCCTCCACCACCTAGGGATAGAGGTGCTTAGTTGGCAGCAAAGATAGGGTGGCAACAGGCCGTAGAGGCACAACTTGCTAATGTGATAGCAGATAAAGATGGTCTTTGTGTAGAGTTAGATACAACGATTGGGCGATGTCTCATTGCCGAAACACAGTTACAGTATGTCACTATAGAGATGGATAGTCTGAGGACCGAGTGAGATAGTCTTTGTGCTGAGCGGGATCAGTTATTACAGAGGGCTACATACTACTAGAATCTTTATGATGCTTTTATTCCTCAAGCCCACTGGTGACCAAGATTTGGAGAGCCTAGTGTTGCAGTTGGTGGTGGTGAGTCAACTGGTCATTCTGTGAGACACTCAGATCTAGATGGTGATTTGCAACTTGGTCTATAGAGTCCTCCCCTTTCTACTAGGTAGTTTTATAGTTGTACTTGATCTTTGTGATGTTATTCAGAGACTTATTGTAGACATGATTTTGTATATATATTCATCGGCCCAGTCGAGGCCTTGTATATGTGTATTATTTTTTATTATCCTATCACACTTGTTTCCATGATGATGATGTACTATTACATTCTCCTTTTTTGATGATGATATATATGAGATATACCTTCTTCAATTCGGCTTTATTTTATGTTTATGTGATGATGTATGGATGGCTATGTATGATGATGTATGCTTATATGTGTTTTTTTGTACTTTTTTTATGGATGCATATATGTTGTGGACGAATGGATCATATATTGTTTCATATGATGCTTTATTATGTATATGACGGATGTATGCCCTATACATGATACATGATGTTTTCATTAGTTTATTATCATCGTTATTTATATTGACAACATTGTGGATGCAAGATGGATATGTGATACTAATGATATTGTGATGCAGGATGGATGTTAGTTAGAATAAATATTTGATGATGGATAGAAATTTGATGTTTGTTAGTACTGATGAGTTGCTTTCACTTTTCTTGGAGGCTTCTCATTTTGAACAATCCTTTTTCATGTAGTAAACAAATACGATGCACCAAGGTATTAATAACCAAGGTGACTTTGTATCCATTACATGGACTTTGACTCTACAAACAAGGAGTATTCCTTCTTGTACCAGACATACAGAAACTTTGTTTAAAGTATATGGGTGAGAAGCTTTAAAACATGTCAGACTAGTAACACAAGAGGTATTAAGAATCTAACATGCCACTGCTACATGAACTGCATCAACATAACTTCCATACACTCAATAAAGAAAGTATTCATCATGGTAGTATCACAATAATATCCAACAAACTGAAATGACGCTCAATTTCCCCCATTCCTTGTTCTCTAAATCCTTATGGACATCCTCGAGAGATCCTAGGAATGATTCAATAAAATAAATCAAAAAGATAAGACTATAAAAAAGATAAAAACAAAGTTGCAGTATCACTTGCCATATCTATTTGGGGTGGGGCTATTATTCGTTGTTGATCATGTCTATCATAGGAACGGATCCGTTAAGGCATATCTTAGGATGTTGTTGGTGACTTTTCAAAAAGATAGGTAGTTAATACTCTGGCATTGTTTTAGTCTATTCGTAATCAAAGCTTTGTGATTTTTTGCTTGAAATTTCTATCTTTTGATGTTTGCTCTGTTTGTTTGTTTGTTTGTTTTGTCAAAGGGTGAAGATGACGATTTGTTTATTATGGATGAAGAGTTTACTATGAATTTTGATGATGGAGTAGGACATTAGTTTTATTTTTTTGAGCTTTATGATGCTTTTTTTTGTTATTTGCAGGGGACTAAGCTAGGGCCTCGAGGGCTCATCAAAGATAATCCTTGCCTACGTTGTACACACAGAGGCTCGTAGTTCGCTTGGTTTGAATGTTTTGTCCTTTTCTATTTTGTGAATGTTTTTGGATTTTGAATTTTTTTGACTAAGTTGAAATAGAACATGATAGAAACCTAAGGGGACTGACCTACGGCCTCAGGGGAAGATTAGAGATAATCCTTGCCTACATTATACACACAAATACCAAGTAGTTCAACTAGTGACTCAAAGTATAAACTATTTTTGGGATTCAAACAACATTGATAACTTGGATTGATATTCCACTTCTGGTTCTAGAGGATATGTTGCGGGAAATCTACTTGAACTAGTTGTGGGGTTCAAGTAAATGTTGATATCTTTAGAATTTTTTGAGTGAAGGAATAATACAAAGGTTGTTGTTTCTGATTTTGTTATTTTATGGATGTTTTTGATTTTGTTGTTTTTGACCATGATAGGATGCATAAAGATATAACCCACAACCAACTTCAGGAAGTTTCCCCCCAATTTGAGACAAGACTACTTTCCTAAATAAGTATCAAGCCATGGTTGGGAAAATGTTTTATTATGAGATGAATGGGTGGATGTTGTGGATAGTACCTATAGATAACGATGCAAGTCTTATTCAAATGTAGCACCTATTTGCCAGGTTTTCACTACGGTACTTGTTCTATAAGTGCTACAAAGTGGTTTTCACTTAAAAAACGTTTTATTTCTCTTTACTATTTTTCTTTCTTTCTGATTTTTTTGTATTTTTTTGGATTTTTACCCTTTTACCTAGGGTGGAAGATGTTGAAAACTTGGATTGATATTTCACTTTTTTTTCTAGAGGATATAAAGCGGGAAATTTACTTGAAATAGTTGTGAGATTCAAGAAAATGTTGATATCTTAGAAGTTTGAGTGAATCTTGAAATGATCCAAGTTGTTGGAATCTTTGAAGGTTACCTTGGTAGTTTTTTGGTGGTACACCTTGTTATCGGGACGAGTTGTTTTGAAGGTTACCTTGGTAGTGCGTTAGTGGTATACCTTGTTGTTGGGATGAACTGTTTCAAAGGTTACCCTAATAGTGTTTTGGTGGTATACCTTGTTGTTGGGATGAATTATTTCAAAGGTTACCTTGATAGTGCATTGGTGGTACACCTTGTTGTTGGGACAATGCTTAGATCACAACGTGAGCTACAAGACATAAATCAAGATTTATTCTAAAGCAAGATGTAAGTACTTGCTCCCTAGTGTCTAGCAATGCAGATAATGCGTTATCTTGTGATAGGATAACATGTTTGGATAGAGTATGCCCCTTTTGGACAATGCCTTATGGCTCAGATAGTGCTGGGTAGGATAGGATCAATGATAGTGACCCATGTCAAGATGTTTTCCATAAGCAAGTGTAAAGTGTATACCAAACATTTGTCAAAATCAAGATAAGTTGGATTTGGATAAAAATGGATTGGATTTATATGGATAGGTTGAGATGCTTCCACTTAAAATGGCACACATACATGCTTGATTCTTAGACATGATGCATGTTTTCCAATTTTTCATCATGGTACTTGTCCAAAGCACCACCATAGTGGTTTTCACTAGAGGATGATTTTTCTCTTGACTATTTTCTTTTCTTTTTTTTTGTTTTTTACTGATTTTTGATGTCACACAAGATGCTTGTTTACCAAGTTTTCATTATGGTGACAATTTTTTTCTCATGTTGAACCACCTAGTGGTGTTGGTGTAGATGCTACTGGTGCTAATATGTTTTTTTTTTCCATGACGTTCCAATGACATCCTGCTTGGAGGAGTTATTTTGCTAAGATACGGGCACTTGAATGTAACCCCTAATAATTCTCATCTTCCTTGTTGATACCAGAGTTAACCTTACCTTGATGTCCACATCGCGATAGAGTGCCCTTAGAATCCTTATGATAAAGAGTTGTTTCCAACACATGGTTAATGCGAGATTTGGATAGCTTGGATGGTGAAATGTGTTGAGGGATATGATATTTAGATGGATTGGTCGACAATTTGGAACCTTTTATTTCCAAACTTGGGATGATGAGCAATGATGGGTGGATATGGAGATTTGATTGAGACCAACGTCTTGATATACCTTGTAGGTCGCTCTTGAAGCTTTCTTTTGTATTGTGGAATTTTTTTATGGATTAACTTCCCTTTTTTATTTTTCCCCATAGTTTCTTTGACTAATGGAGTTTGATAGGGATGATTTTCTTGCTTTTTCTTTTGTATCCATTTAAATTTTTCTTGTCCATTTTGTTTTATTGATTCTTTTACTTCAATGACTTGTTTCATTCATGAATATATCCTTTTCGCTTGTTGTTGGTCCCAATCAGAGGATTGAACTATACGTGGATGATGATTCATGACATGGCTAGTTGTAGCGTTGGTAGCAATTTCATCATAAGGACTCTTTGTGCTCTCTATGTTGATGTTTGTGTTAGATAAAGTTTCCCCTAGTATTATAGAGGTATCATTGATATGTTTAGATCCCTTAATTGTTGAATAACCAAGATCTCGATGCTTAGGATTGCCAATAATCTGCACTGGTGCTAGGATACCCTATTCATATAGTCCTAATCCTCTGTCTTGATAATGAACTCGTTGAAAAAATTTATTTTCAATAGGATATGTCTTCCCTTGGAAACAAGGTGTTAATCCTTCTCTGCTTTGTTGTGGATCTTCAAATGTGATAGCTTCTTCACTGATAGGATCCTTCATATGTGGGATAACTTCCTGATTGATATTTTCAACTTGATCTTGTGAAATATCAAATTTTGATGACCCTTCAAAATATATTAGTGCTTCTTTGACTATTATATACCCAATGCTTTGTTGCTCGGGATTATAAGTTATCTTTGTTGATTTTAAGATATTGTGCTCCATATTTTCATACTTGATGTCTTGAATCTGCCTAGAGAATGTTTTTGATTTTAATGCTTCTTCTTGATCAATTTTTGATATGTCTATAGATTCTACTATGCTTTGATCATGTGTAAAGATATTAAGAGTAGGTGACTCTTGTTCCTTGGTAATATCATCAAGAGTATGAGACTCTTATCTTGGATGGAGATCATCTACATGTCCATTAGGAGTAAGCATCTCATGGGTAGATGTATGTGTGCTTGGCATATGGATGTGTTCTTCTTTTGGAAAACCTTGGATGTCTTGGAAGATATCTGCCAAGTCATTGTAGTATTTTGATGATAAGGATTCTTGATCTTGACTCTGTGTGGTATCATCTTTGATATGCTTTGGATCAGATTCTTCACATGGATCAATTTCAAAGAAGGGATTTCTGGTAAAGGATTCTTGGATTTCCTCGAAATGTGGACATATGGATAATAGCTCTTGGCTTAGATTTTATGTATTGGGTATAAGTGTGGGATTAAGAATCTCTTGATTACCAATATGTACTACCATGAGGTTGGATGATGTCAATATATCTTGGACTGGATCATTGCTAGACTTTGGTGATTAATTTTGATCATGCTTTGAATTAAATTCTTGATTTATGTCTTCTTGTTCACTGGATGATATAGAGACATTGTCAATGTGATCAATGATAGATAGATCTTGATCGTTGTTTTCAAATTTTGAGGTACTGTCATTGTTATCATTTGTATGTCATCTCCAATAGCTATTTCTCCTTAATCAATAAGGTCTTGGATGAGATTTTTGAGTGCAACACATTTTGATGTATCATGACCTTTTACTCCATGGTATTTATAATAGATCTTATCATTATACCATGGGAGTTTGATGGTAGGTTCATCACTTCATGGCGGTGTTGGGAGTGTGATAAGTTTGGCATTGACTAGTTGGTTTGGCTCCCCTAAAGGAGTGCACTCACATTTAGCAATATGGTTTGATTGTAAGGTTGGTTGTGGTGGATATGGATTTTGAGATGGAATTTCCTGATTTGAAGGTTGATATTGTTGATGGATTTGTAGTTGATGGTTTTGATGTGGATATTGTTGATTTGGGGGTCGATATTATTGTTGGATCTAATTTTGTGACCATTGGTGTTGTTGATTCAATTGATGTTGTGGAAATAGACTTTGTTGCTGATATGAATCAATGTTTTGATGATATTGGAAGTGTTGTTGATGTGGGTATTAAGGTGTTTTTGGATATTGATGTTGTTGATTCACTTGATTTTATGAAAATAGACTTTGTTGTTGATATGATTCGGTGTTTTGATGAGTGTCATGATGTTGTCGATATTGTGACCCACTTTTTGGAGGGTATCCAAAGTGTTGTTGATAAGTTTTGTCAACTTCTTTTTCAAGTGCATTTAGCTCAATTTGTTGTTGTAGACTTATTTGTCCTACTTGACTTTGTGACCCTTGATAAGAGTGATTTGGGTAATAGATTGATGTGTTGGAAGAATGAAGAAGGTGCCCTCTGGATTTGTTGTCATTGATTCCAACATTGGTTGGTTACTAACTGATGAGGTAAAAATAACCTCATCTATATAAGTGACTAAATACCCTTCCTCATATTTTCCAACCCCTTTACTCTACCAATTAGTTATCTTTAGGATTAATAGGTGCTTTCTTTTTGAGAAAATTGTATAAACTTTGTTTTCTAAAATTGCTTGGAATAAACTAACCTGCACTAGCTTAATAGTTTAGTTTTTACAAAAATGTACAAGTTTCTCATATATAATCAGTCATCAGGCCTAGCTAGAAGAATTCAACACTAAAGATTCAACGTGAACTCCATAAAGTTGAATAAAGAGTCAGAAGTTTAGGCGTCAATATTCTAGGGTACATGATGTATCTAGCTTTTGTAGTTGTTTTGTTATTTTATGTTAAAGACTTATGGCTCACTTCGAGCCTCTTTAATGTTTTTATGTATGGACTCAAAGTTTGTTAAGATCAATTAAAGACTTTTTCAGTGGTACTTTCCACCAACTAAACTTTAGGATTTTGGTAAACAGTTTTTGTATAAATATGTAACTTTCAGAAGTGATAAACAACAAGAGAATGTCATTATGCTATCATAATGAATCTCTCAGTTATGTTTTTGTATTACACTCTTAATATGAATAAAGTGAATCTTGCTTGCCTCATTCTGTTTTGTTAAGTGTTGTAAATGGAATTGTTCTAGATGGAGTAATTCTGGAGTTATCAAGTTTAATTGACCTAAGTTAGACATAGAAGAACCTGCGAGCTAGCCACTCGAGGGACTATGGGAATAGATATATAAGTATTTTTACTTTCAATATTTTGTTACTTCTATTCTGTAAATGATAAAGTGTGAAGTAGAGTCTCTTTTCAACTCTGTTAATTAAAGTTCTGGTGCACCTACCCTTACTGTTAAGTTTCAAGTTGATAGGTTATTTTCTCTTAGTTTTTAAGTTTGTTAATTCATTGCTAGTTAAATGTTTCATAGTTTCTTTACATATTTTTCTTATTCAGTAATTTATACACTTATTAGTTTAATCATTTTGATGCTTTCGAGTTTAGTTGTTATGCTTTTTAGACTAATAATTTTTTGCTTTCTAGTTTAGTTCTTTCAAAGCTTTCTAGTTTAGTGGCCTTCTAGTTTAAGTTGTATTTTATTTGTTCCATTTAATTAGAAAATGTGACAGAGATAGTTAAGGAGTTTCCATACAGCCTTGAGCACTACCCAGTTGATATTTGATGCACTATTCAAACTAAAGAGATAGGACCTAATGACAGCCTATCACTAATAGTATAATTAGTGTGTCCATATTGATCTGGTATCTTGATTTGGAAATCTTCACAGGAAAAGGGAATTTAATGAGTCTTTGATATGATGATCAGGAATGTCAGTTACAGGTGTAAACAAGCTTTCAACATGCTTTTGTGATCTGGTTGAACTATCTTGACGATAAAACTTCCATGTTATTTTGGGTGACAAGGTTTATCTTTTGTGTGTTCCTCTTTAGGTCCAAACCGACCTAATGCTTGGTTAACACATTTTGTTTTGTGTGTCAAAAGGAATTTTGTATTAAGCTGACAAGACTTTTGTATTTTGAGTATACCCTCAATTAGGCCGACCTAATTGATAAAGGAAGTTATGCTTGTGTATATATTTATGATGGTCAAAGTGATGAAATCAAGAAGAGATGATATGCAAGTAATGCGGTAAGTGTAATAGTGTGAAGTTACTGATAGTGTTTATATACCGACAACTTGAGCAAAGTTTTGATATTTTCAGAGCATAACCGAAACTACTTTCAGCACTTTTTAGGTGCACTTCTTCAGTTCATTTTGGCAGTGAGCCACATATTTTGTATCTTGGCATCAAGCTAGATTTTGTATTTATGATGTGAGCCTTTTCAAGGATAGTGAGTCCTGGCAGTGAGCCCTATAATATCTTATAACTGGTTATAATATATTGTGAGCTAATCCTCACTGTGGTTTTTCCCATTTTGGGTTTTCCACGTAAAAATCTTGCTGTCAATGTGTTATGATCTCTTTTATGTTTTGGTTCACTATTGCATTTAGATGTGGATTGATAATTGGATGGATAATAATTAATTTGGCCAACAGAATATTGATTCTCCCCCCTCTCAATATTTGGTATATTCAACATGATGTTGAAATGTTTTGGTTCTTTTATGGTTGCATGTTTAGGATGTTTTGATGCTTTATATCTTGTTGTAAGGTCACTTGGTTTATATCCCTATGGGTCAATTCTGTCATTTGTGAATTATTTTACTGGGGGTATACCAGAGCTACTTTTGTTGGCCTCCATATTTATTTTCTATGTTGTGACCTTGTAGTTGTAATTAAAAAGTGCCAAGCTTTTGTGAACAGTTTGTGATTCCTAGCTACAGAAAGAATATGCATTTGTTTGGATTTTTTATTTTTAGGAAAAGGAAAATTTGCTTCTATTTTTTGGGGTTTTCTATTGAAGATCCAAGGGTGGTTGGCCCATTGAAAAGCGTAGATAGAAATGTTCTATTCGATTTTGATGGGTGCAATATCTTCTCAAGATGTACCCTTTGGAAAAATTTAGAGTAGGACGGTTCTTTGAAATTCATAATATAGATTTTTGCTTAAGGATTTTTCTCTTTCCAGAGATCATGAAGGGTGTATATCTATTGCACACATGAGGTTGTAACACGGGTCTTTCGACTGCTAGATCTACTTTCTCTTCTTTATCCAAGATTTTTGTTGCATTTCTCCACTGATTAGGTGTTTCATTCTTCTCAAATATGAAGGTCCTTACACTTCTAATGATATCAGTTTGTTCACCTTTGATGTGTTTGAGACTTGGTTGGAGGATTGGTGTTATAAGGTTCAGTTGTTGAACAAGAGCAGTCAGATGCCAAATGGTCATATGGTGAAAGTGTGGGTGTTTTGGTATGGTTTGTTATGAAGCTCAAGACCCTAAGGTTTGAGTGTTGTTTGGAGGTGGCACTATTCTTGGAAGTCAAAATATTGAAAGGCCTTGATTGATATCTCACTTCTTCTTCTAGAGGATATGTTGCGGAAAAGCTTACTTGAACTATCTGCGAGTTCCAAGTAATTGTTGATATCTTAGAAGTGCGAGTGAGAATAATCCGAGTTTGTTTGTTTTGATTCTGATCTCCAAAAGTAGGGTGCACATTGAGAGTGGATGAAGGACTATATAACTTATCTTGGTTTTTGATTGTTTTGTTCTAACAAGGATCCTATAAGAAGATTTGATTCATTTTTTTTAATTGTCAGTAGAATAGAGAAAAAGCAATGTGTTTTGAGCAAAAGCGATAGACTTTGAGCAATAGCGGCCAGATTTATCAACTACGGCCTGAAATGTGTCGAGTGTGTTGATTTTTGAGAACCAAGTGTGAGCTGAAATGTCAAGTGTGACCTTTGTATGTTTTTGTCAAATGTGGTGTTTACTCAGTCAAAAGTGAGATTTTCTTGGAAATTGTGAGCAGATTATAGGCAAGTGCACTAGTCTTTGATAAGAAAGTGTGAGCAAAAAGAAGCAAGTGCACTAGTTTTGCATCAAGTGCATAGATTTTGTCAAGTGCAACTCATTTTTATCAGTGAAATTTTTGCGACAGAGAGAAAAATTGAGCTTTTTCTGGAAACTACAAGCAAATCTTGGTCAAATGCGCTAGGATCAATAGTAAGTGCGACCTCTATGTAAATTAGCTTTCCAAATTCAATATTTTGGCAGCAGTGTTGATGTTTTTCTTGTAGTTTTTGGGTGTTTTGATTTGTTTCTAGATGTGGTAAGTGATACAACAACTTTGACTGACTCAACAAAAAGCATTTACTTGTGTGACTTGTACATCTATGGATTTAAGTTGTGAAATCACAATACCCAAGCCATAGTTTCCAATGTTTACTTTGAGCCAATGTAGCCTGAATTTAAAGCTTGAATATTTGGAAACCTTTAAGGAGACCCTTAAGGAGTGCAAATATAGGGCTTCTTTTAAAAATGTACACTAAGTCAAAGGGTTTGTGATCCAACCATCATGTTTAGTGTTTATTTGGATGTATTATTTTTAGCTCAAGCACAATGTTTGATGTCAAAATTTGTTTTAAATATTTTTTGCAAGTTTTAACATAAACAAACATTTTACAACCCTAGAGATAAAAACCATCCTTTTAGGTAGGCTTGCCTCATGCCTCAAAGGCGTGATTTTACATGCAACTTATGGTGTGGGCCTGAAGTTAGACATGGCAAGTAACTTCTCGGAAGTAAATTTTGATGCACCATTTTCAAAGATTTTTTTTTGGATAAAGGGGTAGCTTCTAAAACATTTTGTTCGTAGTCATTTTTTGGGGTCATGAGTTTCAGGTGTCTATACACGCGGCATTTTACTCAATTAAGAGGCCTCCCAGCCCTTGCAGGTTTTTACGTATCACACAGATACTAGGGGAGACTAACGTTGGTATAAAATAGCCTCAACCGATGGGTGATGAACTTTCCTCACACCCATAATAATTTATATAGTAGACAAAAATAGTGTCACTTGGGTTGCCTATGAGTTCTCCGGTGTGGGATGTGTCTCAATAGGCAGGCCCTCTAAAGGTATGCTTTGAAAAAATTACAAAGCTCGAGATGTTTTCGCTCACCCAAGATCTCCAAAAGGTGTGAGGGGAGAAGACAACCATCTATCTTGCCAAACACTAAATGTACGAAATACAATTCATAGAAATTTGATTCTTTTTTTAGCACCTCGAGCAGTGCTATCCCCAAAAAAATATGAATAGATATCAATGGTTCTTTTTAAAAGCATCCAATGGAAGTGTTCTGGATATCATTCAATACCATAGCAAATATGCAAAATAAAAGAATGATTTGTTCATTTTTAATCCCAAAACTTGAGTGTTTCTAGATCAGTCTTGGCCTTACTTGGTCAACAAAAATAAATGCAAGCGTGCGTTAACAAAAGGAAATCATTTTGGTCATTTAAACAGAAATCAAACATTCCAAGTGTTACTTTGAAAGTTAAACTTTTTAGAGCACCAATTGAATTGTGTGTTGTTCTTTTTATGGACCAAAATGAAATTCCTAACTTAGAAAGCTTTGAAATGGTTCATTTTTAGAGTGCCAAAAATCAAGTGTTCATTTGTGTTGTTCTTTTTATGCACCAAATAAAAATTCCTAACTTTAGAAAGCTTTGAAATGGTTCATTTTTAGAGCACTAAAAATGAAGTGTTCATTTGTGTTGTTCTTTTTATGAACCAAATAAAGATTCCTAATTTAAGAAAGCTTTCATGAAAATCATGATTCCTTTGACTGTTCATCTCCCCTACAGAAAAAAAAATAAAAAAAATTAGTGGTTTCCCAATCCTGCATACATAACCATTAATACCTATCACACATTCCAAACAAGCATCTGTCAGCATTAAAAAACCAAATTAAACTTGCAGATCTCAGACACAGGTTTGACAAAGTAAAAGCGTAAAAAAATCAGCAATTGCACCCTCTGTCAGAGAGAAAAAGAACTAGAAAAAATAAGTGTGCCCTCTGTCACAAGACAAAGGTGCTGGAAAAAAGCAAGTGCATTGGTTTCAAAGTCAAGTGCACAAATTTCAAGGTCAAGTGCGTAGATTCCATGAAATTCGATGCAACAGCTTCCAAAAACCTGTGCATGAAGATTTTTCCAAAGCACCTCTAGGATCTGTAACTTCAAAATTTTCTCATGGAATCATTAGTGTTGGGGACCAAGGTCCCACCAGGCATGCTATAATGTGTGAGGGGGGAAATCATAGAAGTGTAAACAAGATAAATGCAATGAAATAGAAGCTAATCTAAGTCAAAAACACTAATCTAGATCTATTCCTTCACTCACAAAATGAAATTATAAAGCTAAATATTTCAAAAGCATTATTGAAATAAGATAATAAACATGAATTCCAAATGATACAATCTTACCATTGTGTTCACAAGATATCGGGTTGTTCATATCATTGTGAAGCATCCATTGATGTGTTGCGAGAAGCTTTGATGCGATGTGTGTGTTGGTTGATCGAAGATATGTTGAAGTTTTGTCAATGGAGATTAGGAATATTGGCAGTACTTCATTGTGTAAATGATGTTGATTCTTTGATCCTTTTTTGTGAGGAAAGAGGTTTGTTATATAGAAATTGTGACTTGAAATGGATGATCTAGATCACATAGTAGAATATCTTGATCAACAATTGAAAGATGTTGAGAAGATTTAGACATGAATAATTTGTGCAAAATAGATTGCATGATTACTGTGGTTGAGGAATAGATTGATTAGTCAGGAATGTAGATTGATCAATCAGGAATGTAGATTGATCAGTTAGGAATTAGATTGAATAATATGTGGGATTGAAGAATAGATTGATCTGTTAGGAATTAGATTGATCAGTCAAGAATTAGATTGAGCAATCAGTGATTCGTAATTTACTCAATCAGGGAAGTGATTGAGAATGAATAATTAATTGATTTAATTAATTAATTCCTTTTGGAGTTGAACGTGCAAATCAAGTTTGACTTTTGCAAACAAAGTTGCATTAGTTTGATTTGATTTTTTATGATGGTTTGAATATTTTATTCAAATTTTTGGAGGGAAAGTGAGTTAGTTAAATTATTATGATTTAATAATTCAATCGACTTAGGGGAATAAAGTGATTTAGTGACATAATTAAATAATTGGTGTTATTTAACTAATTGAAATGAAAATAAAGTGAGATTAGGACTTTATTAAATAAATGTAAATTATTTAATTGGTCGATTTGATGAAAAGTGAATTAATTAAATTAAGTCATTTTATTCAATTAATAGCAGAAATCAAGGTTTTTGGACTTTGTTAAATAAATGAAATTTATTTAATTAGCCAAAAATGATGAAAAAATGAATTAATTAAATAATGTCATATTATTCAATTAATAGAGGAAATTAGGGTTTTGGATGCAATTGATGTGAAATACAGTGATATTCGATAATGATGTCGATGATGCAAAAATGTCATTTAAAGTGTGGGATAGGTGTTAGGTCAATTTTATATGTCTATAATACTCCTCTCTAGTGATACTCTCCCTCTCCTTGTGGAGGGTAAGAATTTGATCGTACATTTCACTTAGAAATCCAATCAAATAGTTAGCTTGATATTAATCAAAACATCATCATAATCTCTTGATTAAATAATAATAATAACTGTATACACCTAAAATCGGTTTGGATAATCTAATTAATTAAATACGAGTTATTTAATTAATAAATCTTTTAATTTCTCTACTTATAAATAAATTCTAAATTTATTTATATAGTTCACATTTTCTAATTCTTCTTATCTTAAATCGTATTCTTCCATTTTAATTAAATAAACAAATTCAAATAGTTTGTTTTATTTAATTAATATCTCCTTACTAGATTTGAATAATTCCAAATTTGAATTTAGTCACATGTCTACAACTTTTCCTCTTTCCACCTCATCATGTGTCTCAACAAATTGGAATATGTCAATTAATTAATTCAGTTTTATGTTCAACAAATTTTGAAACAAACTTGAGACACTTGGCTCTCTTCCTCCATTTATTCTTCCTCACACTTGGCAAAATGTTTTACTAAAGGGAACACTCTCAGTGATTCTCTCCAACCTCTTCATCCTCCGCCGTCGATTCCTCCAGATCAAATCCAGACCATTGGTTGCTGCCACATCAATTTATGCTCTAGAAAATCTATAAATACAGCCTCATTCTACAACAAATGGACCCAATCTTGAGCAAACTTACTCTGCAGAACATTCATTAGAGCATTTGAGTAATTAGCAATTTGTGAGCATTTAGCAATTAGCATTTAGGAACAATTTAATTTAGAATAAAGGCTTTATCATTAGCTGCATCTTAGTTTGCAAATAGTTTAATTACATCATTTTCATATCACTTTCATCAATAGTACCACAACATTATTTTCATAGCAGCATATATATCATACAGTTTATAAATCATGTAGGAATAGATTTCTTGCATTTTCTAGCATCTCATTCTTCAAGTTGTCATTCTAAAAGGTCATGGTGCACAAACAATCTGAGATCCATTATGATTTAAATGAATCCTTGAAGATTGAGAACAATGGGATGGCTTTAGAGAATGTTTTTGTTTCAATTTAGTTAGATTTGTCATTTCAGTTCTCTAATATAATGTTTCATTGATTGTGTGGTGTTATTACTCATTCACATATTTTTCACACACAAATTGGTGCCCACCGTGGGGCCTAGCCCCATTTTTAACAATTTTTGAAAAGTTTTCGTGAACAGGTTGGACGTGAACTTCTATGTAGCGCATCTGTGAGTTCTTTCAAGGCATCTGGCTTATATTTTAGCACATTCAGGGGTTCTTTTAGCACATTTAGAATTTATTTTAGTGCATTTATTAGTTTCTCTAGCGCATATAGTAGTTCATTTAATGCATCTGTGTGATCTTTTAGCGCATATGGTTAATGTTTTAGTGCATCTAGCTTATTTTGTAAAAATTCAAAATTTTGAGAACTAATCAATATTTTCTATGTTGCAGGTGCTTAATACACTCGTCAAAGACAAATATAAAAGTATTGATGGTTTTTGTAGGGGCTAGAGTTGTTTTATTATCTTCTATTGATTAAATTAGGCACTTAGTTAATTATAAGGTTAATGAACCCCTTGTCTATTGTGCTTGTAAAGTGATAGTCCTATGCTCTCCCCTTCACTAGGTGACCAAAATTCCAGACTCACTCTTTCATGCTTTGTTAACACCTTTAGAAGGCCTGTCGTAGTGGGAAAAAGTACTCACCCTATGGGAACGACCTAAGTGGGAACAACTAAATCCAAGATTTCTGACCCACTATAATCAAAAGCGAATTTGGGGAACCCACAATTCAACGGTAGTGTGCAAGATAACCATCCCCAAAGCCTTTGTTCTAAAGGTTGGGAGGTCTCCTAAGGGAGTTTATCATTTGTCACACCGAACAGAAACCCTTACTACGAACCTTAAGTGTAGAAGCCAGCCGAGTCAGTCTCCGAACATTTTTAATATTCACAGTGCAAGGGGAGGGAAGAATCTGCCCCCAAGATACTCACCATATAACTATCAAGGATTACTAGCCAAAAGTGGAGGATTCGACTTTGGTTAAGACTCGGGAAAGGAAAAAACATAGGGACCCTCTAGGGGGTGACACAGTTGTGTGAGCTGACATAGTTTTAAGATGTGGGCTATGATATTATGAGTGACCCTTGACATTAGAAAAGTGTTTGATATATTTTCTCTTGTGCTATACCTATCGAAATCAAAGGAATTAGACCAGATTCTTGAACGCACACTTAATGTTTTAGTTCCTAGGCTGGAAACAACTGTTTTACAACTTGTTGTTGTGTTTGAAGTCATAATCCAAGAAATCATCCATTTAAGAACACTTAATTCACAAAATTCACAGACAAGAAAACCAAACAAACAATCATTGATCAAAAAATTACTCCATGGAAACATCCATTTCACTGATTAAAAACAAAATAACCAGACAAATAGTCAAAACAGTGAAACGCTTCCAGTTTAGCACATGCATTCCTTGTTTTAGCACATTTGATCCATTGTCTAGCGCATCTAAGCCATTTTCCAATGCATTTAGTCCATGTTTTAGCGCATCTAGGGATTTTTTTGGTGTATTTGTTCCACTTTCCAAAGTATTTACCTGATAGTCCAATAGAGAATTCATTTCAAATCACAATTAGGGATAGTCCAGTGTATCACTAGCTTGCTTTAGTGCATATAGCCCATTTTTTGGTGCATCTGAGTCATTTTCTAGTGCATATAACCCATCTTTTACCACATTCAGTCCATGTTCTAGCGCATTTGATCCATTGTCTAGCGCATTGAGTCCATTTTTTGGTGCATCTAGGGGATATTCTAGCGCATCCAGTCCATCTTTTAGCGCATCCATTCCATCTTTTAGCACATATGTACCCTATTTTACCACATCCAGTTAATTCAAAACCACAGAGCAAAACTCACTGTCTGTCCAAAAAGTAAACTCACATTTTAGGATCCTTTTCAAATTAGAACCATTCCTCAGTCACAACAGTGTCTTAAACTTGATGAAACCGGTCTTTACAAGTGAAATTCTCTTAATTAAACTAAGATCTACCATCTTAAAGTGTCTAAATCATCAAACACATCTGATTGGTAAGGTAAGTTTCATCATCAAGATTTATCATCCTCCATCACGAAACAAAGTTGTATAATCAGACTTAACTTAGTCTCATCAATAGAATTTGTCATTATGCTTGACTTAGTTATTATCCTTGGCACTCTTCCAAACAAAGATCCAAGTTTAGTGAAAATTATAACACTTGTATGCCCATTTTAACAAGATCACAAAAGCAAAAACTTAAGGAAAAGGAAATTGAAACTCAAACTACCATGGTTGAAGGTGAAGAAAACCCCTTTTATAGATTCCACCAACCTGATAATGATGAAATCATTGAGGAAGACGTTCAAACAGCTCAACAAGATCCCAAATTCATGGAAAAGATTATAGAAAAAGAGGGAGAAATTTTTTTTTTTGATGTTAGCCAACCAAGGTGTGAAGTTGCCCCATGACTTTGATGTTAATCAACTGAAAGGAGCTCCTAAAAGAACAGAGAGTAATCCACCAACATAGATCAAATGGCTGCCTTAACTCATCAAATGTGAAATCTCCAACAACAGATCCAAGACATGCAAGGAGGAACTACAAAAAGATATATGTTGCAAGATATTTGCCCATATCCTTTTGATAGAACAGTGAACATGATTCATTTTCCCAAACATTGTGAATTTCCAAAGTATGATAAATATAATGGCAAAACTGATCCCATAGATCATATAAGAGAATTTGGCACCATGAGTCTTGAGTTTGCACATGAAGAGACCTATTTAATGAGAGTGTTTCCACAAAGTTTGGGTGGCCAATGCATGTAATGGTTTTCACAACTTCCACTGGGCATTAGTTCCTTCGAAGAGTTGGTCAATAAGTTCATCACACAATATTCATACAATATCCAACATGAGATAACCATGAAAGACCTTTGCAATACAAAATAGAAAAATGGTGTGTCATTTCTCATATTTTTACAAAGATGGAGAAGACTATTTGCTAGATACCTCATCCCATCCTTGAAAAGGAAAAGATGTAAATATTCATTAACAATCTTGTGAACCCCTAAACCTACAAATGCACAAGTGCAACAAACATGTTAGGTTGTTAGATCAAATGCATGCAAACAAGTATGAGAGATTCCCCATGAAATCTATCTATTCAAACTAAAATTAGGAAATGAAGAACACAATAAAAGAAACTAAAATTAAATCCTAATTAAGCCAATAAATTAGTGATCCCATGGGGAATTGGTGCCAATTAAGTGTTGCAATTTGGCCCTTTCCCAATTCCTAAGTTGCAATGTTGAGTGGTTGAGAAATGGTCAAATCTCCCAAAGAGATTTGAGCATAACCTTGTTACAAATTATGAAAATGATAAATGGTTGAGTGAAATGGGCAAAATTAGCTCTCAATGTGGAGAGTAACTTTGCATGCAATTGTGGATGAGAAATGAGGAAAGAAGCCTCCAATTTATAACTTTCAATTTGGAAGAGAAAGTAAGGTTTGAACAATGTGGGACTAACTTTCAATCCAATGGTTGAATGCCACATGTCATGATGTGAATGGTTAGTGGTTGTGCACATTTTGGTCAAAGTGCCAATAAATGCATTTAGTTTGAATTTGAATTTGTGAGATGACTTGTTGAAGAGGGAAGGGAAATGAAGTTAATGTCACTTGGCTCAAGGCCAAGGACATGTAAGAGGTCTTAAATGCCTTGTTGGAAGGACCAAGTCCACTTGGCCTTTTTGAATTCAAATTGAGGGAATATTCCTTTTTGATACCATGTGAGGGAAAATAGAGAATTAAATAAATCAAAGTAATTGATTTATTGTGCAACTTGCATTCTCTAGAGGATTTTAATGAGAGGTATTAACTTAATCATGGTTTTGATTAATTTAATGAAGAATTAGATGATGTGACACTTTAGACTTAAATTTATGAATTGATTTAAGTCAAGAATTGAGAGGAAAAAATTATTAAATAAATGATTTGATTTATTTAACTAAGGAGGAAAATATTAGATTAAATCAAATAAGGTTTAATTTATTTAATTTAATGAGAGGAATTTAGGGATTTTAATCAAATAAAATGATTTATTTAATTAAATGGAAATGTAAGGTTAATTAGATTAAATTGATTAATTTAATCAAAAGAGGTGATAGACTTAATCAGATGAATAATGATTCACTAGATTAAGAGATAGAATTATGATGAAATGCTGAGAGTGTGATTCTGAAGGAAATGATGTTAGTGATTAGGATCAAGTGTGCCAACCTGGAAATGTACATTTTCCATGTCTACATTTTGTCCCTCTTTGAAGCAATGTACTTGTTGCATTGATTCAAAGAATAAACTGCTATGATCAAAGTTCAAAAAAATTTTGAATTTTTCAGATGCCCCACTGCTGCCTCAGCGGAAGGATAATGTTGGATATTGCCCCCTTGAGAGATCGAACGAAAATTTTGATTTTTTTGGGTGATCTCACGAAAAAAAGATGACAAGGTGCCCACCAGGCCAGAAATGCCCCAGAATGCCTACAAAATGGGTTAACATGCCAAAAAAGATGTAACATGGCCCTCGGTTGGATGAAAACGGGATTGGGGAATCAAAACCCTAGTTGGAAGGTAAAATTAGGTCAAAAACCCTAATTTTCAAGCTTAAATAGACCTCGAGGGGTCACTCTCAGTACACTTTCAATCTTAAACCTTTGAAAATTTAACACCTTGAGCTTTGAGTCTTGGTCACGATGGCGCAACGACAGCTTCCTCTGCATGTGTCGAAGCGAGTATGAGTGCATCAGCGACCAATCGCCGCAAGACCCATGGTATGTACCCCTATCCGACTTTTATTTTTTCTCATTATTCGTGCATTTATTAGGGTTTAGGTTCGGTCTAGGTGGTCCGGCGTGATATAGCACCGCGAAAACTGCAAAGTCGGGGCCACACGGTTCTATATAGGACCGCTTATGCATAAAGCATCGCGTGGCGCAGTTTAGGATTTTAGGGTTTCGGTCACCAAACTCAGTCGCATGCACAAATAGCACTGTGCGACGCAGTTTGTCAAAATGAGGTGCCAAAGTCTACCGCATGACGCAGTTTGGAATATTACAAACTGTAGCGCTTTTGAGAACAATGTTGCTTTCGCTGTTTCAAAAGTGAAATGCGATACGGGTAGCAGATTTTCCTTAGGTAAACTGATGCGGTACCTTTCTTTGTGCAGGAGAGTCATGAGGTACTTCATTCGAGGGAGCATTGGTGGCCAGTACTTGAGAGATTACAGGATATGCACGTATATCTTCAGGAGCAACTTGGGATGCTTGGTCTATGGCACGTTGCATATGTTCATCCTGTTCGAGCACATCTGGGTATGATGCATGCCTTGGCCGAGCGGTGGCACAGCGAGACCTCATCCTTTCACCTTCCTACTGGTGAGGCCACCATTACTCTTGAGGATGTCTGGTGCATCCTGCGACTGCCCATTCATGGAGCTCGAGTGATCTATGATCTGGAGGAGGGTAGGGATGCTTGCTTTGGTGTTATGGGCGTTGATGAGTTTTTCCTTTGTGACGGTCAGATAGATTTGGAGCGTCACCGGGGTATAGCCCCTACTTACAGGCTGATTGTGGCCGCCACTATTTTTGGTCTTGTAGCTCTTGATCGGCGTGGCCAATATTTTAGTCCAAGTTGGGGATTGGCATGGTAGCGGATGTGCGTTCGTCGAGAGTGCTTTTCCTGGGCACCAATATTGTTGGCTTCCTTGTATAGAGATTTGCACGAGTTTGCATACCTGGATGGTCGGGCTCTTGGAGTCGGGATTACCCTTCTACACATTTGGGCATGGGAGTGGATCCCAGTGCTTCGCCCGATTGTGACACCGATTGTTATAGATATTGACGATCTCGTGGTGTGGCGGTATGGTGGGGCAAAGATTCACTTTACCCACATGGGTATAGACGGTATAGCCCACTGGCGGCGGGTTTTGGATGAGATGACAGTGTTCATATGGAGGTCGTGGATGGGCATAGGCCCATGGCATGATGATGCTTAGCAGCTTTTCTTTGCTCACTAGGACAGGTTTATGTAGGGTCGGGAGCACACTATGGTAGAGAGGTACCTTCCTGACAAGGTAGCAAGATAGTTTGGTGAGATGCAGGATAGACTCGATGATCAGTTCATGGCACTGTTCGCCCGTAGCGTGAAGGAGATAGCATGGGGCCTGCCTATTCTAGCACCTAAGGCAGTGTTCTCATTTAGATAGTTAGTGGCCCAGCCGTGGCCATATGATTAGGGGCCAGCAGATGCAGGGGTGACTCCAACGTACAGGGCATGGTTCCAGCCTCCACTGAGATTGACAGTTCCTAGGACAGTGCTTGCACGTTGGAGGGCCAAAGGTAGGGCAGCAGGCAGAGGTCGGGGAGGTGTACCACCTCCTCAATAGTCACCTCCGAGAGACGGAGTACAATAGGTAGTAAGATAGGATGGGAAGCCCCAGGTGGGACCACAGCATCAACCAGTAGCACAGCTAGCAGGACAGCCAGATCCCCGTGATGTATTGATTTAGTAGCTGCAGGGCCAAGTACAAGTTTTGACAACAAAGTGAGATGAGGCCCCATAGCAGGTCACTATAGTTACAGCCGAGAAAGATCAGGCACGATCTGAGAGGGATTAGGAGATTGGCCGACAGAGACAGTTAGAAAGCTCAGCCTCCACATCCTGGGGCTGATCAATTAATATTCGGGAGTACAGAGAGGCTATCAGAGAGGCTGAGTACTATCGGCAACACTACCGACAGGCAGTGCCATCAGCAGGTAGAGTGCCAGACTTTTCCCACCAGATAGGGAGGCGGTCGGCAGAGGATCACGGTGAGAGACAGGTGGGGGAGGGCAACAGCCAACAGGGCTAGCCCTTTTGATCACATACAGTTTTGTAATTTTGATTTATGGGTTGCACTATTTTGGCCTTATTGTACCATGTATTTGATGTACACTTGATCCAATTTGTATCATAAAAGTGGTTTTTTTGATGATATATATCAGATGATTCGCCTTTTTATGAGATGTATGGATGCATTCTACTTTGATGTGAAGCTATGCGATGTTTCTATTCTTATGCTTATGTGATCTAATGTATGTAATGGATGCATTTCTTTTGGTATATTTTTCCATGTTTTTAATGATTCTTTTATGGATACAAATGATGATGTAATGCTTTCTTAAGATGCTTTATATTATTCCTCGTAACTTAAGATAATGATATGATGCAATGTGCTCTTTATGCTAATGATCTGGTGGATGCAGAATGTATGCATTGGCGATGTTTTTGATTACTGTTATGATAACATGTTAGTGTGAAAAGAAAATAGAAGAATTTAGAATTAATGAGTTAGTTAGGATGATGGTGATTTGCATTGCTAGGAGTTGGGATTTTCAAAGGGTCAATTACATTATGTTTGATAACACACATAGGTACGATGCATCAAGGTATAAAGGACCAGGATGGCGTTTGTATCTAGTGTGGTGGACTTTGACTTGACAAACAAATAGGAGTATTTTTGTTCACACTTAGCATGTGCACTTCATTCAGGATATAGTTCAGACATTCTAAACATCTCAGGCCAAAACACAGGAAAGCAAGCCTTCCTATGTGGTCAACAAGATATCGAAAACATCATCCCCACATACTAAACAAAGCGCATATAATTGAGTTATTTTACAAGTGTATCCCACAAGCATAGTAAATAAAATAGACAATGATCTTTGCCCCATTCTTTTCTCTCTAAGCCTATTTTTTTTAGGCATCATCGAGAGGTCCTTGGAATGAGCACAAAATAAGATAAGTCAATGAAATACTAAATAAAGCAAACCAAACAAGCTAATGTTCTTCATACCGCTAGCCAAGACTAACTATTGTGGGGTACCTGATGCTTATGTCCATCGTAGGAAAGCTTCATCCTAGGACATGTTGTCATCAAGGTTTTGGTAGGACTGATTGGGTGATAAGCTATTGATATTCTGAGTTGACCAACTTGCTTGCTTAATGACTTAGACTTTCAAGACTCTGAAAATTAGAGTGTTCACTTTTGAACTTATTAGACTTGCTTCTTACTGACTTACCAAAGGGTGAAGGTGATGATTGATTTATTATGAGTGATGATAATCGCGGGTGAAGGTGAAATGGGGTGGATGCACCATTTTGGATTTTCAAATATTTTGAGGTTGTTTTCAGTAATTTTGAGATTTTACAAGTGTTTTTGGTATTTTCAAGATCTACGATGAAAGGACTAACTTAAAGACCTATCCTAGAGGTCTCGGGAGCTGATCCATAGATTAGCCTTACCTACGTTATACACGTAGAGACCACGTAGTTTGACTGATGACAAACCTGACCTAATTAAAAGATAGATGGGCAAATGGATTGCCAATGCGACAGACGCCTAAGGACTGACCTAAGATGTAGATTAGATGGGAAAGCGGATTGCCAAATGCGACGGACGCCTAAAGGACTAACCTAACTATCTCAAGGGATGATCAAAGATCAACCTTGCCTACATTCAAGCTCAGAGACGACGTAGTTCGACAAGGTGAAAGACTGACAAGACTCAATGATGAACTTTTCAAAATTTTCTGATATTTCGACATGTTTTTGGATTTTTTGGTGAACTTTTTTTTTTTTTTTTGGATTTTTTGAAGTTTAGGAAGATCATGAGAATATACACGAATCCGATCCAATGCAGGTATAGGAACATGCCCCCAGCGTGGTGTGATAGACTCTTTCGATGAAGGCAGGACAAAATGACCTTAGGAATATACCAAGTAGCCCTATGATAGAATATGATATGGGCATCAGCTCAGGCTATGGTATGGATGTGAGCGGATGGGTGATTATTGAAATGAGATGGAATGGGCGAGTGAGCCATGGAGATCCTGGTGGATAGAGAGTGCTTTATTTATGCTTGGCGCCTGTTTGCCAGGTTTTCACCAAGGTACTTGTCCAAAGCGCCACTGAAGTGGTTTTCACTAGAGGACGATTTTTTTTTCTTTACTATTTTCAATCATTTTTCTGATTTTTTTGGATTTTTTAATTTTTTTTGTTGTCACCAAGACACCTATTTGCTAGGTTTTCATCGAGGTAACCATTTTTTCAAGACTTTTTCTTATTGTTTTTGTATTTTCTAGTTCTATACCCTGCCAGTTCTTAGGCATAGAACTTTTTGAGGTGAGAGCTATTCATGGGCTTCTACAGGGGTTCGCCCTCTGGCGTTGACAACTGATATGCTCCTTATTTATAGCTTGCGGTGATGATGAAAGGTCCCAGCCAATTGGGCTCAAAATTTTCTTTGCTCTCTGGATTTGGCACATTCTTTTGGTTCTCTTTTAGCACAAGGTCACCGACTTGGAAGGTGCGTTGCCTGATCTACTTGTTGTAGCTCCGTTTCAGGCGATTCTGGTAGACCTGTAGATGATTTAGGGCATCCATGCATTGTTCATCCAGTAACTCCAGCTCATTTAGTCTTGTAACCCTATATTCCTCATCTGTGATGAGGTTTTGCAATGATATCCTTAGTGACGAGAGCTTGATCTCGATAGGGAGTATGGCTTCTGATTCGTAAACCAGGGAAAATTGGGTGGCACCTATTGGCGTGTGGATGCTGGTGCGGTAGGCCCATAAGGCAGGATTTAACTGCAGATGCCAATCATGACCAAAGTCATTGATTGTTTTCTTAAGGATCTTCAAAATGGTTTTATTGGTAGCTTCTGCTTGGTCATTGCCTTGTGGGTAATATGGGGTGGAAAAGCGGTGTTGGATTTTGAATTTTTCACACAAGTCACGGACATCCTGATTCTTGAAGGGTGTCCCATTATTAGAGATGATAGATCGGGGAACACCGTATCGGCAGATGAGGTAGTTCAGGATGAACTTGGATATCTATTTTCCAGTGATGTAGGTCATGGGAATTGCTTCAACCCACTTTGTGAAATATTCGATGGTGGTGATAATGAACTTATGGCCATTGGATGAGGTGGGTGAGATTTTACCTATGAGATCGAACCCCCATTGGGAAAAGGGCCAAGGTGTAACTATAGGATGCAATTCTTGAGCTAGTGCATGAATGAGGTCTCCATGTTGTTGGCACTGTAGACACCTTATAACAAAGTCGTGTGCCTCTCTCTCCATTGTCGGCTAGTAGTACCCGGTTCTTAGCAACTTCTTAGCCAAGGTCATACCACTCGAGTACGAACCGCATGTGCCATTGTGTACCTCAGTCAAAACAGTCAAGGCCTCCTCAGGTTTTAAGCAACGTAGCAGGGTTCCATCGATACTTCTATGGAAGAGGGTTTCTCCTAGGATGACAAATCGTAAGGACCTTTTGACAAAGGTTCGCTTTAGGTTCGGGGTAATGTCAGCTGGGAGGATTCCTAATCTTAGGTAGGTGTAAATTTCATGGTACCAAAGATCACCAGGACCAACGAGTTCACACGCATATTCTGACTCTGGTACCTCGAAGGTGGGTACGAGAAGCTGCTCTACTAGGAATTTGTGTTTCGAGACGTTGCGAGGGATATCTAACAAGGACCCGATTGTTTCCATTGCATCGGCTGCTTTATTGTTTTCCCTTGGTATTTGCTCAAAGGTGATATTGATAAATGATTCTTTGAGGCTCTCTACCACCCTTTTGTATAGTGCAAGCTTATCATCCTTAGTTTGGTATTCACCATTGACTTGGTTGATGATAAGTTGTGAGTCTTCATAGACCTTTAGTACCATGATGCTCCACTATGCCGCAATTTTGAGACCTAAGGTTAAAGCCTCATATTCTGCAATGTTGTTTGTACAGGGGAATGCCAACTTGTAAGATCTTGGTATGCAATCCCCTTGTGGGGTGATGAAGAACACATCGGCTCTTGATCCATGTTGCGTGTGGGAGCCATCAAAGTATAGTTTCCAGTGGTTGACTACATCGAGATTGAAGAGGGACTCATCTAGAAATTCTGATATGAGCGAGTTGTCTTCATATATTGGAGCTTATGCTAGCTGATCTGCAATTACCTGTCCTTTGATTGCCTTTCGTTCTACATACTCAATATCATGCTCAGATAGTATCATAACCCATTTAGCCATTATGCCTATAAGCATTGCTTTTGACAATAGATACTTGAGACGGTCTATCTTGGCAATTAGCTTAATTTGATGAGCTAGCATGTAGTGTCTAAATTTCTGGGCTGCAAACACCACTGCGAGGCAATATTTCTCTATTGATGTGTAATTAAGCTCATGCCCCACCATTGTTCTACTGGTATAGTAAATGGCCCGCTGAGTTCCCTTTTCATCATGTTGGGCTAGAAGGGCACCAAGGGCGGCTGTCGTTGCTGAGATGTATAGAATCAACGATTTCCCTACGATTGGTGGCATTAACATAGGCGGTGTAATTAGGTATTCCTTTATCTTTTTGAATGCTTGTTCACACTTGTCATCCCACCTGAATGCTACTCCCTTGTGGAGTAGGTGTCAATAGGCAATTTTCTTATCTTCCAGTTGTGCTATGAATCTTCTGATGGACTGGAGTCTACCTTGTAATCCTCTGAGTTGCTTTAGTGTTCTTGGAACTCCCATATCAAGAATTTCCTTTACCTTTGCAGGATCCACTTCTATCCCTCTCATTGAAACTATGTACCCTAGCAGCTTTCTTGATTGTACCCCTAAGACACATTTCTTTGGATTGAGCCTAACCTTGTATTTTTCCAGCCTATCAAAAATTGCACTTAGAGTCGCTATGTGATCCTGTCTCTTCCTTGATTTAGCCAATATGTCATCCACATAGTCTTTGACACTTTTGTGGATCATGTCATGGAAGATCAGTGTCATGGCTCTTTGGTATGTAGCTCCTGCATTCTTCAATCTGAATGGCATCACATTCCAGCAATAAGTTCCCCAAGGACATGTAAAGGTTGTCTTATGCTGGTCCTCCTTTGCGATCATTATCTGATTGTATCCTGATAAGCCATCCATCAGGGATAGCATCTCATGTCTGACCATCATATCCACTATCATGTCAATGTTGGGTAGTGGAAAATCATCCTTAGGACATGCTTTGTTTAGATCTTTAAAGTCTGTGCAGATGCGGATGCCCCCATTCAGTTTTGAGATTGGTACAAGATTGGACACCCACTCTGGATAGTCAATCGGGCATATGAAGCCAACATCTAGGAGCTTCTGTAACTCAATCTTGACTAGCAAGGCTATCTGCGGGTGCATTTTCCTCAGCTTTTGTCTCACTGGTTTCACTCCAGGGTAGACAGCCAAATGATGAACCACCACCTCAGGATCCAGTCCTAGCATGTCAACGTAGGTCCATATGAAGTTTACCTTTCTTTCTTTCAGGAATGCTACTAGCAATTCTTGTTCCTCTGTTAGGAGAGACTCGGCATAGAAAGTGATATGCGGTTCTATTTTCGTTCCCAAGTTGACAGGATTACACTGCTCTACCAGGACTGCTGATTTTTCTTGATGTAGAGCAGTAGGGGGGAGATTGAATCCTTCATCCTCCGGCACCTCAAAGAGGTTTTCACCATTGGATGCGTCCTTTATTTTTACTATTTTGTGGTTAGAGAGTGCCACAGTGTGGTTTTCACTCAATAACTCCGAGCTTATTCTCGATATCTTCCTTTTGTGACTGAAGGACTCAATCTTCTCCCCATAATATGCCTGGGTGTCTAATGTGATGTTAAAGCCTTCCTTGTGATCCCCACACGGAACTGTATCCCTTAGTCCCATAAATTCTGAGAGCGCCTCATCATTTTTGAATGACTCTAGAATTGGCGGTCCACGTTGGTCATGATCGATGAGTTGCGGGTGTACTAAGGTGATTCGGTGGGTTTGTTGGTTTGACTCAACTGGGAAGGCACTGATCATTAGTAGGGTGGAATCCTCAAAGAGCTTAGGAAGACCCGCTATGGTGTCATCATCGTCACTACTGGCACAAACATCGGTGACATCAAAGGTGAATTTGTCGAGTGGGAGACCTAGGCATATGGGTGGTCTAGGAGTAGTTGTTGTTACCTGAGGAGAGGACCTGACTGCCCTACTGGGAGTACCTCTGCCACGTATGGTTATACTCGGAGGAGTATACCCAAGGCCAAGGTTCCACATTATTCTTTCTACAATGATGGGCTCCAGTCGTCCATCACTGTTTCTTCCAAGGCTTTCATTCCTGTTATAGCCCATGCCAAACTTTATTTGCAACCCTTTATTAGTTTCATCCATGGGTAGGGTAGGGGTGGGCCATTCATCTTGGTATAATGCCCACCTAACTTTGAGAAGATGATTGATAATGGCCTCAAAATTGAAGAAGCTTTGGTTAAAAGAGGGATAATGAAAATCTACAATGAAGGAAACAACTCAGCAAAATCCTCCAATCATTATAATAGCAATGATAAACCAAAATTTTGGAAAAGAAACAAGAATGTTGGTAATGATGGTATAGCTAAAACACAAAATACAAAACTAGTCTTTAACTTGACGGCTGCTACCTCTAAAAACAATCTGAATAATCATCAAAACACCAATCAAAACAACAATCATAATGATACTGAATCCAAGACACCACCCTAACGAACACCATCAAATCAAAGAAGATTCACACCTTTAGGATAGTCATTGGAATCAGCATTAAAAGACCTTCTTGCAGCCAAGCTTATCACATTACCAGATGCACGAGATTGGGAACCAAGAGTTAAGCCCTCTTGGTGGAATGATACATACTATTATTATTTTCATCGAAACAAAGGACACAAAACAAATGATTGTATGCAGTTGAAACACTTGATACAAGATTTGATTGATAGAAAAGAAATATTGGTAGAGGGACCTCAAACAAACAATGATCATGGAGCATTCAAAAATCCTTTACCAAACTATGAAAAAGGAGAATCATCTTCTACGAACAGCAAAGGTAAAAATGTGAACTATGTTTATGACACCACTATCCTCCACATTTCTACAGTTGAGGATCAAACCAATGACATCAAAATTAATGACAAATAAGACATTGTTGTAGCTGGTAATCAAACTAATGAAATTGTTATAGCTGAAAATCAACTCAATGACAACAACACCAAATCAAATCAAATCGATGACATCATACCAATAAATTTGATCACAAACTTTGTTGCAACTGATAATCAAATTAATGTCATTAAAATGAGGGAAACACAAGATTACCAACCAGTCAATGCCACCACAAGAGGGAAAGCCAAAGTAATATTGAAAGGAGCTGCATCTAAAACACCTGTTGCCTCTTCTACATCTAAAACACCCGTTGTCCCATCACATCAATACAACATAGTTGACCAATTACAGAAAATCCCAGCTCATATTTCAATATTGGAACTTCTCAAAATTTCACCAACTCACAAGGAGGTTCTAGAACAATCTCTTGTAGCCACCACAATACCAAATAATCTAGAAGTTTTTCAATTCCAAGCCAAGGTGGGACACTTGACTGCACCTCATTGCCTACAATTTTTTGAACACGATGACGTATCACTTACTCATTCGCACAATGCTTCCCTCCACATTGAGTTTCTCATTCATAAACACCGTGTCAAACGTGTTCTAATAGATGGAGGAGCTAGTTTAAATATATGCACTTTAAAGCTTTTCTGCGCACTAGGATGTTCAAAAAATACAATCGATGCTAGAAGGAAGATCACTATAAAATACTATGATGATGAAGAGAGATCCTCCCATGGATTGATTGTGTTACCAATTCAAGTGGGGCCAATTGTAAAGGATATAATCTGTCAAGTTTTGGACAAAGATATGACATATAACATACTCTTGGGACGTCCTTGGATTCATGAGATGCAAGCAGTGTCGTCAACATACCATCAATGTTTGAAATTTCCTTTCAATGGACAAGAAATCACTATTTTAGTTGATTCCAACAATCCTCAATACTGCAACACACTCAAAATAGTCCAAGATACTTTTATGCCACATAACAAAGAGGCTCGCACTCCTAGCTCATCAAATAATGAAAGACAACTAAATTCTTTATCAAAATGGGTTGATAAAAAGGTCCAATCAAAGGATAAAGGTACCAGTGATCCTAGTTCGTCAAATAAGGAAAGTCAACTAAATTATTTGACAAATCAGCTTGAGGGAAAGGCTTAGTCAAAAGACAAAGGTGTTGGTGATTCTACTCCATCAAATCATGAAATTCAACTAAATTCATTATCAAAGTAGCTTGAGAAAAAGATCCAATTGAAGGATAATGGTGTGGGTGAATATTCAATTGAATAGTCCTTATGTATTTCACAGTTACTACCTTCATCAAGATCCTATGGACAGTCATCAACATCAAGACAAACATCTTCACAACCAACCACACTCTTTCATGGTAGATTTGTAAAATCAAGCACTCAAGAGGATGAATCTGAGGATAAAGAAATCTTAAATTGGTTGTACAAAGATGATGAAGAATCTCAAGCATCAACTTCTAATGTCTAAATAAAGAAATATGGTAAAGGGTTCTCAATCTTGGAGAATATGGGATATAAAGGACAAGGTCCTGTGGGCAAAAAACAAGAAGGCATTGTGGAATCGATTCAGCCTATCATGACTAATCCAAAAGACAAGACAAGGCTAGGCTATAAAGAAGAAACAAAGGAAGACACAAAAGAGAAGATTTGTGAGTGAATCCTACATATACAAGCTAGTTTTGAAACTGATTCAAATGAGTATGAATGGGATTCACTGTCTGAGGAGTCTTGTCATGATAAAGAGGTTGATGTGATAAAAATGTATGCACCTACATGTACGGAGGGACAAAGATCAGGGTCTAGACCTCTTGAATTTGGATCACAACATATCGATGGCTCTAGTAAGGACGACCAGACATCGAGCAAGATAGACGATTTGGAGGAGAGTAACATCATAGACCTCTACATTTCTATTGAAAACTTTGACAAGGTAACCATCAGAACCCTCATTGTCATTGACCATGACCAATCTGACGATCCTTTACCCCTAATGCATCCCGAGCTTATCGACTAGGAAAAGCCTGAGCCACTTAATCTTCCCATCTTTTCAAATGGCGAAGCCATTGTCAAGATTCTTTGTTCTAACAACCCATAAACAAGTTCCACCACTGAATCTCATAATGAGGTTTCGAGCCAGGAGGGTGTCAAATCTCTTAGCTACAAAATGAAAAATATGAAAAATCGATCTAATGGTGAAAACCATTTAATGGCAGTATTAGATCAGGAAAAAGTAAAAATAAAGAGTGTATCCAATGGTGAAAACCTCTCTAAGGCACTGAAAGATGAGATATTTGACACTCTTCCGGAACACTATCATGAAATATCATCAGTGTTGATTGAACCTACACAATCCATCAACGTTGGTATGACAAAAATAGTGAAGACTCTACATCTAGCAGCATCCATGACAGATCAAGAAAAGCCAAGCTTCATCAAATTCTTTGAAGAGAGACAAGTCAACTTTGCTTGGTTCTATGCTGACATGCTAGGCGTAGATCCATATTTGATAATGCATCACTTATCCCTACTGTGACGTAGATAAAATGGATTGCTGCAAAGAAAGATGGTTAAATCTAATCTAACAAGTATTAATCTAAATCAAACAACAAAGAACGAATAAAATGAACTAAAATAATAAAAATGATAATATGAAACAATCTCACTGAATATTAGTCCACCTCTTCGAATTATCTTGATTGTCCTTCTCCATTTTGTTGTATCATTATTATTGCCCTCTGATTTTTTGTATGTATGCAAGCATAGCCTGTATGTATTGTCTAAGCAAAATATCGAAGATTATATGTTCTTCTCAAAATTATTGATTTCGGGAGGAGGAATAATGACAATGACAGGTCAATTTATAGAAATTGGGTTTTTGAACGATTGGCTCAGATTCGAAAGAGAGATCAATGATCGAGATTGTTGAATGCCATGTGATGTGAGTTCTATGTCAGTTAGAACGTGAGTTGGGAAATTCTGCAAGATAAAGATTAAATTAGAATAATAATTTAATCTAGTGTTAAGACTGTTCGAAAATATAAAGAACAAGAGTTCAAGATTAAATAAATGATTTAATCTTCAATTGAAAGTCTTCGAAAATAGAAGAATTAGACTTTGAATGAAAAGGATAAAGTTAGAACTCAAAGAATAATCTGTTCAAATGCACACATGAATTAATTAAATAAATAAAGATATTTAATTAATAAATATGTTCATGCATATGAGTTAGAACTAGTTAACTGACTAGTTGTGACAGAGATTCCTTTCGCAGAGACGATCAGATATCAGATCCAAAGATAACTGGCAAATTTAAATAGATCTCGAGTCAGATGGTGAGTGAATAATTAGATAGATGGACGACAGAAGAATGTGATAGAAATAATTAATTATGAATTAAATGTTAATTTAATTCAACATTCAAAACTAAAATGATTTAATTAAATAAATAATGATAATTTATTTAATTGATTGTTGAAAAGATTAATTGAATAATTAAATAAGGAATATTTAATTATAGTTGAAATATGGCAAAGGGGTTAATTAAATAAGAAAGAGAATTAATTAGTTAGCGACATAATTAAATAAATATGATTTATTTAATTAATCAAAGTTGAATAAAGGTCATAATGAATTAATCAAATAATTAAAAGGTTATTTAATTAATAGAGGAAAGATGTGTTTAGAAAGTAATTAAATAATTAAAATTATTTAATCATGACCATGGACATTAGAAATTATGTTGAAAGTGGTACTCGTAGGCCTAGACCAATTTTCGGTGTCTACACCTACCACCTGGGGTGAAGCCCGTAAAATAGAAACTGAGGAAAATGCATCTGCAAATTGCCTTTTTGGTAAAAGAAGAATTGAAGAAATTGTTAGATGTAGGGTTCATCTGTCCAATCGATTATGCTGAGTGGATTTCAAATATTGTACCAGTCTCTAAGCCAGATGGTAGCATCAAAATATGTACTAATTTCATAGATCTTAATAAGGCTTATCCAAAATATGATTTTCCTTTGCCCAATATTGACATCATTGTGGACTTGACAACAGGACATGCCATGTTATCACTCATGGATGGATTTTTAGGATACAATTAGATCAAAATAGCACCGGAAGACCAAGATAAGACAACTTCCATGTGTCCATGGGGTACGTTTTGTTGGAATGTCATGCCTTTTGGGTTGAAAAATGTAGGAGGCACATATCAACGAGCGATGACAACCATCTTCCATGACATGATGCACACCTTTGTGGAGGACTATGTCGATGAACTATTAGCAAAACATTTCACTAGGGAGGGACATCTGGAAATCCTAGATAAAATCTTCACTCGACTAGAAAAGTTCAATGTGAGGTTAAACCCAAAGAAATGTGTGTTTAAAGTGACATCAATGAAACTCCTAGGATATATAGTTTCAGAAAAAAGGCATCGAAGTGGATCCTGCCAAAGTCAAATCCATTATGGAAATTTCGCCTCCCAAGAACATCAGTTAGCTAAGGTCTCTACAGGGCTAATTTCAACCTATCAGGAGGTTCATCGCACAACTGGCAGATAAAACTCATCCATTTAATCATTTGCTACACAAGAATGTTTCCTTCGGATAGGATGAAAAATGTGAAGCAAATTTTAATCAACTGAAACAATATATGATGTCTCCACCCATATTGGTGCCACCAACAGAAGGAAAACCACTATTACTTTACATAGAAACAACAGAGGTATCTTTGGGCGCTCTGTTAGCACAAGAAGACTCTGTGGGAAAAGAAAGGGCTATTTATTACATCAGCAGAACATTGAACGGCTATGAAATCAATTATACATTTATTGAAAAATATTTCTTGGTGGTAGTATTTGCTACTCAACGACTATGACACTACATGTTGACCCATACTGTCAAACTCGTAGCCAAGATTGATCCACTAAAGTATCTACTCAATAAAGTTGCCCTAATAGGAAGACTAGCCAAGTGGGTAATGATATTGAGCGAATTTGAAATTCAGTATGTGGATCGAAGAGAAATCAAGGGTCAAGTGATAGTGGATCAGTTAGTCGAAGCACCACTACAAGATGATCATCCAATGCATATTGAGTTTCTAGATGCCAATGTTCTCACCATGACAACACAACAATGGATGTTATATTTTGATGGATCCTACACCCAACACGGGTCGGGTGCTGGAATCTTGTTTGTCACACCTCAAGGACATACCATCCCAAAATATTATAGGCTCATGTTCCCTTGCATAAATAACATGGTTGAGTACAAGGTGCTCATCATTGGTATTAAAGTAGCAGTTGAATGGAAGATCACAGAGTTGCAAGTCTATGGAGATTCTCAATTGGTCATTAATCAGGTGAATGATGATTATCAGACAAAATACAACAAGTTGATGTCATATAAGAGAATGGTAAATGATTTCAAAAAGTACTTCGTTGATATCAAATTTGAACAGATTCCTCGAGTGGATAACAAAGTTGTTGATGCCATGGAAACAATCACTTCTCTTCTACAAATACCTAAAAAATGAAGTTGTTATGAGTTCAAGGTGGAACAAGTGCTTAACCCTGCCTACGACAATCCTGAATCCCAAGTCATATTCCATCTACTTGATGCTAATTCCTCAATCTATGGGAATATCTATACCTATTTCAGAGATAATACCCTTCCACCCGATCTATCTTGCAATCAAAAACATAATTTCATCCGCCAAGCTGCACGACATACCCTGATAGCCAACACACTTTATCGATGAGGTCTTGATGGTACTCTCCTTTGTTGTCTTGAACATAATGAATCTGAAACGACCTTACATGAAGTTCATGAAGGTATTTGTGGAACTCATTCAAGTTGATTAACTCTTGCTAAGAAACTCCTACGCTTGGGGTATTACTGGCCGAATATGGAGAATGAGTCTTTTCAATTTGTCAAGAAATTCCAGAAGTGTCAAGTTCACAACAACCTGATACACGCACCAGCGTAGGAACTACAACCATTTGCATCAACATGGCATTTTTGTCAATGGGGACTGGATCTGGTAGGTAAAATTCATCTGTCATCCTCCAATGTACATAAATTCATCATCACAGCCACAGAGTATTTTACAAAGTGGATTGAAGCTATTCCCTTGACCACAATCACCGAAAAACAAATTGCATCCTTCATCCTAAATTACATCATCTGTCAGTATGGAATTCCTCAGTCCATTGTCACTGACAATGGTAGACATTTCAAGAACCAAGACGTCCAATAACTTTGTGAAAGGTTTCATATCTAGCATCAATTTTCCACACCATACTACCCTCAAGGAAATGGCCAGGTAGAGGCCTCAAACAAACCCATTTTGAAAATCTTAAAGAAAATTATCAACGATGTTGGACATGACTGGCATGTTCAATTAAACCCTGCTTTGTGGGTATACAGAACTAGAATTGGCACATCAATAGGAGCCACATCATATGCCCTGGTATATAGATCATAATCCATTTTACCTATTGAGGTTGAGTTACCATCACTCCGAGTGTCATTAAAAGGGATCATATCAGAGGAAGACTATCGGGTATCTAGACTACAGGAGCTAGAATTGTTGGATGAATGTCGTCAGCATGTCATAGATCATTTGAAAGCCTATCAACAGAGGATGTCAAGGAGTTATAATCACAGAGTAAAACCAAGAAAATTTCAAGTTGGTGACTTGGTTTTAAAAGAGAATCCCTGAAACCAGCAGGATCGAGAAAAGAAAGGAAAATTTGAACCAAACTGGCTAGGTCCCTTCATCATTGTATCAGTCCATGGATTTGGAGCCTATCAGTTGTCTACGCCTGAAGGTGATCTATTTGAGGAACCTATCAATAGTCTTCATCTGAAGAATTTCTACACCTAACTCATCCAGTGCATGGTAAAAAGAGAAAAATATAAAAACATACAAAATAATCAAAAAAGTTAAAAATCAAAAAAATCAAAAATACAAAAAAAAAAGTGAAAAATCAAAAAAATCATGGCCTTGATGAAAACCTGGAAAATAGGCATCTTGGTAATAACAAAAAAAAATCATAAAATCTGAAAAGGTGCAATAAAAACAAGTAGTGAAAACCTGGCAATAGGCCCTATTTGTGATAGATTAGCTTCTCCATCTATTTGAGCATGTGTCAACCATTCACTTTCGCCATCATTATGCTTATCATTGAAAGGAACCTCATGTACATATCTTGGCATCACAGTTGTGTTTCACCTTGGTCTGGGGGTAAATCCTGAACTTGCTAGGGGCAATAAACTTTGAGCTTAACACCAATAGACAAACAACTGTATGACAACACATCAAACACAATGATCACAACAAAACTAAACATTGAACATCAATTATCACAATCATTAGTGAAAACAACCATACAAATCAACAACACAATCAATCAAACACTAAATCTAAATGGATGATGTTCTTATGAATGATGGTTTTATTACTTCAGCATGAATGTTCAACTGTTGTATTTTGACTTTTGTTATCACTTCTCTGGAGCAACTCAAGGATGTCATGGACTAGAGAATCCAGGAAGAGAATGATTTTTCTTTGTCTATTGTCTATAAGTTAATCATTACTACTGTGCAAATTGTCATGGGACATGCTCTATAAAGTATCATTGATGACATTCCAAATTTTTATAGGAAAATGATTAACTCTTGTCTGTTTACGCAAGAAATGCTCAGGTCATCTCAGTTCAATTATGCCTAGATGCTTGTGTTAGCTTGCAATATCAAAAATCATGGAAGTAATACTCGGGTCATCATGGTTTAATTATACCATCAATTTTTGTACTCACTTTCAACATTTCAAAAGCTCAATGATGATAAAAGCGTGACATATTGGCTAAAATGATGACAACATTTGCATAGTTATATCTACATGGTTAGATTAGATTGCATCCATATTAGTTTTGCATCTGTATTTATATATTTTTCCAAGGCCGGCAAAATTTTCAAAATGATGTTATCTCTCTCATTAATGGATTGAGTACATTTGACATTAACAAAAATAGTAAGGGGGAGCCAGTATGGTCAAGCTTCTAATCATCCACTCTAAATAAGCACAGCTGGGGAAACCCAAGTGAGAATTCAACAAGTATTGTCATTGCAAGCCTTAGGATCGTACTTGTCTTCCAATCATGTAGGAATAGATTTATTTCATTTTCCAGCATCTTGTTCTTCATGTTGTCATTCTAAAAGTTCATAATGCACAAACAATCTGAGAGCCATTATGATTTAAACAAATCCTTGAAGATAGAGAACAATGGGACAGCTTTAGAGAATGTTTTGGTTTCAATTTATTTAGATTTGTCATTTGAATTCTCTAATATAATGTTTCATTGATTGTGTGGTGTTATTACTCATTCACATATTTTTCACACACAATCATTAAAATTTAAACACATTGCATTACATTTAATTTCATCCAAATGTAAATTAACATATAGTCATGTAAGGAGGAATGGAGCAGAGAGGGAGTAAGAAGAGGAGCAGGGGGAGAAATTTGAAATCAGGGGCTGATGTTGGAGGGGAAGGAGAAGATTTAGAAGAGGCGGATGGATTTTTGTTGCAGAGCTAGTTGTTGTTGTCGACCTATTGGGATGTGAAAGGGTGGTGTTGGTTGTTGTCAATGGCTTGTTTGGAAGCATTGTTGCAGGGTTTCTTGCTTTTGTCATCTTGTTGGGAATTTATGGTGTCCCTGCTATCTTCTGGCATTGATTTCAGGTTTTCCTGAGCTATCCCCTTCTGGTTTCTGCATTTGAGTTGGGTGAGTTTTTTGTTGCGTGGGTTTCTTTGGAGGGAGTTGTAGTCATGGTTTTAGCAGGTGGCGTCTCTCTTGCCTCCTCTCTTCTCTTGTAGAGGATTTGTTTGTCTGGGTGCTTCTCGGTGGTGTTTCCTTGAGCCTACATTATGGTGTCCTTATTGGTTGTTTTCCCTCTTTTGGTGCTCTTAGGGAGCGTGGTTAGATTTTGTGCCTTCTTGGTTCATAGATTGGCTTCTATTTGTGGTCGGTTTGCTACTTTTGTGGCCTTCTATTTGTTGTTTTAGAGTTGGAGGTTGTTGGCCTGTGTTTCTCTCCTGTTATAGGTGTTCCTCCCCTGCTCTCAGTTGTGTTTCTTTCTATTGGGAATTTGTTTCTTCCTTTCTAAAGGTGATTTTCTATTTTTTTGCGACCTATTCTTTTCCCTTCCATATTCTTTGTGATTTAATGCTTCCTATCCTTTGTGGGTACAGCTCCCCTCGTGTGGGGTATTCTAGGTGTTGATGGAAGTTGGGAATGGTGGGTCATGGTGGTAGGAGATCCCCTTTGGGTTTGTGAAGTCTCTGTGTTTATGGCATTTTGTTGTCGTTTCTTTTTTTTTGTGCCTTTAGAGGTGTTTCCTTTCCTACTTCTTTTGGTGCTCCTTTCTTTTGGAGCGTCAGTTTGTGGTAGGCCTCTTTGTGTTGTTGATGATAGCTTTCTGGTGAAATTTTTTTGTGCTCCCTTAAATATTTTTTTGGGGGATGTCCTAACTTTTTATCTGAAAGCTAGCTTTTTCTCCTCTCAGAATAAGTTTTGGTTTATTTTTAAAGGGGGTTTTTTCTCCTTGTGGGTTGAGATGTTAAAGTATATCCTATTTTCTCAAAGATTCTAGTGTTTCCTACTATTGACTGAGGTGTTTTCTATTTGTTTCATCTTTTACCTAGCCCTCATGTCTTCAAAAGATGTTGTGTTTTCCCTTTTTATTGGAGTGGCTTCTTTCTACTAGTTTCTACAACTATAGACTTCTATTGAAGGGAAGATTGCTCCTATTAAGGTGGAGCCCTATCCTTTTGGGGTGGTGTTGGGTGTTGTAGTTACAGTGGAAATTTCTCCTCTCTTTTGTTGGTTCCAATTTAGGTGGAGATTGTGTGTGCAAAATATTGGTGGCTCTGATAATAATGGCCTTCACTTCATTCTCTCCTATAGAGGGGAGCTCACTCCTATAGAGGTGGAGTTTGGGTTGGTGTTTCAAGTTGGTTGGTGCAAGATGAAGGCTGATGCTTCTCAATTCTCAGTGATGTTCTCTAATTCCCTTATGAGCTAGGGAGTTTGGATGCTATGGAAGTGATTAAAAAAAGTGCTTCTCTATGTTTAATCTTGCCTTGTATCTCTCTTATTGAGGTAGGGAGATTTGTGGGATTGATTGTGTTATGGGAGCTTTTGTTGCCCTTTTTACTGTGACTCTTTACAAAGCGGATGGTATGTTGGGGCTTGACTATTATAATTTGTGTTGTTTCCTGATTGATTTAAGTAGGTTGTTTCTGCTATTGGGTTTTAGGTCCCTATTAAAACCTGGTTGTAAAGGGTTTTAGGATCCCTTCAAAACCTGATCTTTTCAGCTAGGGTAGTCTTGTGTATCCCTTGGATGGTTGTTGTTGATGACGGGCTATTGACTGTCTATGTTTTCATCTATATGCATCTTCTTTTAGACAAGGTTTTGGGTCCCTTCAAAACCTGCTTGTAGGGGGTTTCGAGTCCCCCCAAAACCTTCTTTTCCCATTAATCAAAACATATAGTCATCTATTGATATCAAAACACATTTTTAATGCAAAAAGTTAAAAGTAATTTGGAAAACAACTCGAGGTGTAATATATCTCCCCAATAAGGATCATCATCCCCGATGATTCGTTGTATCATAGCAAAACCCTAAATACGTTTTCTTTAACTATTTAAAAAGTAGTAAATAAATGAGGAAACTTTTGGTAAAATTCATTATAATCTTCCCATGTAGCATTTTCCTTTGCATACTGGTCCCACTAGACCTTGGATTGAGTAACCTCTATGTTACGTAGGTGGAGCTTGTGTATTTTGAGCACCTTGAGAGGCTCGATCATTACCACTCCTAGATCCTATACATATAGTGCGTTCCAGTCAAGTAGATGATTAACACTTGTTATATACTTTTTAAGATATGAAATATGAAACACATTATGAATCCGAGCAAGAGCTAGTGGTACAGAGATTTTGCAGGCAATCGGGTTAATCATTTAGAGAACTTCGAAGGGACCCACAAATCTAGGAGCTACTTTGGATGACTTTCCAAACTTTATGAAACTCTTTTGAGGTTTGACCCTCAAAAGAACTTTCTCTCCCATTGAGAACTATCCTGATGTATACTTAGCATTAGTATAGATTTAATGTCTATCATTCACTTTTGCCAATATTTTCTTGATCAACTTGATCTGCTCCTCCATTTCAAATAAATTTTTTGGTCCAAGGCTAATCCTATCTTCTAGATTATCCCATCTTATAGGAGTTTGGAACTTTCTTCCATATAATACTTCAAATAGAGCCATCTTTATTATAAAATGATAGGAATTGTTGTATGCAAATTCCACAAGAAGAAGATATTCCTCCCACTTGTATTACTAATCCACGCAATACATCCTCAACAAATCTTCAAGAACTTGGTTTACCCTTTCAATCTAACTGTCTTTATCAGGGTGATAAGTTGAGCTTATATTCATTTTACTTCCAAGTGACGAAAAAAAGGTTTTCCAAAACCTCAATGTCATGTGTGGATCCTTTTTTGAGATTATTTTCTCAAGAACTTTGTACAACCTAATAATTCCTAAACAAACTTATGAGCTATGATCAATGCTCCATCCGTTAGATTCTTAGGTATAAATGAGCTACCTTGGTAAATCTATCCACCACTACTAAAATAGAATTATGTCTATTTCTAGACATTGGAAGACCTTAAACAAAATTCATACTAATGATTTTCCACTTCCACTTTAGAATCTCATGAGGATATAGAAGTCTTGCCAGGTGACGATGTTCAACCTTTACCCTCTATCATTCTAGACATCCTGCTACAAATCTTGTAGTGTCACTCTTCATTCCTTTCCAAAAATAACGTGGTTTCACATCCACTAGGACTTTTGTCACTCCAAGGTGTCCTAAGTATGGTGAAGAATGAACTTATTTCCACATGATATTTCTTAACTCCTCGAATTTTGGAACACACATTGTTCCCTTGAACATTAAAATTCCATCTGTTTCAAAATAAAACCCATCATACCTAAAATCTTTGATAAACTAAGATTTTCTTCAAACAACTCATTTGTATGAACAAAATCAAAATCAGGAAGATACTTCCCCATTTCATTTTCCTCATCAAGCTGAAGTGGTTCAATTTATTGGGTAGCCTCTTGATTGTCTTCTTGGCATTCCTCTACTTCACCCAATTGAATCTTATCATACATTCCTTGCTGCAATAAAACACTAAGCTCGTTCATGTTAGTACTTTCATCAATATTGAGAGCAAATTTGTTTTCTTGACAAGGGTAAGCTTGATCCACTCGACCATCAAGAAACACATGATTGATTTAGACATCCACTTGATCTTCTTTTGAAGATTCAATTTGGCATTCAACTTCGTGTCCCCCACCATGATATCCATTTGCAATTTCACCCAGACCTATGTTGTGTTATGCTTCTATGTGTTCATTATTAAAATCAACAGTCATTTCCTTGTGTTGACTCATCAAAAGATGTTTCCTCTGTATCAACTGTCATGCAAGGATCTATGAATTCATCAATAAACTCATTCCCTACATATAATAAATTTTCACAAGGTAAAGAAACTTTGTTAGTCATAGAGTTCATTTTAATGCAAGGCTTGAGGTCATCGGTTGATGAGGAAGAGCTAAATATCCTCTCACAGTTACTCTCATCATTTTGAATGGAGTCATTATCATTTTCATGTGTGCTAATTGTTTCATCTCTCCCAAGGCTCTTCCATGAGTATCTCTTCTACAGTGATCAACTGCCTAAAACATAAATCCATCCTTCCAAGGAAAACACGACAATCCATCTCAGAATGTTGATCTGTCTAATGTATCCTACATCTATTCGACATAGTGAGTTTAGATAACCTTGGAGCACCTAACTCCTCCAACTTATCATTTAATAGATTTTTTGAACGCGGTATGTCTAGCCAATATGAACCACAAGCTCTTGTCCCTTTATCACACTGTTGTGCATCTCGCTTAGAAGAATTGTTTAAAGCATTGGAAGGATACTCTTTACTTGTTGATTTCTTATGATAGTAATCTTGTGTTGATGCTTCACCTTATTCGACTTATCACTTTCAAATAAATCATATTCTGATTTGATTTTTCTCTTATGCTCCAAATTTAAATCTTTTTCATGCTCTTTCTCAAATAACCATCAAAATGATATATTTGTTTGCTTTATCCTTTGCCTACAACTTCATCATGATTTGATGCATTTTGTGTTGGAGTGTGACTGAAAATATATGATATAGTCACAAAAAATTCATTGGTAGGTGGAACACTTACCTTTATGGCTGACTCTCATGAATTCCAACTCCCAAATTGGTCATGCATGGGACTAATCTTATCTAAAACGTTAGAGAATGAGATGCTTGAAATATCATGAAGGTTGTAGCTGCTTGGTGAAGACAAATGCATTTGGGTATACATAGAGGGTGAATTAGCATAAAGTCACGAGGATTGACATCTTATGATTACTTCGGCATTATAATCATTAATTCAGTTACTCGAGAACTTCTTATGCCATGTCCAGATTGTGTTTGTAAGAGAGATTTGTTCAAAGCATCGTGTAGGGAAGTAACCTCACCGCAACATTTAATTTTTGTTGTGAAAGAAGCATTCAAACCCTAATAATAATGTTCTATTAGTATATGATCATCAATAACCAAAGTTAAAGCTTGAACTCATGTATACATAAACAAAAACCTATGATTGAACTGGTAAATTTATTTGCATGGTCCCCTTTTCAAATATGCAAATTCAAGTAATGAGTCATTTTCTCGAACGTAAGGATCAAATTAATCCACAAATAAGATTTCTAATTTTTCCCATGAACAAATGGAATTTGGTGGAAGATTAAAAGACCATCACCATGTTGTACCTTGAAAGGTTTTGATGAACGCTTGACAAATGGTGTTTTCATGTTGAACCTGGAGAAAAGTCATTAAATCCTTGCAAACCTTGACATGATTTGAAGCAATTTATCCACTGTTAGGGAAAAATAAAGGAAGCATGCCATGCATATGATAAGGAATTTCATGAGAAATGCCAGGAATACACAAAGGGCTACCCATTGGAGTCGAGTTTTCCTAAGATCCACCCCACTCTAACATGCAACAAAACCAAAAACTTTCAAGTTCCCTCCTAGCACCAATTTTTTTGATGGCCAAATTGACACAACAACATGCAGGCAAGATGCAATTACTTTAGCTCTCCTGAAAGAAGCGAATGATCATTAAACCAAACACTTCCCAAGGTCCTGGGTGTTGGGTCACAATGTTATTATTTTTTTGAGCGGTTAATGAGGCTATAATGTTCAAGGGGCTTACTGGTTATTGAGTTTATTAGTTGTTGCAAAATCAAATTCCTACCTAAACCTATTCTAATCGGAGGATAAATAAAAGAAAAATATGGATTGAGGATGTAAGAGAGAAAAGAATGTTGATTCATCTAATTAACTAGACTCATTATTCTTCAAGTAACATCTAAATTAAACTACCGAACAAATCAATCTGTAACTAATACACAATTACATTCATTCACAGTGCAAAAGTTAAAAGCAGTTTAAAATCATCCATTACAATTTGAACTGAAGAAAAAGATAAAACTTGATTGCATTTCCTTGAAAAACTTCAAATAAAATAGTTAACCAAACAAATACCATTCCAAATTATAACTCAAAGCAGGTTTAAATCTGGTTGCTTCTACTATAGTAAAATAGATAAAGAACATTTACAAATCCGGCAAGCTTCACCGGTGTATGGAAACCAATGTCTTCAAATCAACTCAATTATGCTAAGAATGTAGAAAACTCTATTGTCTACTCTACTGCTAAACTATAATCAGTCGACATATTTTCCTAAGTGCCAAACTAATTTCCTAACCCCTTCAAATGAGCTTGATTTGACATTAAATAGCTCATAATTACATTATTTCTACCAAAAAAATACATACCAAAAGCAACCTTTTGCATGCACGTAGTTTCTCCACAAAGGAAACTTTTATGTTGCAACTCTTGTTTGACTTAGGTTAACTTTAGTGAGCTTCAGTTGATAGTTGCAACTTTCCAATTTGACTCTGAGTTCTTCCTTTTGTACAATGAGCATTAACGTCCTTTTCTAGAAATAATTTTAAGTGACACCATCACTTGCCAATTCTAAATCCCAGTTTGATTACAAAATTCTCACTTTACTCCCAGTTGATAATCTTTTTAGGAATCTTTTCTTTGCACACTTCTACTTTTGTAAACCATGACCATTATTCCAACACTCAAAAGCACCTATAAGTCATCAAAGTGCATCGATGAGTTCGTAAAATTAATTAGTAATTAATTAATTTCCACAAACTAATTACTTTCAAATCATTCCAATTAGATATAAATACAATGAACTTTAAATTCCCCTAATTGAAATAATAATACTTTTTAAATTAATATCATTTTAAATAAAATAACATTAAAATAAAAACAACGCGAGAACAATGCCCCGATTGCATTTGTAACCCTGATGCCATGTGACCACATCCTTGGACAGTACCTACGAACCAAATCAATTCACTGAATTAATAATTTTATAATAAATACATAATTGATTCATTTAATTAATTCATAAATAATTCACCAAAATCAACAAGCTCATTAAAATGTGTATGAATTAATTAATTCAACTTCGCGTATTTACTTGGCAAATCTTATCATCAATTCATCTTCAAAAGAACATCCATATCTAGAAATGGTGGGATGCACTACATTTTTCATAACAACTCCCCTTTGCACCAACATATTAATCCAATATAGCCAAGAAACTTGTTATTGAGAAACCCAAATGAACTCAAACTCTTTGCCTTTATTCAAACTATGTATATTCTCAATGAGCATATTGAACATATAGTCTGCAAAATACTTATTTATAATGCCTTTGACCATTAAGTAAATCCATTAAATGACTTCTTTTCTCCTCATTTAAAACTAATTTCACCTTCTGGAAAATTAGATTTGAACTGGATATCACCCTACCAACGGTCTAGAAGATATAATTAAAAAAAAATTGATGCCAATCCCTAGATTTCTCTCAAAAACATTGCATTGAACAACAATTCTTGCCTTTTACCAACAGGTGACATATCCATTGTTTCAACTATTTTATGAATTTGAGGTTCAAACCCTATGTCAAGCATGATATCTACCTCTCAAACAACTAATACTCCTACAATCTCAGACCTTGAGGAATGCTCATACTCTGTTCTGAAACTACCATATGGGCTCATGTCATGAAGATGCTGGCAGAGGGTAGGGTATTTGTTTCAAATCAGCCAACTGCATTTTTCTTGAAGATTATGTTAAACACTTTGTGCACTTTATCTATGCTTCTCATATTTAACAATATTTACCAGGGCCGTTGTAACTACAACATTTAACGAGGTTCCTCTTGTTATGTTGTGATGGATTTCAATACCCTATTTCAAAGCCTTCCTTCTCACATGAGAAAAAGATGCTAACAAAAGTTATAGGATTCAACTTTAACCATGTTGGTTGCATTGGCTTGAAAGTTTTTGAGGATCAACAATTCCATTTTGTGCATAGGTTTTGCAATTATTACACCATGAGATTACGCCTCTTTGAGGCAGTTTTCCATATACGGCTTCCACATTTTGCAAGTATGTTTACCAAGGTAGTGGTTGTAACGTCTAATTAAATCTGCTTTCATGCTCCTTTTCCACATATCCATAATGCGCATGTTCAAGAGATTTTTCTATGATCATAGCTATCATGGGAGGATAATTCTTTTGGGCATTCTGTCAAGCAATTTTATCACCATGTCCTTGAAGGATTTTGTGTATATCGCATGCTTCCATACTTGCAAATTGATTGAAAGTGGATGAATCTCATCAATGATTGCAGTTCAAATGGATCCTCTATGCTTCGATGGATGTCCACCTCAATTTGAAGCTCTCATTCAAAAGCTCTCAAAATTCGGCTCAAGTTATGACTAGAATATATATATTTAATAATATATATAAAATACACCGAGAGATATCCTTCTCGAGGCACCTATTACACTTTTATATAAGAAATTGATTAAAAAGTAGGCGCCTCGAGAAGGATATCTCTCGATGTATTATATATATATTATTATTATTATATATATATATGCTAGTAGAATTTGAAACACAATATGCTAGGGTTAGGGTTAAGAATAAGGTTTAAAGGGTATTAGTTTGGGTTTGGGTTTGGGTTTGGATTAGGGTTATAGATAGAATTAGGGTTACCATTAGGGTTAGGATTAGAAAAATTGTTAAATTTAGAGATAGAATTAGGGTTATGGTTAGCTTTTGGGTTCGGGTTACAATTATATTTTCTTTGTATTTAATTTTTTTCTTTTAAATTGATTTTAGATGTGCACTTATTATGTCTTTATTTTATATTAAACTATATGGGTAAGTGCACCAAGATGGTTCCCAAAAAGGGGGCTTAAGTGGCCACTTTTTTTTTTTAAATCAGGAAATACTGACCTTGGACGTGAAATTGAGGATACTTACGCTCAAAATTTTGAGATGGAACAAAAAGAAGGATTCAAGTGCTTCGAGTCTACTTTCTAAACTACTAATTTATTTTGAAAATGGTTGAGATTAAGGGGTTCAAACGAGGGACGTACACAAATTGGTGTTGTTTTTGTCAAAAAAACATAACATAGAAACTCTTGTACAACCCTCGTACTGTCAACTTTTTTTTAGTATTTTTAAAATCGCTATAGTCAGAAGTTAGCTAACAGTATGTAGTTGATGCACGATTTTTCTGATAATTTTTTAATGAATTTTTTTTTTTTACCTAATTTTCGAAGTGGACACTTCCTCAAAAACAGAATTTTGGTCATGCTACCCCTACAAATTTTGGAAACTAATTGAATTTTATTTTATTTTTATTTTTAAATTTGTAGAATGGAGTCTAGTTTTTAAAAATGTAATTTATTTGAAAATTCGATGAATGGTTAATTTATAAGGGAAAAAAAAAACATTGCTTTTTGCCAAAAAAGAGACATACAAACAAAAGAAATTATGGATGAACAACTTAACATTTTCAGAAAGTTAAAAAAATTACATCGTTGGAAAGCTAAGAGAGAACCTAACATTACCCAGATGTTCAATTTGTTTGATATTGAACCACGTGCAATCCTGACGGTGAGCACGAACTCGATTATGTGAAATATTGTAGAAATTGCAAAAACATGTCTCTGGTTGTTGGGAATGCCCTCCAAGCCTTTGGGTTGGTATTCCAAGGAAGATACCAATCCCAAGGCTTAGGTATTCCCAAAACAAGATATAGCACGAGTGCATTTTAACGCGCTCGTGTTATAATTCAGTTTTGACATGGTTTTTTTTGTTTCTGGGAAGCATGTCTAGCAAGACATAACGCGAGCGCAGTATAACGCGCTCGCGTTATGCATTGCTTTATGTTAAATGCATATTGAATGTATGTTTATATATTTGTATGCACATGTATGCTTGTATGTCATGTATGTATGTATGTATGTATGTATGTATGTATGTATATTGTATGTATATATGTATCATGATTGTATGTATGTATTTATGTATGTCTTTAGAGGGAGGGATAATTTTAAGAGAGAGAGATCTAGAGTTGTCTAGATAGGGTAGGAGAGAGAGAGAGAGAGAGAGAGAGAGAGAGAGAGAGAGAGAGAGAGAGAGTCCGAGAGAGTGAGAGGTGGAAGTGAGAGCTTAAGAGACGTGGGAATGGGAGAGAAGGGGTTGGGAGGAGAGGACCTAGCCAGGGTAGGGTGGGAGGATAAAGGAGGAGAGAGAGGAGGGGGGGTGGAGAGAGAGAATTGAGAGAGAGGGAGAGAGAGAGGGGGGGTGGGAGAGAGAATTGAGAGAGAGAGAGAGACGGAGAGAAAGAGAGAGTTATGTAGGTAGGTTACCAAAGGGATATACTTGAGAGTGTGAGGGGAGGTGAGAGGGATAAAGGTATAAAGTGAGATTTTAAGAGAGAGGGAGTGGGAGAGAAGGGGTTGGAGTGAGAGGGACTTAGCTAGGTAGGGTGGGAGGGATAAAGGGAGTGAGAGAGAGACAGGGGGGTGGGAGAGAGAGAATTGAGAGAGAGGGGGGGAGAGAGAGAGAGAGACAAAGAGAAAGAGAGAGTTATGTAGGTAGGGTGCCAAAGGGAGAGACTTGAGAGTGTGGGGGGGTGAGAGGGAGAGACTTGAGAGATAGGTAGTGAGAGGGAGTGCGAGAGTGATAGAGTGGGAGAGAGAGGGAGTGTGAGTGAGAGACCTAAGAGAGGGAGAGGTTGTGGGAGGGTTTATAGGGTAGAGGGTAGAGGATTGAGTGTATAGGGTTGGGGGATTAGGGTCAAGGGTTGAGGGTTAACGGTCGAGGGTTGAGGGTATAGGGTACAGGGTCGAGGGATTAGGGTTGAGGGTCCAATGTATAGATTGGAGGGTATAGGGGTTGAGGGATTAGGGTTTAAGGGTAGAGGGTAGAGGGTTTGTGGATTAGGGTAGGGAGTTTTCTTGGATTTAAGGGTGTAAGGTTTGAGGGATTAGGGTTTAGGGTAGAGGGTATTGAGTTGAGGGTTGAGGGTTGAGGGTAGAGGGTAGGGGGTTTAAGGGTTTAGAGTTTAAGGGTTAAGGGTCGAGGGTTAGGGTTGAGTGTTTAAGGGTTTAAGGGTTTAGGGTTTAGGGTTGAGGGATTAGGGTAGAGAAGGAGGGATGGATGGATAAAGAGAAGGAGAGAAGAGGAGGGAGGGAAATAGATATATGAGGGTTGAGGATCCAATGTATAGGGTAGAGGGTTGAGAATAGAGGGTATAGGGTTGAGGACCTGTAGGGTTGAGGGATTAGGGTTGAGGTACATATGGTTGAAGGATTGGGGTTAAAAGTCCAATGTATAGGGTAGAGGGTATCGAGATTGATGGTTTAGGGTTTGAGGGTTGAGGATTGAGGGATTAAGGGTTGAAGGTTGAGAATTGAGGGTTGGATGTTTAATGTATAGGGTAGAGGGTAGAAGGTAGATAGTTTAAGGGTTGAGGGTAGAGGATTGAGTGTATAGGGTTGGGGGATTAGAGTTGAGGGTCTGATGTATAGGGTAGAGGGTATAAGGGTTAAAGGATTAGGGTTGAAGGGTTGAGGGATTGAGGGTCAAGAGGGTTGTGGGATTAGGGTAGAGAGTTTACTAAGTGGGTTTAAGGGTTTAGGGTTGAGGATTAGGGTTGAGGTGAGAGGGTAGAGGATTGAGGGTAGAGGGTAGAGGGTTTAGGGTTTGGGGTTTTAGGGTTGAGGGTTTATGTTGAGAAGGTGAAGTTGAGTGTATAGGGGTTGGGGGATTAGGGTTGAGGTGCAATGTATAGAGGGTGGGGGTATAGGGGGTATGGGGTTGAGAGTGGGAGAGGGTGGGAGGGTGGGAGAGTGGGAGAGAGGGTGGGAGGAGAGTGGGAGAGGGAGAAGGGTGGGAGAGGTGGGGAGAGGGGTGCTTGGGAGAGGAGGGAGAGGGTGGGGAGAAAAGAGTGGGAAGGGTGGGAGAGGAGTGGGAGAGAGTGGGAGGGTGGGAGAGGTAGAGAGGTGGGAGAGGGTGGGGAGGTGGGAGGGTGGGGAGATAGTGGGAGAGGGTGGGAGAATTGGAGAAGTGGGAGAGTGGTGAGGGTGGGAGAGAGGGAGAGGGTGGGAGAAGGGTGGGGAGGGTGGGGAGAGTGGTGGTGGTGGTGGGAGGGGTGGGAGAGAGGAGTGGGAGGTGGGAGAGAGAATTGGGAGGTGGGGGAGAGGTGGGAGAGGGAGGTGGGGAGGGTGCTGGGAGAGTGAGAAGAGAGGTGGGAGAGAGAGGGAGAGAGGGAGAGAGGGTGGTAGAGGGTGGGAGAGAGGGAGGGAGAGTGTGGGAGAGAGTGGGAGAGGGTGGAAGAGATTGAGAGAGGGTGGGATAGAGTGGGAGAGATGGCGGGAGAGGGTGGGATATATTGGGAGAGTGGGAGGGAGAGATTAGGAAAGATTGTGAGAGGGTGGGAGAGAGTGGGAGAGATTGGGAGAGAGTGTGGGAGAGGGTGGGAGAGAGTCAGAAAGGGTGGGAGAGTGGGAGAGAGTGGTAGAGGATTGGGAGAGAGTGGGAGAGAGATTAGAGGGAGGAGAGGAGTGCAGTGGGAAGAAGGAGTGGGAGAGGTGGGAGGGAGGGAAGGTGGGAGAGGAGTGGGAGAGAGGGTGGTGGGAGAGATGGTGGTGGGAGAGATGGTGGTGGGAGAGAGTGGGAGGTGGGGAGGAGAGAGGGTGGGAGAATGGGAGAGGGGTGGGAGAGTGGGAAAAAGAGAGAATTTGGGAGAGAGGCTGTGAGAGGGCAGGAGAGTGGGAGAGAAAATGGGAGAGTGGGAGAATGTGGGAGAGAGAGGGTGGGAGGGGGAGTGGGAGGGTGGGAGAGAGTGGAGAGATCGAGATATGAGTGATGAGTGAGTGAGAGATAGGGATTTGAGAGAGGGAGAGGGTATAGGGGTTGAGAGATGAGGGAGAGACGAGAGAGAGAGAGAGAGAGAGAGAGAGAGAGAGAGAGAGAGAGAGAGAGAGAGAGAGAGAGAGAGAGAGAGAGAGAGAGAGATGGAGGGAGTGGCAGAGAGATATAAGGTATAAGGGTTAAGGGTAGAGGGTAGAGGGGAGAGAGATAGAATTAGGGTATAAGGGTAGAGGGAAGAGAGATAGAATCAGGGTATATAGGGTATAGACAAAGAGAGAGAAAATAAATCTATTAAAAAACCAACTTTCTCATAACGCGAGTTATAATGTGAGCATGTTTTGTGTTGCACTAAAAATGGTAAAAAAAATCAATATACTCATTATCTCAAGGCCCACATTTTGCATATTCTCCTGGTTCTATGTGTGCTCTGACAAAAAGTAGCTTTTTGATGATGTTGTGAAGTGTGCAAGCATGTTTTTCACATTCCACCACCTTTTCCATTATCTTTCTACCACCTTTGCATGAAATAGCAGAGTTTTCACGTTGAAAGACATATAATATCAATTCAAGTTTAAATTCCATTGAAAACCGATATACAATTGAAGTTTGGAGGGGAACAAGCTTTTGAAAAATTCAAATTATTGAGGAGTTTGAAGAAAGAAGAAGATAAGGCTACATAATTGGGTTTAACTCCTCCATTTGAAAGTCTGGTTTTTTAGGTATGTGAAATCTTTACACATTTTCTTTCATTCTATTATGGCTTGCTTTCATTTTTGTTATTTTGCATATTCCATGTTGATCATTGTTTGTTTGTCATTATAACCTTAGGTTGTCAATGCACATTTTTAATTACACAATTCTAGACACTTGCCAATTACATTTTTAAACCACATCTCTTTGAGGCATTTTGTTATTTAACAATTGACTTACCTTGTGTATGCTTCCACATTTTGTATACACATATATATATGACATATGTTTTAAGGAAGTAAAATAAAACATCATTTCTCAATCCTTTATTATGGAAGTGCATACCACTCTCTGAAGCTTTCATTGAGGTATTTTGTCAAACAATTATATTCCATGTTGATCATTGTTTGTTTGTCATTATAACCTTAGGTTTCAATCAAAATGGAAGCATGGACAAAGCATTTGAATTGTGATGCAACCAGGGGAGGTCCTGTAACACAATTGAACACAAAAAATCAACCAACAACAACAATTCACAAGTCACAATTCTCAAAACTCTTCACTTTTCACCAAATCAGCACTCTTCCTTGTACCATTGCCAACTCATTCGATCGGGTATTTATTCTCGATAAGATTCTTTCAAACCAAGACTTGAACCATTTCAAGGACCCTTCAAGGTACACAATCACATTCCAACAAACCACTATTGATTACTTTGTAACAACTTTCTCAAATCAAGCTTTCTACGCCAACTAGGCCTCGAATTAGGACACTTTAGGAAATAAACTTATCTTGAAACTTGACCAAAACCTCCAAACACATGTGGGCAGAAATTTATATGTATTCAAACCAAAGAATTCATAATTACTTCTCAGAAATTCATCCACCAAGTTGCCAAAACCAAAAACCCTCTTTTTAAGGCAAATAACCTAGGGCTTATTGGAAAACACACTTCCCAACCTTATCAAAACATTCCACCACCTCAAACAGGTCTAAAATGGCCTACACAAACTCAATTCAACAAGAAAAAATGCTGCCCTAACACAATACTCACTTTATCATGTCAAAACCTCTCAAATTCACATGGAAAACACCAAATTTCCCTTGTACACACTCAACATTCCCACACCTTTTTAGTGATGCTGCAGGCTCATTCCTCAAGTTAGAGTGGCCATAGTGAGAAGAATGGGTCAATACACCATTTTAAATTACTTTCAAACCTTAAAACCAAACCCTCAACTTTCATGCAAATAACCTAGGGTTTATTGAAAGTCTTGACAACCAGGCTTAGCAGACCTCACCAATACGAACAACACTTCAAAAATTCCTTGCACAAGCTCAAAAAACCATTACATGGAAGTTTCCTTCAACATTTCATCAAAACCCTTCTTTAACACCCCATTTACACAAGGAAAACAATGTAATTCTGCCTATCTTGTAATCATGGCATGCCCTTGCACCACCTTTGTCTATGCTAGAAATAGTCTTCTACAAGATGATTATAAGTATTTTTTATGAACCCTTGAATGACATATATTTCATTTATTTGAATGGATAAATATTTTAGGAACTAATATTCATCTCATTTCCATTCTATAGGTAAAATTATCTGCCATACCGAAGAAACAAATAAGGAATAAACTAATAGACGAAGAGTATGAAACCTTCAAAGAAAAGGAGAGAGAACGGTTGAGGGCATATCGTGAAAATAAGAAATTGGGTACTATTGACGAAAACAAGCCAACTGAAGAGGAACCTCAACCATCAAAAAGAGAAAAATATTTGGCAGCAGAAATGGCACGAATGTGAAAGCATCGTGGTAAGACAGATTCAAATACCGTAGTTGGAGACACACCCTCTATAGAAAGTGAATACGAAGGGACACCATTAAGCACAAGCGAATATGGAGGGACACCAGCTACCACAAGTGAATATGGAGGGACACCACCTATCGCAAGTGAATATGGTTGGACACCATCGAGCGCATCTCAAGTTGAGAGTACATCATCACTTGGATTTGACGAAGAACGTATGCCATCATCCCCATGAGAACCTCAAGGTATGTCTTCTACTCCACCATCGATCGAAGGTACGCAATCTAGCCCACCTCAATTAAATATTGATGAAATTCGTAATGTTGAGATGTATGTACCTAGGAGAACACCACCTAGAATTTTGTGTAGAAAGCCAAATTATTTGATTAATATCAATGAGGATATTTTGTAGCACATGGAAGGTAAGATTCTAGCACGCACTTGTAGAAGATATGCTGATAATATTTGGAAATTGTACTTTGAAAGGCTAAATGACACCGCAAGATGTCAACTATTTGTTGAAATGATGTGGGGTATAAAGTATAGAGACATCATGAAGACTCTTGGGTTGAGAACATCGAATGCATCGAGTGAAAACACTATTGTGAAGAATCTAATGGATGCATATGAGAGTGTGGGTAAGACCTCACACTCAAAGGATAGTAATGTCACACGACGTGTCATTACATCGACTTTGGTAAGCAGTCAGACAAAGAGAGCTCGTCTCATTAGAAAGACGAGTGAACAAATGAGAATTAGTCAAAAAACTTTATCAAGAGCCGTTCAAAGGCGACAAAGAATTGAGGGCACTGATTCAAATGAATTATGGACATTCTTGGGGAGACTTCCACAAAAAGATAAAAAAGTTGTTGAAGCCTTGAGAACACTAATTGAAGAGTATTGGAATAATAACACAAGGACATCTCTAGATCAAAGGGATGTGGTAAGAAGGAGAATCGATAGTCGGAACCGTGAGCCACATCCAAAGCATTTTTTGGATATGACAAACCCAATTTTTTCGTAAATTTCAAAATGATTATCCTCAAATTAGTATTTGTCAAAGATTTTTTGAAATGCTTAAACCTTTTTATGTCAAGATAAATCACACACACACTACTTGTTGTTATAGACTACATATTGAATTCTCTAACCATTATGACGTTTATCATTTTATATATTTAGATTTGCATATTAATGATGTTTTGCAGGATTGTGGCATAGAAAACCACCAAAATATTCAAGAGAGTTCTTATCAAAAAAATTATGTGAAATAGAGGATGGCCAGATATTCTATAGGACAACATGCTTGGATGGTTCATGCGAGCGTTGTGGTGGCTTCCAGCATATGCCAGTATGTCAACATATGGAAAGCACAAATGAGCTAGGACAAAAACTAGTAGAGTTTGGGAAGTATAAAACGGTGGCATATGCTACAAAAGATGGGTCTCAAGCAAAAAGGTGTGATTTGGTTATTCAGAAGATTCCAATGTATCAGTTTATGTCCATGTTTCATGATAATATACTATCTGAGTATGCAATGCATACCCATAGAGCCCGATGGTTGGACACACAATTCAAGCTATGCAAGGACACCTTTCTAGTTGGCAACATAGTATCAGTGGTTGACTTTATGGAGAACTACACTCTATAGCCACAACATGAGGTGAAGTCACAGTATCACAACTCCACACAGGTTTTGATATTTGTGCACATAGCATTCATTCATGCATCTAATAGTACAGAGGATCAAAGGAAGGTATTGAGGGAGTACCACTTTTACATTAGTGATGATCGCACACATTCTCCAAATTTCGTGCAAGGTTGCTTCCAAATGTTCTACAGTGGTTTGGCTCAGAGGGGCATAGCATACGGTCGGCATATAATATGGTCGGATAATTGTGCAACACAGTTCAAGAACTCACACATGTTCTATTGGTTGTGCAAGATGCATGTCATTATAGGTGTTCAGGATATGTGGAACTTTTGTACGGTTGAGCATGGAAAGGGGGAGCATGATGGTGCAGGAGCATGTGTGAAAAGAGCATTAGCATGAGAAGAGTTAAAGTATAAAGACAGTGCAAAGTTGATAGATGCAAGATCAATCGTCGAGTGGTGTAATGCTTCGATGGGTCCAGGTAATGAAGGTACGTCTTCAGTTCGTAGATTTTTTTGGTTGATGGATGATACTAACATTGCACCATATGAGGACTGTTGTACACTAACAGGATTGAGTGAGCTACACTCTTTCCTTAGCTCAAATGCAGGTTCATGGAGTATCGATAAATAGAAGATGGCATGCTTTTGATCTTCATGTACAATGCAAGCCTGGAATGATTGTGAGTCAGGGGAGTGGGTTGACAAATGGTTGAAAATTTATCTCAGCCCACTTCACACGTATCACCCTCTGACGATATTGGAACTAACACAAATGGAATCATCGGTCGACTTTGACCACATATCAGATCTAGTTCAATCAGGTAATATATCTGCTTGCTTAGATTTTGAAATTCCATATTGTTATATTACTTTGTAGTGTATTCGTAATGTTGACTAATTTCAAGAGATTTGTTGCACATATCAATGCAGGGCAATTTTATGCAGTTATTGCAGATGAAGACAACGAAGAGGGAACAAACTATTACTTGTGTCATTGTGTTGAGGCCAAAAATAAATTGGAGGCCCCAATTATAGATGGAGAAAACATTGAATACCCTACAGGCTCAGTTGTTGTTACCGGAACGTGGCTTAGAAGGTACCCACATAAGAGTGTTAAACATTGGTTGTTTCAGGACTTTGACACGCATTGTAAGATTCTTCATTACTCGAACCTTGTCATGGAATCCAACGTTCGTTTGAAAAAATATGGGGGTAGACCTTAGAACAAGGTCTCATGGAAGGTATGAGTCTAACCATGAAGCAATACTTGACACAATAAAGAGTAGAGCAGACCCGGATGGTTCGTTGGATTAATTTGTAAGTATGCACATCGGTTATTATTAATTTATACTTGTATGCACATTAATTTGTTTGATTGAAATGCTATCATCTTCTTTTACTTTGCCTATTTTTAAGTAACCTACTAGAAATTGATTGGTGTCCCCTTGCAAAAAATGCAGATTTATGAGCCATCCAAGAGAATGTCAGCCAGAAAAGCAATGCAACATCCTTCTTTTGATGATCTTGAAAAATCTCAATCATGATTTTAAGCTATTATAAAAGTGTGTGCAAAGATTGGTGAGGGAATTTAAATTTATTCATTTAAAGTTAACCTTATCATGAGCAGCTATGATGTAGACATTATAAGAGCATCTCAAATTTCAACTTACTCTATTCATGAGAGGTGTTGTGTGCAATAGGTATGTTGGAATTCCCAGTGAAGATGTATGACCAGGAGTGACTAAGTTGTGAGACCTGCATGCCTATTTGTAAGTTCCTTCCATCTATTTTCATTTTATTTCTATTTTGGATGCTCTTTCTTTTTCTCTTTTACTTTGCGTATTTGTAAGTAAACTACTAAAAATTGATTGGTCTCTCGTTGCAGAAAATAATGATTTATGAGCCATCAAAGAGAATCTCAGCCAAAAAATCAATGCAACATCCTTATTTTGATGATCTTGACAAATCTCAATTTTGATTTCAAGCCATTATAAAAGAGCGTGTGAATCTTAGCGAGGGAATCTCAAATTACTCAATTGAAGTTAACCTCATAATGAACACCTATGATGTAGACATTTAAAGATAGTCTCAAATGTATGAGACATTGTAAAAGATCTGTGAGAACGAAGTACCTAAGGCATTGTAATGAGATTTACTCAAATACTTTAATTTTGGAGTTCATGTTTGGTGCAGTAGCACCTTGCACCTTGTTCTCTAAATGCCTTCAATAGGCAAATTTGCAAAATTTGAATTTTGAAATGTAAACAATGTGAAAAAGGTCATGTGAAGGTCATATGTAATGTATTCAAAGTCTCAAAGAGTTCATTAGGTGATTAGAGAAGTGATATAAAGCATGTAAGGTTGAGCAAAACAAAGATATTTTGTATTCTTGAAGATTTACAATCAATAAAGTCCCTATTTTAGTGATTTTATGAGTTTTCCCAGTTGTTCATTAACTTGTACGGCCCGTACAATACTTTAAGGCCTTGAATCTTGTTGTTTAAGGTAGAATAGTGAAGTATCTTTCATTTGAATCTATTTAGTAGGGTATCCATTGAGTTTATCATTAGTTTGAATTGATTTTTCTCAACTCAGTCTGTAAACCCTCAAGATTGAGGTTTTGAGAGTCTAGATAACCAATAATGACTACTCCACCGAATTTTATAGTTTAGATCAGTGGAGTAAGTTAGTCTTAGGATGTTTTAGGTGTGTGTGTGTTTATCTGTGTAGGGGAATTCAAGAAACAAAGGTGGAGTTGTTGTTACAAGGTTTTATGATGAATTTCCAAGTGAAAAGTGTGGCTCCAAGTGGTGCTTTGAGGAAAACTTCCAAAATGACTTCACAAACAAATGAATGATCTAGATAGCTATTATTGAGTTACAACACATACTTCAAAATCAATAGTGACTGTCTTGGAACATGTGCATCAAAAATGACCTTCGCTGTCCTCATTAGGCTAACTAGGCCTAATTTACAAAGGAACTACCTTTAAACATTCAAAAAACCCCTGAACTTGTTGGGGCAGCAATTCTCATGTATCCAAACCCTCAGATCTGCAATTTTTCTCAAGAGAAACTCACTCCACCATGCCAAACCACAAAACCCTTATTTTATGCTAGTATGAGGAGGGTTTATTAAAAGGAATGGTTCCACACCTTACCAGAACATGTCACTACCTCGGACCTTCTTAAAATCACCTACAAAAACTCAAAAGACAATCACCCAACCTCTACAGGCAATATTTATCAAACCCTAGGGTGAAACCTCATTTTTCATGCCCTTTTCCATCAAAATCTATAGGGGCAACAACACAAACCCCATAAAACTTATTCCCTTTCACCAAATAAGCACCCTAATAGAAAAATGAGTTTCTAAATATGTATTGGGTCTATGGAAACACAAATAGATTGAAAAAGAGAACACAATCACCATGTATGGAACCGTACAGTTCAAGGAAACATCAGATTTCTAGTAAAAATATAGAAAAATGCAAGGAAAGATTGAATTTTATTGATCTTCTTCTAAGTACATGGTACATTTATGCTAGGAATGGTACATTTATGCTAGGAATGGTCCTCTTTCACACCCAAACACGTAGAATCGCTCTGAGGTATGTTCAACCGAATCAATCCCTTAAGAGTCCAAAGTGCTAAATGGCTGCAAACTTTAGCATTTTGTTACTCGTGGCGACGAATTTTTACTTGATGGAAAAAGTGTCAAATACAAGCAATGCAAAGTTGCAAAGTGGTGCAAATTTCATTCTGCAACTCATGTGACCAAGCAGACTGTTCCAATGCATCCGAATAGGTATTTTTATGCTAGGCATGGTCCTCTTTCGCACCCAAACATGTGGAACCGCTCTGAGGTACGTTCAACCGGATCGATCCCTTAAGAGTCCAAAGTGCTAAATGGATGCAAACTTCAGCATGTTATTACTCGGATACCGTGATACTTATAAAATTCTTGTATGATCCTACAAGATTATGTTGGGCCCCTCTACAAAAACCTCTCTCGGTTTTGGCTATCTCATAGTGGTTTTCCCATGGTGGTGGATTTTCACTTGATGGAAAAAGTATCAAATGCAAGCAATGCAAAGTTGCAAAGTGGTGCAACTTTCATTCTGAAACTCGTGTGACCAAAAGGACTATTCCAACGCATATGAATAGGTATGTTTATGCTAGGAATGGTCCTCTTTTGCACCCAAACACGTGGAATTGCTCTGAGGTAAGTTCAACCGGATCGATCCCTTAAGAGTCCAAAGTGCTAAATGGCTGCAAACTTCATCATATTGTTACTCGAATACTGTGATACTAAGAAACTTCTCATCTAATCCTACAAGATTGCGTTGGACCCCTCTACAAAAACCTCTCTCAGTTTTGGCTATCTCATAGTGGTTTTCCCGTGGTGGCGGATTTTCACTTGATGAAAAAAGTGTCAAATGCAAGCAGTGCAAAGTGGTGCAACTTTCATTCTACAACTCGTGTGACCAAACGAACTATTCCAACACATCTGAATAGGTATTTTTATGATAGGAATGGTCCTCTTTCACACCCAAACACGTGGAATCGCTTCGAGCCACGTTCAACCAGATTGATCCCTTAAGGGTCCAAAATGCAAAAGTGAAGCAAACTTCAACATGTTGTTACTCGGATACCGTGACGCTTAGAAACTTTTTGTCTGATCCTATAGGATCATGTTGGGCCCCTCTACAAAAAACGCTCTTGTTTTTCGCTATCTTGGAGTGATTTTCTCGTGGCGGCGGATTTTCACTTGATGGAAAAAGAGTCGAATGCAAGCAGTGCAAAGTTGTAAAGTGGTGCAAATTTCTTTCTGCAACTCATGTGACCAAGTGGACTATTCCAACACATCCGAATAGGTATTTTTACACTAGGCATGGTTTTCTTTTTCACCCAAACACGCGGAATCGCTCTGAGTTATGTTCAATCGGATCGATCCCTTAAGAGTCGAAAGTGCTAAATGACTGCAAAATTTAGCATATTTTTACTCAGATACCATGATGCTTAGAAACTTCTCATCTGATCCTACAGGATTGCGTTGGGCCCCTCTACAAAAACCTCGCTTGGTTTTGGCTATGTCGGAGTGGTTTTTTCATGGCGGTGGATTTTCACTTGATGGAAAAAGTGTCCAATGCAAGCAGTGCAAAGTTGCAAAGTGGTGCAACTTTCATTCTGCAACTCGTGAAACCAAGAAGACTATTCCAATGCATTCGAATAGGTATTTTTACATTATGAATGATCCTCTTTTTCACCCAAACACGCGGAATCACTCTAAGCTACATTCCATCGGATCGATCCCTTAAGGGTCCAAAGTGCAAAATGGCTGCAAACTTCAGCATATTGTTACTCTTATACTGTGATGCTTAGAAAATTCTCGTCTGATCCTACAAGATTGCGTTGGGCCCCTCTACAAAAACCTCTCTCAGTTTTGGCTATCTCATAGTCGTTTTCTCGTGGCAACAGATTTTCACTTGATGGAAAAAGTGTCAAATGCAAGCAGTGCAAAGTTGCAAAGTGGTGCAACTTTCGTTCTACAACTCATGTGACCAAACAAACTATTCCAAGATGTCCATATAGGTATTTTTATACTAGACATGGTGCTCTTTTGTACCCAAACACGCAGAATTGCTCTGAGCTACGTTCAACCGGATCGATCCCTTAAGGGTCTAAAGTGCAAGAGGGAAGAAAACTTTGATGGGCTATTACTCAGAAACAGTGATGCTTACGAACTCTCCATATGAGCCTAAAAAATTATGTTGGGCCCCTCTACAATAACCTCTCTTGGTTTTTGTTATCTCAGAGTCATTTTCCTGTGGTGTCCAATTTTCACTTGATGGAAAAAGTGTCAAATGGAAGCAGTGTAAAGTTGCAAAGTGGTGCAACTTTCATTTTGAAATTCATGTGACCAAACTAACTACTCCAACACATCCCGATAGGTAGGTTTACGCTAGGCATGGTCCTCTTTTGCACCCAAACACGTGGAATTGATCTGAGTTGCATTCAACCGACTTGATCCCCTATGATGGCATGCAAAACAATGGAAAATAGAAACATACACACGACAGTTCAGAAGTCTGAGTATTCCACACAAATAGTGTATGATCATTAGTGTAGATCACCTTGTTCCTCCATTTGATGAAGAAACTCTAGTTCAGTGGTTTTAGTCATTATAATGTCAAATAAGGCCATGATAGCCCATTCTATAATCTAGCTTTTAGTTTTGAGTTAGTGTGGGGTCATTTGAGTCAATTATGTAAGTAAAAATAAGAAAATAGCATTGGTAAAGGCATTGGAAGAGATTACTAACGCTGCCCCTATTCAAAATTCGGAATTTAGGCCTTAAAAGCAAGGCTAGACAAGGTGAAAAGAAGAAATTGCTTGAGAATAAGTTAGAATAGGTTAGAAATAGGGTGAGGTTGTGGAGTTTGATGTGTTCAAATGGTCTGAAAGGACAAGGGAGGTCAAAAGTATGTTATGGCATGATGCCCTAATTGGGAATAAAGGGGTTTTGAATGAAAAAGAGAGGTTTGAGGGAGTAAAAGTGGGTAAAGTCAAGGGGCAGCATAATTTGGTGGTCAATTAAGTTTGTGCAGGTAGAATGAAGAGTGTTGGAAGAGGTTTTGAGGTTGTATGACATCTGGATATGGGTTTTTCAATAAGCCTTAGTGAAATTTGAGAAAAATGAGGGTTTAGAGGATAGTGGGGTTAGAGGGCCAATCACGCCCTAAAAATTGTGGATTTTGTGGATTTGTAGATTGGTAAATTTTGCCCAATGGTGTTTTGCAATTGGAAGAGTGATTGAGAGCATGCTGCTTTGTTAAATAGACCTATTCGAGGGTCTAGGAAAACGTTGAGTCCATTCCTTATTTGTATTATAAATTATAACTTGCTTTCTCCCGAGTCCATTTCGTATACAAGAAATAATATTACAAAAAATTGACATATAAATCTTTCGATGTGTATATGGTGACGCATCAAGAACATATTGATGAGGTAAAAATAACCTCATCCTAATGAAACCAAAAAAGCCTATTTATATAAGCTCAATCTTAAGTCTCTACAAATTAATTAAACTTTAGGAGAAATAATTGCTTATCTTTAAGGAAAATTATGCAAACTTTATTTCTTATGATTAATTGAGGTAATCTACCAATATAGGTTTAATGGGTTGTTTTGAGTGTTTTTGCAGAGCAATAATCGGACATCATGCAGCAGTTGCAAAATGTTTAAACCAGCACGTGCCTCAATAACGGTTGAAGATAGAGGCTGGGAACCTGCTCCCGAACGTCAGGCTGATGAACCGAGGATATAGTTATTGTTAGTTTAATTTTTGTTATGATCTTTAGTCAAAAACTTCATGGCTCATCTTGAGCCTTCTTAATGTTTATGTAATGGGGAGTTAATTGTTATAGACTTTTTCAATGGCTATCCACGCCATCTGAAATCTAGGATTTAGTTAAAGTTTTTCTATAAAAATGTAATTTCCTGAAGTTGAAAGGGACGAAAAATAGTAATGTTATGTTGTTAACATGATCTATAAATACTTATGAATAAAAAACTATCTTTTGTCAATTGTTGAGTTGTTGAGCCATGGATGATAATTGTCTTTAATGGAAGAATTTCAGAACTAGTAGTGTATGTGACTTGAGAACGAACGTGAAAACCCGCGAGCTGGCCACTCGAGGGAAGATAGCTTAAATAGATAAGTACTTACTGTTATGTTGTTTTGTTTGTTACATAGATAACCATTCAATAGGAAATCGTTAAGTTTGTCGGTTGATTCTGAAGTTCCAGAGCACTCTTTGTTTTCAATTATTATGAGTTATTTGTTGCAACTATTAGAATCTTTTATTGTTTAGGAGAATGTTTCATGGTCTGTTTACTCATTTTTCCATTTTTCGTAGTTTATCAGTTGTTCAGTTTATTTATTCATTTGCTTTCTAGCTTAGTTGTTATGCTTTCCAAATTAGTTATCTTGTGCTATCTAGTTTAATATTTCCAGTTTTCTTAGAATAAATTGTTTCCTAGCTAAGTAGTTAGATGGCCTTAGAATAAAATTGGTTTCGGTAGTTTAAAGAAAAATAGAAAATCTAAGATGAGTTATCTAAATTATCTTCTATTGCAAATTGCCTTAAACACTGCCCGGTCGACTTATTGACATTTTATATTCTAAAGTAATGGGACCTAACGATAGCCTATCACATATTGAAATTTTTTTATGAATCATTTTATGGAATACCAATTGAAAACGTGTTTTTTTCTTTTAGATAAAGTTGTTTAGCATCAATCAATTAATATTCAAGACAAACCATGAAGGACAACAATGATCAATGCTAGGGCTAACCAATTAATAAGTATACACGTGAATAAGTCAAGAATCTACATGTGAATAAGGGAAGCACAGGTACTCAAAAACACGTAAACCTTGAAGTATGCACACGAATACATAGTATACACAAATTAATACAAAGTATATGCACGAATACAAGGTATACACATGAAAACACGTAAGTCACAAAGTATACATTGGAACACACGTAAGTCACAAATTATACACGTATGTTGTAAAGTATACACTTGAATACACGTAACTCATATCTATTGAACCATCAATTTAGAATGGAAATATGGACACCATCAATAAAAAAATATTTGTATTAACCAAATAGCCATGTAGGCATACATCAATATATGTCGATATAAGTATGAAATATATGTACAAAATAGCCATATAGGCTTACGAGAATTCCATATAGGCATACAATGTCAAATATGTCCAATACAAAATATGTATAAAACTGCCATGTAGGCATACAACAAAGGGCTATGGAATCAAAAGTCATTGCTCTCCATGCTCTGGAAATAAATTATTTCCCTTTGCTTGTCGATCAGATGGCGATAGGTCTATCACTCGTTTGTGTTGTGCTCGAGGAGTGCTCCTGCTCCTCCTCCTAGTGTTTAGTTCATGGTGAAGTTTTAACTATTACAATAAGAAGTAAAGACATAAATATATAGAAATTATATTATAAAAAATGATATATTTGACAAAATAATCACTTACCGCCATCTCATGATCTCTCTCCATGAGGGAAATATTCACATGCATGGCATGAGGGAAATATTCACACGCCCATTCTCAGGCGTGCTCAATCCCTGTATAAACCATCCAAATAGAAATTAAACTATGAATCAATAATGGTTTGATTTTTCAATAACATCTATAACAACGAATGTAAATTGAAATTTACTAATTTGCCTCATACCTCCCCTATCAGAGCCATCGAGGATTATATAGCAGATGAAACACTGATCTCCATTGCCCTCGTCACATTCAGAGGTGTTTCAGCTTGCAACATCTAAAAATAAAACAAAAAATTATTCAACATAATCAACGATGTGCATATAAACTACACAAATCTATTAAGTACAATTCATTAGTTAAACTCTTTATTCTATTACCTCTGTGTAGGTTTGTGTAAATCCACTGGCACTGGGAGGTGTTCCCTCAAAACCTTCACTATTAGCCTGGTCAACATCCAAAATCACATATTAAAATACCATTCGTAAAACAATGCTATTAACATGTAATAAATTTATAATTGTTTACTAGTTACATACCCCACCGATAGGTGTACTGCAAAAATAAGTAGGTGGAGGGCCAGTGTATTCAGTCTCAACACTGTGACCCTGTAATTTTATTAAAATCATAATACTAAATTAGTTAATCTTGCATTTCAAAATCAAAATTTAATAAATTAAATTCAATGAACATGTTAACTTTTACCTGACTATCAATGCCATACGCCTCATGCAAAATGTCAGTTGCCCTCTGCATCTCCATAGCTGTAAACGAATCCTGTATAGCAGCCTCCTGAGTGTCAGTGGGGTCATATGATAAAGTCACCCCGCAAGATTGAAACACATGGGTTCAAAGGCCACCACTCGAAGACTCCCCTGGATGGCGTTGTAGAATAGGGCTAGTATGATGGATGACACTCTAGGTCAAAGTGTTGATTGCTTGCAATGTCTCTATGTCAGCACTCTCCTTCGCAATGGAAGGCATAACAACGTGCTCACGAGGTGGCCTAGCGAGAGCTCATCTCCCTTACCACGTAGGATCTAGCTATGCATCGGGTCTATCCTGAGCTGACCCCCCACCTCTCCCCTGGAAGTCCCTCATATCAAAATAATTTGGGATTTTGTTCAATATGAACTCACTGTATAATTTCCTAAGGAAATATTGCGGGATTTCACAATTGTTGCATAGTGGGTAATCAAAGACCATGTACCACCTATCATAAAAACTGTTGGTGGTGGCACCAATGAATAGGAAACCTCTTCGCATTGAGGGTAAGATTTTGATTTGTGTGTGGGTCAGTGAATAATGAGCACAAATCACCTTTTGTAATTTTTAAATCCTTTACATCTTTATATGATAGTTGATCCTCATAATAAGCCCTAGCCACCTGCCTCCTATCTTGCCATCCAGTTATTTGTTTGCTAATTGAATCTACATTTTTTAACATATCTTTCAATGAACTTGCTAGGGTCATTCTTTCTGCGGTTGAACCATTTGGATCACTTAACCTACTAATTAAATCCTCAATTTTCTTTTTGTTGTTCTCAATTTCACTCATTAAATTTTGTTGAGTGCCAGGAGGGGTTGAGTGATTGGTGGAGGAGGTTGTTGTTGTGGTTGATTTTGTTCTTGAGTATTTTGTACTTCAAGATTTGGTTGCTCTTCTTGTTGAGGATTTTGAGGGTTTGCAGGTTGATTTGCATCTCCTAAAAAATAAAAAATAAAAATATCAAATACAACCTAAAACTAACAAATTCAAAATAAAAAGAAAACAATCCTTACCTCTCACACCTCCTCCTCATCGTGGCACTATCATTGCGAAGAAATAGCAACCGTTGGTGAAGATTTTCGCACAATGCCTCCTCCTAGAACGCGAGCGCGAAAAATGGGGGTTTTGGCCGCGAGCACAACAAAAAACACAGTCGAAATGAAGAATGAATGAGTTTCACTTTGTTTCTGCTTTTAACATGTAACACGCTCGCGTTATGACTTTTCAAAACTCTTTTTTTTTAAGTGGCCACAAATTGACTACCCATCACCATGCACCCGCCCATATATTTAAGTTGGTATATTTTTTTCACAATAAAATCTTTAGTAAAGCCTTCAATTTATAATGTTTTTTTACAAATATATATTTATTTTTAATAAAATAGAATATGAATTTTTCCCTTTTGAAATATTTTTTAAATTTTTATTAAAAAATATTTTTTATGCTTTAAACATATTAATTTAGAAATATATTTTTAAGTGTAATAATGAATTTAGGATATTTCCTTTTTATTTAATTTTCTAATTTTTATTTTAAATATATTTTAGAATTTTTAAAAATAACAATTAGTTTTCATTCCCTTATAACTTGTTTCTATTGTATTATTAAAAAAAAATTATATTTTCTTTTTATTTAATTTTCTCATTTTTATTTTATATACATGTTTTAGAATTTTTTAAAATAACAATTATTTTTCATTCCTTTATAATTTGCTTCTATTGTATTATTAAAAAAAAAATCTTCAATTACATCATGGAATATATTTTTTTTAAAGATTTTCAATATTTTTTAATTTTAAATATTAATTTAAAAACTTAATTTTATATGCAATAGTAAATTTAAGAAATTTATTTCATAATTAATTTTCTCAAGTTTAGAAACTTTTTCTTATGTGTAGTAATTTAACACATTTTATATTAATATACAGTTTGATAAGATCTGCAACATATTTTCTTGTGTTTACCTAGAAAACTTTTTTGGTCAATAAAATTAGGAAATAGAAAGATTTGAAAGAATAAGAAAGTAAATCAACAATTCTAAACCACATACAAAATCTTTCCAATTTATATTCATAAAATCAAAATATTTAATTTTATTAAAACAAAAAACAAGTTAACACTAAGAAATTTTGCCTTTATCCTTAATTATTTAAGTTTATATTTTGGAAGGTTTGATTTGTAATGAAATTCAAGAAAAGCAACATCGAATTTTATAGTTCTACTTGATCATCTTTTACATGAGATAATCTTAAAAGAATTATTGACTACAATTATTTGCAGAGGAGTCTTTAATTCTATTCTTAAGAAATTAAATATCATATTCACAAAACATCATCTTAATACTGAATTAAACCTTCAACATTACATATTAACAAACACAACTATTCTTGACAAAATACTTAAAACAGTTAAAAAATACAAATAAGAAAGGAAAAAGCCAAGAAGAAGAGAGATAAAGACATGATAACCTTCTATTGGTGTTGGCCATAAAGAAAATTTTAGTCTTTTCATGAGGATGCATGAGTCTCCTCTTAAGAGATCAGTGATGAAAATGGTTACCATGTCACAAGTCCAATCATTGTGCATTGTTAGTGATAAAAATACAAAATTAAACTAATATTATACCACAAATGTTACAATATTGATATGGTATTTTAATTGTAATTATTGCAAAATGATATATACTTGTAAGCCAAACATTATAATGTTAGGTGTGACAAAACATGCCTTTTCTCACATTCATATTTCTCATGCGCATGGAGAGAAAATCATAAAGAGAATGCAGAGACTCACATGGGAAGTGTGTTGCAAGTTTGCAAACTTACAACATACTCAAGGAGGTGCTATACGCATGTAATTAAATTTTAACAGAGCAAGAAAAGTACAAATTTATAGCCTTTTCAAAAAATAATTAACATAGAAAACAAATGCATATCCATGCAAAAGTAAACTTGAAAAAGTGAGAATACTTAAAAAAACTAAATATATACAAAACCAATAGGAAAAACCATATAAGACAAGGGATGAAAAAGGCAATGATTTCGGTCAAGTATTTAAGGAGTGGTTGGAAATCAAAAAGGGAAACCACCAAAATATATTATTTCTAGGACCTAAGTTCATAGTTTTCTATGTACTACATAACCCACATAGATCAACTTCCATTCCAGATCTGCAAAAATCCTATTGCATTTCAGTTGAAAATAAAATCAAAAGTGGAAAATAAAATAAATTGAAACCAGATGAAAATACTGCACATGCATTGCCATTTCCAAACACAAACCTAAAAAGACCTTCTTCTCCTCTGCTAATTAAATGTCACGAGTTTGATCTACCACTGCCTCTCTGGCCCCAATAGATGAACACCTCTCTGCCTAAAAAAATTAACATTAACACTTTTTAAACCAAGTTTTTAAAATGAATTTTGTCACCACATTTTTTAGGGTATATTGGCCTATTGGGTTAAATATATTTAAGAAAACAACCAACTTTTCGAATATGAGAATACAAGAAAGTTGCGCAACATGAAAATCCTATATTATCTAAAATACAAGGGTTTGAGCATTGGATTTCTATAGATGCCGATACCTCGTACTTTGTTAAGATTTGACCATAGCCAATAAATGCATGAAAAATTCATGTGTTTGGGATTCCCTCTAATCTTGGCCCATCTTATATAGCTTTTGGTTGATATCGATCAACATTGTAATGACATAGATGGATGCAGTGAGAAAGAAAAGAATCTATAGATTGTTGGAAGTTATTGGAGAGGAATTTAGTCGAGCCTCATCTCTAAATCTGGTCAACCATTTACTACAAATTCTCTCCATATAGTAGTGCTACTCTAATATGTTTAGCAGTTCTTTAGATATGTCGATAAAAATGGTGAATCCTTATAGAAAAACTGTCATACCGATATAAAATTTGATATCTCGAATGTTGTTGAAGAAAAATACCCTCTCCACTTCCTTGTGTATTGGAGTTATGTGCCTCAATGAAATCACTTTCAAATGGCAAGGAAATCCACACACAGATAATGTTAAATGGTATTTTGATAAATGATTTTGTAGCAACCATTCATTCATGAAACAGTTGCCATGCAAGTAACGGAATCGCTTGCGGTTGTTACAGATACATGCAATGAAAATGTAATTAGTAATGAGTTACAAGACTTAATGTACTAATGGTGGTCTTTCGAGAAACGATTCTATAACATCCATTCATTCATGAAACGGTTGCCATGCAAGTAACAAAATCGCTTGCGGCTGTTACAGATACATGCAATGAAAATATAATTAGTAATAAGTTACAAGACTTAATGTACTAATGGTGATCTTTCGATAAATGATTCTATAGCAACCACTCATTCATGAAACAATTTCCATGCAAGTAACAAAATCTCTTGCGGTTGTTACAGATACATGATGTTAGAGTAAAGGTTTTAACTTAATTATGTTAATTAAGTTACCTTTATTCTTCTCTTAAGATTTCACTTTAGTTTGCATATTATGACATTTAATAATTATATTAATTATTAAATGTCTACCTATTAGGGTTACTTTTAGGGTTGCACAATCTCCTTTTATAAGGATTGATCATTGTATTTTATTTTCTCTCTCTGATTAATACATTTTTCAACTTTCAGAGCACCCTTGCTTTTTTGTCTCCATCTCTTCTTTCTGTGATAGGTTATTTGCATGCAGGTGATCTTCAGGGTCTATGAAGTTGGATTTATCAACTTCAACATGGTATTAGAGCTCTAGACCTGCTGCTTCTTGTTCGTCTTCTGAAGGTTTTTGGAGTTTCGAGGGTTCGGGGATTGTCTTTTTTGATCCAGGGCATACTTGTTTAATCGGAGCACTTTTGGCTCTAATGGACCTTGCCATTGAGTCTGCAGTGCCAAAAACCCCTAAATTGATTGCTCATTCATCCATTTTGGACACAATCGACCAAAGAGGCAAAAAAAAAAATTGTCCCAAGGTTGTATGACCCCAGGGCACGCATTTCAATGCTAAATTAAAAAAAAAAAAATTTCATTGCCAATGTTAAAGCAAGTGCCACCTAGCGGCCACTCACCCGCCACCAAAGGCAGCGGTGCCACCAGGGCGACCCCCTTCACCAGGTCGTCAGCCCCTGAGGGCTTAAAACCTGCAGTAGCGGTCATATCCGCGCTTAGGAGCTACCCACCCAACCCCGTCGGCCGCCTCTAGCCCTGTGCGCAGTCACATTGGTGACCAGGGGCTTCGGCCTTAGCCCCCCGCTACCAGCCCCCTGGTCCTACATGTGACCAGGGGCCAAAATTTTTTAGCCCCTGAGGGCTAGAAGGGCTTATTGGAAAATTTGGAGTTTTCACATAATCAAGCATATTTTTGCGTATGGTCTCCATTTTGCGAAAACGAGATATCACCGGAAAGCTTATTCGAAGCTAGATCCAGTGGTGTAGGTCTTTTTTTTTTATTTTTTTGTTTTGCTGCATTTTTCGCTAGTCAAAGTCAGAAGATGGTTTTTGCACTCGAAGGGGCATAACTTTTGCGTCTGGACTTTGTTTTGCACAAATGAATAGGCATTGGAAAGGTGTTTCAGTGCTCTTTCCAGATCTGTAGTCTATTTGATCAGAAAATTTACTAGGTATATTTGATTTCACTTTATGTGTTTTTACACTTTGCATAATTACTTGAACATTTTGGCACCTACATGGGTTCTATTTGCATTGGATGGGTTATGTTAATCTGATTTATTATTGTTGAGAGTTTCAGAATCTAATTTTTTCATTTGAAGAGTTATCATGGGTTTTTCTACTCACCCTTCAATTGTATTTTTGGAACGGGGTAATTATGAGTCATGGGAAAAGGGCATACTTACACATTGTAGGTGGCTTAATATTTTGCCTTATTTGTATGATCTCATACTTGAACCAGCCACTTCTGAGGGAAAATTAGCTTGGGATATCATTAGAGACCACATAGTAGGACTTATATTGTCTAGTGTTGATAATGACACTGTGTGGGCTATATCGGACATTGATTGTCCCCACCCACTTTGGACACATCTTTGGGAGATATATGGAGACCCAAATCTCTCTCCATTCCTAGAGGATCAAGCTTCAGATTGTCTCTTACCCATTGCTTGGGGAGATAATACACCCTTTGATCATGATACTTTAGAGGAGCTTGAGTATTTAGACACCCTTATATGTTCTGATGGATCAGAGGCTTGTCTCACAGTTCCTACTCTTCAGATTGAGACTTCATCAGCATCTCCTGTTGTTCCTGATTCAATGCAACAAGGCATCATACATCTTCCAGACATAGCTACTTTGGACTCTTATGTTGTAGACATATCTTTCTTGTTTGTGGAGTCCTATATTGCAGATTTGGAGGATTATTTTGAGGACATTCATCTCCTCTACCTGACAGTCAGGTTATCAATGTACACCCACCTTTATCAGTTCATTCAGAGGTTTCATTTCAAGATTCTCCACATCAGTTTGCATTTGAAATTATTTGTTTTAGTTTAGACAGAGAGATTCTTCAGCATCCGATCATGGCACACGTCTTGAGACAGATTGGTTCATCACTCTTCACAGGGTTTCTTCGACATTGTCCTTTGGATCCGTTTCTTCCCAAGGGGAGGAATATCATTGTCCACTTCAGGATCTCCTTTTGGATTCTACATCAGGCATCTACCATTGCAACATGAGTTTCTTCATTGTGGGGGGCCTCCTTGTCTCTTTCTATCTCTCCTATGGAGACCATTTTATATGTACTTATATGATAGAAGTTGTCTATGGGGGGTATCATGTAATCCACCTCCTATCCTTCTTTCATTAGTGCATTGCATTCCTTTCTTTGCATTCTATTTTGGGGAGGATTTTTGTTCCCACTGGGTTTTCTCCTTTATCCCATTTCCTTTAGTTTGTATTGCATTTGTAAATGGGTACCTGATCAGGCCTAGTTGTCGAGACCCATGTTTACTTTCATGCATTGTAGTTACTTTTTCTTTCTTGCACATGTTTGTAGTTGCACCCTTGCTCATCTTAAGAGGGGGTGTTAGAGTAAAGGTTTTAACTTAATTATGTTAATTAAATTACCTTTATTCTTCTCTTAAGATTTCACTTTAATTTGTATATTGTGACATTTAATAATTATATTAATTATTAAATGTCTACCTATTAGGGTTAATTTTAGGGTTGCACAATCTCCTTTTATAAGGATTGATCATTGTATTTTATTTCCTCTCTCTGATTAATACATTTTTAAGCTTTCACAGTACCCTTGATTTGTTGTCTTCGTCTCTTCTTTCTGTGACAGGTTATTTGCATGCAGGTGATCTTCGAGGTCTGTGAAGTTGTATTTATCAACTTCAACACATGCAATGAAAATTTAATTAGTAATAAGTTACAAGACTTAATGTCCTGATGGTGGTCTTCCGATAAACGATTTTATAGCAACCATTCATTCATGAAACGGTTGCCATGCAAGTAACAGAATCGCTTGCGGTTGTTACATATACATGCAATGAAAATGTAATTAGTAATGAGTTACAAGACTTAATGTAATGATGGTGGTCTTTCGATAAACGATTCTATAGCAACCATTCATTCATGAAACAGTTTCCATGCAAGTAACATAATCGCATGCGGCTGTTACAGATACATGCAATGAAAATGTAATTAGTAATGAGTTACAAGACTTAATGTACTAATGGTGGTCTTCCGATAAACGATTCTATAGCAACCATTCATTCATGAAACGGTTGCCATGCAAGTAACATAATTGCTTGCGGCTGTTATAGATACATGCAATGAAAATGTAATTAGTAATGAGTTACAAGACTTAATGTATTGATGGTGGTCTTCCGATAAACAATTCTATAGCAACCATTCATTCATGAAACGGTTGCCATGTAAGTAACAAAATCGCTTGTGGCTATTACAGATACATGCAATGAAAATGTAATTAGTAGTGAGTTACAAGACTTAATGTACTGATGGTGGTCTTCTGATAAACGATTCTATAGCAACCATTCATTCATGAAATGGTTTCCATGCAAGTAACATAATCGCTTGCGGCTGTTATAGATACATGCAATGAAAATGTAATTAGTAATGAGTTACAAGACTTAATGTACTGATGGTGGTCTTCTGATAAATGATTCTATAGCAACCATTCATTCATGAAATGGTTGCCATGCAAGTAACAGAATCGCTTACGGTTGTTACAGATACATGCAATGAAAATGTAATTAGTAATGAGTTACAAGACTTATTGTATTGATGGTGGTCTTCCGATAAACGATTCTATAGCAACCATTCATTCATGAAATGGTTGCCATGCAAGTAATAGAATCGCTTGCGGCTATTACAGATACATGCAATGAAAATGTAATTAGTAATGAGTTACAAGACTTAATGTACTGATGGTGGTCTTTCGATAAATGATTTTATAGCAATCATTCATTCATGAAATAGTTTCCATGCAAGTAATAGAATCGCTTGTGGCTGTTATAGATAAATGCAATGAAAATGTAATTAGTAATGAGTTACAACACTTAATGTACTGATGGTGGTCTTCCGATAAATGATTCTATAGCAACCATTCATTCATGAAACGGTTGCCATGCAAGTAACAGAATCACTTGCAGTTGTTACAGATACATGCAATGAAAATGTAACTAGTAATGAGTTACAATACTTAATGTATTGATGGTGGTCTTCTGATAAATGATTCTATAGCAACCATTCATTCATGAAATGATTGCCATGCAAGTAATAGAATCGCTTGCGGCTGTTATAGATACATGTAATGAAAATGTAATTAGTAATGAGTTACAAGACTTAATGTACTGATGGTGGTCTTCCGATAAATGATTCTATAGCAACCATTCATTCATGAAACAGTTGCCATACAAGTAACATAATCGCTTGTGGTTGTTACAAATACATGCAATGAAAATGTAATTAATAATGAGTTACAACACTTAATGTACTGATGGCGACTAACATGTATTTCTTTAATATAATGCATTGCACCATTGCCAGCACAACAGACCACCACCACCAACACAACAGAAAGGCAGAAGAAATTCAAATTAAATGCGAATGAGTTTTTGTTGACGGAGGCTCTTTCCACCCTTATGTGATTGTAGAACACCTCTCATTGTAATAATGGTGGCAGAGGTTATGGAATTCGGGCTCTCCACTATGAATGCATTTGTTTTGAGACTAGTGAAGCTCTTTGATAAATCCATATAAAAATCTGCATTCATAGCATACCCTGAGGCGACCCTTCTATGCTTTCACATCTTGTTTCAAAAGCCATTATTCCACATTCCCTGAGTTGATATTTCCCTCGAGGCCTCCCATCAAACAATTCACTGTCATCTTAATACATTTTGTGCAATATTCGCATTTGGCCGAGTTCCTTTATGTATTTGTTTGATAGATGTTAAAACGTCCTTCAAGAAAATTAATTCCATGTGCCTATCCTGCAATAATTTCCCCATCCTCATCATGCCTTTTACATTTTGCATACATTTATGCCCTCACAGGCAGAGGGAAGCATTAGCAAAGGTTGTAGGATTCTGGATTTAAAAGGAAGAAAAGTCGATTGCCAAAAGTATTTTCCTTTAAAATTTTCACTGAATTACATTCCTTTTGAAAACCCTTTTCACTGGATCCATTTCATTGGGGAGTTTACCCAACAATCCACGTTTTTGTGTACATACCACTAATCGTTGCTTTCTAGGAGATGACAATCTCTAAGGCATTTTGTAAAACTAATCTTCCCGCTTTGTGTTTGCTTTTACACCTCGACAATTTTGCTACAACAGGGAGGACATTTGCAAAGGTTGTGGAATTCGGCTTCACAACTACCAACCACATTTGCTCAAAGTTTTAATTGTCTTCAAATCTATTTTGCTCGCATATTCTGCCATAATGTTTACTCCATGCTTTCATTGTTGCATAGTCATAGACAATGCATTTCATGGGATAAGATCTCTTTGAGGCATTGGGTCAAATGGTTTTCTATGTCCTTTGAATGAATGCATTCTTGCATATATCCTGCAAACATTTCACCTGCCATTACATTTGTCTAAAATATTCAAAAGGGCTTTAATCATTTCTCCTTTAATCACTTTCGTTGCATTCCTGCTAATATTTCATGGCTTTACGGAGAGTGGAGAGGCCGTTGGACATGTCCCCATCCACCAGACATTTATCAATTTGTTTAGACTTCTTTTCGGGGCAGAGTTTCTGAAAGGAACTTTCATTGTATTTTTATTTTAACCTCTTGCCTTTTACGCGGGATCGAAAATCGTAGTAGATTTTAGTTTTGGAACTTTTGTTTGACCCTTCCAATGGTCCGTCAGCGATTCATTTTTCTGACACCACTTAACATTCTCACAAGCCCCTTTTTCAGAGTGGACCCAAAACTTGAACATCTCAATTTTTAGGTTTCAACGTTTGGGTCAGGCCCGAAGTTCCGACCAGACTTTGCATTTTATTATTTTTTTTACTTTTTAAAAATTTTAAAGTTTTCTATTTTCTTTAAGGGTTTTTAATTTTAGATTTTCTAAGTCTTTAAAAAATATATATTTATTAAATTTCTTAAAATCTTTTAAAACTTTTAAATTTCCATTTTAAAGATTATTTATTTGTTTTATTTATAAAAAAAATGTATTTAAACTTTCTAATTTGTAAACCTTTTAATTCTTTTAAAGTTTTGAAAAGATTCATTCATTTTAATGCTAAAAATTTATAAATTTATTTTGATTTTCTAATTTTGGATTTTGGATTTTTTGACATTTTATATTTTTTTGTTTTGATATTTTATATTTTTTGTGTTTTTGATTTTTTTTTGTATCCTTTTTTTTTTTTTGGTTGTATTTTTAGGACTCTAAGATGGACGACGGAAAAACAAAAAAGGAGAAGACCTATGAAAATCAAAAAACACAAAAAATGATGACATAATGACATAGAAAATCGATAAACATATGATGCAAATACCAAACAATAGAATGAAAGGAAACGACAAATGAAACCAGATGAACCACGAAGAATGAAAATGAAGAGGCAACATGAAAATGAACACATAATATAAAAACGAAAAATGGAGGAACGATGAAGCGAAAGGACAATGAACACAGGGCGAGGTTGAGACCAGACACAAAACACGAACCAAAGCAACCCTCAAAGGCAAAGCAAAAATCAGAATCAGGCTGGAACCAAGACTTGGACCCTTGAGGAAGGATCTAGTTCGGTTTGGGACCTAATTCTGAAACACCCACAAAAGGACGCGGGAATCGGGATCGGGTTGAAACCAAGAACGTGAACCTTTCTCAGGAGCGAGGTTCAAGTTCTGTTCCAAAACCCGATTCCAAAACAAAAACCAAAAGAAGACAAGGAAATGGAAATCAGAGTCAGGTTGGGACCTAGAACAAGAATCTTCCAAAGGAGAAAGGTTCAAGTTCTTTTTGAAACCCGATTCCAAAACAGAAAAGAGAAAAGAAAAGACAGGCGAAAATTGAATTTGAAACAACACCTGGAACCTGAACACTCTCTCAAGGACAAGTTCAGGTTTTGTTTCGAAACCCAATTCTGACAGAGAGAAAAGAAAACAAGGCAAAGAGTGAAAAGATGAAAATGATAACGATGAAGCGCAAACATGACAAAACCAAACAACAAAATGAAGGAAAGCAGAGGGTGGGTCCTCAACTTTTCCAAGCAAAACGTTGGGGTGTGTATGCAAGGCATAACAAATAAGATATGTGATACTTCCCAAACATGGAAAGGTCGCACTCCAAAATAAGAATGATACAATATAAATAGTTGCAATATCTTTGAGCCACTCTAAAGGTGCTCAAAATGGTCACAAATTATAACAAAATTAAAACATATGAAATAAAATTTCTAGCTTCGATGGGATATTCAAGAAGGGAAAAATGGTGGATGTTACCATCCATCCAATTATATTACCATCAAGTGTAATAGTTGTTTTTTCCACTTTAGGAAATCTCCAAGCTATGGAGAGAGATCATGGACACATCACCATCAAATCCACGTCTCACACACAAACAAAGAGCCACAAGCAAGATAACAACACTCAGACAAGAGACACACTTGGTTTTATCAACACTCAACTATATATGATCAATGCAATCGAACAAGGAAGAGGAGGGTATCTAAGACATGGACTAGACTCCCCCTTGGTTTTCCATAACCAAGCAAGGAAATGAAACAGACCATAAAATAATGGATCTTCAAGCTACTTTCCCAAAGTTTCCTCAAACTTTAAAAATACATAAAATTAAAATTTCAAATATATCTTTGTGGTTTAAATCTGCCCCAACACCATAATTTACCAATAACATACATTTTTAAGGTAAGTTTGCTAGAGTTTGGGTAGGAAATTCATTTTCCTCAAACTAATTTCCTACAACTATGAAATTTTATTTAAAAATTTAACATTCAATAGCTACATACTAAGCTCCATGCTTAATTATGTGAAGGAAATCATGGTTAAATGAATTATATTAATAAAAACATAAAAACACTTAATCCTTAAGGGATTTTCATATAAAACAAAAAGATTATCTTTCAATTAGAAGCTTATAACAATAGAGGAAAGTTTCTTTAGAAGCAAGCAAACTACAAGAAAATCCCTTCCAACTCCCAAGCAATCCCAATCCAATTTTGAGAAAATTTCAAGCGAGTAATAATTTATTTTCAAAAGAGGAGAGGAGAGAGGTTTTCTCAATAAATGAAAAAGTGAAGGTAAAAATATCTCCCTTTTTCTTAATATTGAAATTCCCTAGTCTCTTTTCTACTTGTATTTACTTTCACATTCAAATTTGCCTTTTTAAAAACATGTATAACCTTTGAAATTATTATATTCCCCTCAAATTCAATAACAAATTCTAATTAATTACCTTTCACTCAAAATACAATAATTATAGATTCATTTAACACATTGAATAAAATATTTCTTTTTTAATTACTCTAATAACTTTTCAACAAGACTATTTACTTCTTTTGCTTATACCTAGAAAATGTGCAACCAATGATAAATAATTCATTCAAGAGGGACACATTCATATGTGTAACACATGGGGATCCAAAATTACAATCAATTCAAATATCGGTTTTATGATTTTTAATGTCACATGTATTATTGCTCTACATTGAGTAGGATAGTTTACATGATCAAACAAATACACCCACAAATGTTACAAGGTTACAAATCAACCTAAAAGACTAGGTAAGTTGAGATGGATAAGTGAAACCCATGCCATTCTCCTCCACATGCCTTCTCTAGTCAAATAACCATAAATTTCCTACACACTCAATCAAATATTATTTTCCCAAAATGTAACAATAGTTGAAGCAAATGATAGAATTGCCCAATGACATAATATCCACATTTAATACTCATATTTCAATTAAACTATCTATCAAAGCAATAAAATCAACATAAAATTTAATCATTAAATAAGATAATTACTATTAGTATTGAATATATCCAACTAGAATACAATATAATAAAAATGGTGAAGCTAAAACACTAATATAAATATAAACATAAAATAATCCATATGCATAAGTCCCTACATAGATACAAATATACATATTGAGTATCAAAATATTAGTATATTGGTGTCCACAAATGATAACCAACTGATACAAAAACATAACATAATAGTATTATATAACTCCAATACACAAAACCACAAAGTATAGAAAGACACAAATGGGCCTTACATTTGTACCAAGTGGTCAAATTCCTTGATTTTTGTTTTTATAATGAATAACAACAAGATAATAAAATTCTAAAATAGGAGTTGGATGTAGAGGTGTCCTTTATCCAATATGCTCCTTCACTACTCTACATCAATGTGCAAATTCCCTCTATGATGATGCCCAATTTTTTTGATGATACCTTAAGGTTTTTATTAAATATGCAATTCAAAAGTTGCACACTCAAGTTGATTGATAATTATCATATTTTAAATCAAGGTCACCTTAGGAATCAACGACACGTATGGTAGTCAAGGTGAATGAAACCACTCTATTTTTTCTAGGGGATAAAATTGCAGGAGTGATGACATCTAGGTTTTGTGTACCAAAACCACTACTCCAATATCCTAGAAAACAATTTAACTTTTAAGGCCATGGATTGTCATCCTGAAAGTAAAACTAAGATTCATCCATAGATTATGGAGGGTTAAAGGCCAAAGAATAAGTGTGGATAAGCTCTCTTATGCTTCAGGCTAAACTTGAACCTAGGAGGGTATTCCTAGAGGTGATCTTAAATAGGGTTAAATGTGAATAAAGGTAAAACAATAAAATAACTTTACAATTGCACCTAGAGAAAGTTCAACCCCAAAAGTTGTCACTAGGTTAAAGAATATCCAGCTACACATATACCTCTTATATAGTTGATAATTACATTATTGTAGGATATACAAGATGATGATGCAAGGACACAATTCATAAATTATTTCTACTTGTAATGTTGACAAACAATATTTTCCTTATTTTTATAACCGAATCATGAATTGTAGAGATATGAAAATTAACTTCAAAACATAAGTTAATGATTTTATTTGTTTAGAATCATGATTGAATCATTTGATTCCTAAGATCAATGCTTATTCAAATGGGTTATAGTCATAGTTTACGAGAGGGGAGGAAAAGGGAATAGAAACACACAAGAATGATCTAAACATAAATACATTAAAGAGTAAACATTAGACACAAAGCATACTTAATCATCCAAATTTATAATATAAAAATCTATATAAAATAAATAAATTATGTTTGCAAGTTTTATAATATTTAAAAAATGCTATGACATTTAACAAATATTCTTTACATTCATGTCAACAAATGTGACAAGAGAGAAACCGTACAAATTGTTACAAATTCTCCCGAAGACATACATACAACTCTAGAGACATTCTATCCCAAACATCCATAACAATTTTTGACCTTTAAATGCTTCAAAACCCACTATACTCTTGAAAAACTCACATTCAATAATTGAAACCCTAAAAAACAACCTAACACTCACACAAGCCCATTATAAATGACAATTACCAACCTTTTGAATTGAATAGGAGCTTGTACATATAAGAAATAGAAAATTGTTGGAGAATGCCAAGATCAAGAGCATCAAACAAACTTTCATAAGTGGAAAAAAATCACAATAGTATGTCTATCAAATATAATATGAAGAGTGTGTATCTATACAATGACCAAGCCTTGCATATATAGGAAAGGATGAGGAGGTGAGAAGGTAGGAGTAAAACTTTGAATACCCCTCTAAATATGGAACACTTGTGAGCTCACTTGACAAGTGTGTGAGCAAGTGTCAATAGGTGTCTCAAGTCATGAGGATACATGTCTCAGCCATATGAAGTGAGACAAAAACAAAAGAAACCTAAGTAATCTTAAGCTAGGTTTGAATAGGTCAATCCTACAAAGGTGATTAGCTAACTAGGTATTATAATGACTATATTTATATTAACACCCCCCTTAAGTGCAACTTAGGGAGTAATGTATGCACTAATGATGAGTCCTAACTACTAGGCCATGTTAGGTACTCATGTATAAATATCTCATAAAGTGGAGTAAAGGAGAAAAACCTAGTGGGAAATAAAACCCCTCTCCAAAAGAGAAATGATGCAATGAAATAAAATGTACAAGTGAAGAAGATAGAAGGACTCGTGATGACCCCCCAAATACTACTTCTATTACATAAGTTCATGAAATGTTCCCCACATAGGAGAGAAAACAAGAGACTATGAAGCCCCCATAAAATCATAGTGTTAGACACATAGGAAAACTAAGAGGGAGGTGAATCAATTGTACATTAAAAAATTCAAAACCCTCATTAACCTTCAAAGCCTTATTATGCATCAACATGAATGTAAAATAATGAAATATAAACACATTCACAACCATACACCATAGAACACTAGATTTATGTGGAAAGCCCTAATCAATGAAAATCCATGGTGAGGATTAACTCACATATATATGAATAACAACACCAATTACAAAAGACTCACTATTAGAAGGGCTCACTGCCCAAAGGACTCACTGTCTAGAATATAAAAGAATAGAAGAAGAATGTTACAAGGAGGTTCACTACCTTAGAGCAATAGGATCCACCACAACAACTCTACACCATCTGCAACCTTCGGCTCACTACCTCTAGCAACTTCAAATACACTACAAATGTAGACACCTTCTACTCACTACTTCCAATAGCCTTAGGCATTTAAGCTCACACTCAAATCACAACATTTGATCACACTTACATATTTTCACACCACACACATACCCAACAATTAACCTTGCTTATATATCCTTTGCAACCTCAAACAACCATGTTTAGGTTGCCCTCAATGAAAAGTATGCACCTCAAACATGCAACCACCAAATATGTTGAAACCAAACACTTCCATTGTGGAAATAAGTGAAGGTGGACCAAACCAAGGGTTAGACAAGATCCAAATCTACACCAACACGCTACACCATACTTCCATAAATAATAAACCATCTTCGTGATTAGCGCTAGCACGTCAAGTTAGCCAAACCTACAGTAACACTATCAAACAATCATTTCACCCTTTACTAGGTCTAGAAACATCTTGCATAACACATAGCAAGAACACAAAGCATCCCAAAATATTCCAACACCATCAAAATATTTAACAATACTATTGTAACCACTTGAAACTAAGAATAATATCATCCTATGCAACCAACCACACTGCTATAGACATACGACTCACTAACCAACCTTGTGAAACAACTAAACACCAAACACTCTAGGGAAAGGTAGATATAGAAAATATTAGCATGTTCCCAAATCTAGAAGACACAAAACCTCAATACAGAGAAATGTGGAGCAATTCCATTTCTCCCAGACAACCTTCTTCACAGGCAACGCACTATCAGACACATATTCTACTTTCGCATGATCTAGAACTTGAAACTCTAGATATAACACCTCTGAACAACTCCGATCATCTCATCAAAACCACACAAGCACATATTCAACCATGAAATGCAGAGCACAATGTAGAACACAACTCTATCACTCACTATTCAAATTTTCTCAAAAAGTACTTAGAAACCAAGTGAACCAACTACATTAGCAATACCTGCTCATCAACACCACACTAGAGGTTGCAACAATATCCCCATCTACAACACCTACTCAACACCATCACACTAGAGGTTGACATAGGTTGACATCAATGAAAACACTAAAGACAATATAGTGCAACAATATCCCCATTGACATCAATGACAACACTAATCTCCAACAATCTCCCCCTTTTCATTGATGGCAACACTGGCTCTAAAAAACCATCAACAACAAAAGAGACCCTGCATCAAGCAACACTCCCCCTTATTGGGATATTTCTTAAATTTTAGAGTTCTTTCTTTCTCCCCTTTCTTCCTCAAGCTTCATTCCCCCCTTGTGTTTTTCAGACATCACTTTCTCCCCCTTTGACATCAATGGCAAAGGGAAACACCCGCAAACTACTTTCTCTCCCATTTAATTGCTCTCTACTGCTCTCTCCCCACCGCTCTCTCCCCCTTAGGGGCACAAGATATTCTCCCCCTGACTAAACCAACCAAAGACACCACTACCTACTCCCCTTGAGAGGTAGCCTTCATCAATCCAAGATAAAGAATAAATCTTGAATTTCTCACTTGGATAGATGCATCAACTTATGCATCTAGTTGAAAGGAGGGGAAATAACCCCTAGCTTATGACTGAGATACTCAAATGTATCTTTTAGAAGAGTCTTTGTGAAGATGTATGCAATTTGATCCTTTGTAGGCACAAATCCAACTTCACTTCATTCTCAACAACTTTCTCTCTAAGAAAGTGATACCAAATAGAGATATGCTTTGTCCTTGAATGCATTACCAGATTTTTTAAAATGTTGATAGCATTTGTATTATCACATAAGATAGGAATAGGTTCATTGTATGATACTCTAATATCCTTCAATATCTACTTCATCCATAACACTCGTGTGCAACAAGATTTTGTTGCAATATATTCTACCTCTATAGTAGATAATGACACTGAATCCTGCTTCTTACTCAACCAAGAAACCAATATGATTCCAAGAACGAAAGCACCTCCACTTGTACTTATTCTATCATCTGTACAACCTACCCAATCTACATTTGTATAAGCACTTAAAGAGAAATTAGTATCCCTAGGATACTATAGACCAAATTTTGAAGTTCCTTTCAAGTATCTGAATATCCTTTTTACTACTGCCACATGTGATTCTACGGGGTATTCTTGAAATCTTTCCACAAGACATATTGCATGCATGATATTAGGTCTAGTAGCAGTTAGGTATAGTAATCTACCAATCATTGATCTATACTTGCTCTGATTTGTCTTAGGAGATTCATCATTTTTCCTCAACTTACAACTAGTAACCATGGGAGTAGATACTAGTTTAGAGTCCTCCATTCCAAACTTCTTTAGCATTTCATTGTCATACTTTTATTGTGAGATGAATATACCTTTATTACATTGACTAATTTGTAGCTTGAGGAAGGAATTCACCTCCCCAAACATTGACATTTCAAACTCATTTTGTATCTCCTTTGCAAACATTTTACACATTTCCTCCAAAGATTATGTCATCAACATACACAACCACGATCAAAATTTGATCTCTCTCAACCTTGAAGTAAAGGTTATTATCTATATTACCCTTTTTGAATCCTTGCTGCAATAAATACTTATCCAATCTTGCATACCAAGCTCTAAGAGTCAGTTTGAGTCCATATAAAGCTTTCTTCAACCTGCAGACCATATGAGAATCTTTTGATAATTGAAAACCTTTCAGTTGTTCAATGTACACCTCTTCTTCTAATTCACCATTCAAAAATGTAGATTTGACATCCATCTAATACACCTTGAAGTCTTTATGTGCTGCAAAAGCCAAAAACATTCTAGTGGCTTCCATTCTTGTTACTAGAGCAAAATTCTCTTCAAAATATATTCCTTCCACTTGTCAGTAGCCCTTACACACAAGCCTAGAATTTTCATGATAAATTATCCATTCTCATTCAACTTGTTCCTGAAAACCCTTTTAGTTCCTATCACATTCTTGTTTGCTATTCTTGGGACCAGTTCTCATGTCCGGCTCTCAATCTGCCTCGTATCTTCTTCCATAGCTTTGATCCAATTCTCATTCTTGCATGCTTCGGTTACTATTTTAGGTTCTACCTAAGAGAGTAAACAAAAGTTTACCTGCTCCTCTACCATGACAACTCTTCTTCTTGTCAGTACACCTTTTCTCTTAGCTACAATGATTTTATTTTCAGAATGATTCTTCTGCACATACTTAGGAGTTCAAATTTGGCTTTGAAATTTTGCATTTTTGCTTGCTTGACCTTATCATCTCCTTCATAAATGCTCCGCAACTTTGTCCAAATCTCTTTAGCAGTTTTGAGGCTTATCACCTTCACAAGTTTTGAATCATAAATCCCACTCAAGATAGCATTCCTTTATTTTCCATTATTCTCATAATCCTTGATCTCATTATCACTTGTTGGAGGAGTAGTAGGCATAGTGTATCCAATTTCAACTGACTTCCAAACACCAAACCCTGATGAGACATGAAAGGCTTCCATCTTGGATTTTCAGAAAGCATAGTTTGATTCATCAAACATAAGAACTTTGACACCATTCATGTGTGTCATCCGGATCTACCTCAAGCAGTAAAGACTCTTCCAAGGAACCACAACTTTGATACCGATTATTAGACACACAAGACAACTGAGAGGGGGGGTCAATTGTACATTAAAATATTCAAAACCCTCATTAACCTTGAAACCCTTATTATGCATCAACATGAATGTAAACTAATGAAAAATAACCACATTCACAACCATACACCATAGAACACCAGATTTACATGGAAAACCCTAATCAGGGAAAAACTACAGTGAGGATTAACACACATATATGAATAACAACACCGATTACAAAAGGCTCACTACCAGAAGGGCTCACTGCCTAGAAGAAAAGAATGGATCAATACCAAGGGCTCACTACCCAAAGGACTCATTGTTTGGAATATAAGAGAATAAAAGAAGACTGTTACAAGGAGGTTCACTACCTCAGAGCAACAAGAAGATCTACCACAATAACTCTACACCATCTACAACCTTTGGCTCACTGCCTCCAACAACTTCAAGTACACTAATAATGTAGACACCTCTTGCTCACTACTTCCAGTAGCCTTATTCATTTAAGATCACACTCAAATCACAACACTTGATCACACTTACATATTTTTACACCACACAACACACCACACACATCCCCACAAATTAACCTTGCTTATATATCCTTTGTGACCTCAAACAACTATGTTTAGGTCGGCCTTAATGAAACATATGCACCTCAAACGTGTAACCACCAAATAGGTCGGTACCAAACACTTCCACGGTGGAAAGAAGTGAAGGAGGACCAAACAAAGGATTATCCAAGACCCAAATCTATACCAACATCCTACACCATACTTCCAAAAACAACAAACCATCTCCATAATCAATGTTAGCACACTAGGTCAGCCAAACCTATACTAACACTATCAAACAATCAATTCACCCTTCACCATGTCTAGAAACATATTGCAAACCACATAGCAAGAACACACAACATCCCAGAATATTCCAACACCATCTGAATATTCAACAATACTGTTGCAACCACCTGAAACTAAGAATACTATCATCCTGTGCAACCAACCACACTGCTACAGACATACAACTCACTAACCAACCTTGCAAAACAATTGAACACCAAACACTCTAGGGAAAGGTAGATACAAAAGATATTAAAGCACATCCCCAAATCTGCAAGACAAGAAACCTCAATGCGGAGAAACATGAAGCAATTCCATTTCTCCTAGATAACCTTCTTCACAGGCAACACACTATCAGAAACATATTCTACTGCCATATGATCCAGAACCTAAAAAATCTGGATATAAAACCTCTAAACACCTCTAATCATCTCATATAAACCACACACACACATCTTAAACCAGAAGAAATGCAAAGCATAATGCAGAACACAACTTTGTCACTCACTATTCAAATTTTCTCAAAAGCACTTGAAAACCAAGTGAACCAATTGCATCAACACCACCTTCTCATCAACACCACACTAGAGGTTGCAACAATATCCCCATCTGCAACACCCACTCAACACCATCACACTAGAGGTTGACATAGGTTGAAATCAATGACAACAATAAAGACAACATACTGAAACAATCTCCAACAATCTCCCCATTGACATCAGTGACAACACTAATATCCAACACTTAGAACCTACAGTGCCAAGTGATGATTGAAGAAGAATGTAGATTCATAGAATCTGATCCTTGAATATCGAACAACATTTATTCCTCATGGAAGAATCTGAACTACAAATAGGTGCATGATATCTTCCCATGTAAGAAGAATGGAAGTCTCTGAATAATGCACAAGATCTAACAATAAAGGTGAAATCTCTGAAAGCTGCTCAAATGTTCCTTATGAATGTTGATGTAGAACATAAACCAAAGATGTATATGGGTTGACAACAACATTGATGTGGTCGTTATCAAAGGTGTCTTCCAAATCTATAAAATGGGATGCACTAAACAAGTCTAATACGCCATCTAAGTAATCATACCATTCAACTGTAGTGGAAACACAACTATGAATATATTGCTACCTTGAATAATAAGAAGCCAACGATGTAGGAAAACTTAATATTGAAGAAATAGAATATGAAGGCGATGTGTGATATCAATGTAAGGTGAAGGAACTGATGAGGAGGATAAAACTCTAAGGTTCAAATAACCAAACCGTGTATCCTTATGCATGTTGAAGGTATCAGTGTCATCTATACTCAAACCATCATCAAAGTTTGCATAACCAAAGGAAGAAAAGGAATACAAATTGGAATCATAGCCAACATGACCCGTGACAATGATATCTCTATTCTGCAAATATTTGATGATCATGAAATGTGGTGTAAACTCAGCTATCTTTCTTGTGCCAATATCTGTAATCTCATAAATGGAAAGGAGATTATTAATGGGAAGGAGATTATTGGATAACAAAGGTACATAAAGTACATTATTGAATGTTCCTTCTCAAATTTCAATAGATCCTTTTCCAATTTTAATATATCTTTTTCCAATTTCAATAGATCCTTTTCTAAGAGCTAATATATAGGTGTTATTTTTTACCAATATTGGTGGGAATGAACAACGCTCAAATGTAGAAAATAGTTCCCTGGATGCAACCATACCGTGTAATGTTTTTTTTGCAAAAGCAATAAGTTCCATACCCTTATTCTTATCCTTCACTAAAAATACAAATGATGTGGATGCGAAAAGGGGAGAACCACCTGTCTTAGGCAATTGAATTTGAGTTTATTGAAGAAGAGTCTTCAAGACATTAATTTCCTTTTTGTAACATTGCAAGTACATTCGGGCTTGTCCTTAGAAATTCCCCCTTTTGATGAGGGAGATGAATTCCTTGAAGTGTTTGATTTTTATCCCTTAGCTTGATCCTTAGTTTGTTTGTTTCCCTTAGCAACTAATGCTTGGCTTTTTGAAGAGGTGATATCATCCATAGAGATTAATTTAGATTGTTCTCTTATGATTGTATCACAAAATTATTCAAAAGAAGGCATTACATGTTTTGATCCAAGATCATCCATTGTAGACTAGAAAGAAGAAGCAAACATTTGATAAGGACTGTTGAGCTTTGACAGAATAAAAAAGACACATTCTTTATCTATTTTTGTTTTACCACAACCCTAAATTATAGAAAGCTAAGACTTGAACTAAACCAAGAAATATTCAATAGATGGAAATGAATTAGGAGATAATGTTGTTAATTCTGCATCTAATTGTAGAATCTTGAACTCATTAACTTTACCAAAAAGATCATCAAATTTGCCTCATGTTTTCTTAGGAGTTATACAACTAGAAATGTGAAATTGAAAATTATTAGAAATAAGAAAACCTAATAGACCCATTACTTCATCTAACTTGTTTTGATGAGTAAACTTCTCAAACTCTCTAGTAAACTGCATTTTTTGTCCATTGATCATTTGCCATAATCCCTTAGATTGAAGTAGTTGTTGTACTTTGCCTTTCCATGTGTAGAAATTATGTGATGTGAACAAATAAAATTTTGGATCCATGGTACACACACAACAAGGTACTTGAATTGTGCCTTACCAAGCCCTCCAAAATTATATTATATTTGATTATAGACCCCCCAGAAAGATGCAAGATAAGATTTACAAGATTTTGTAAAGTTTGGAAGCCAAATCACCCATTTATAACTACTAGAGTTTTTTATAGATATTGAAGAATAAGCTTTCCAAAACTTGAATCTAACTACAAATCTAGAATCCTTAAAATTTTTGATGATTTTAAAAAAAAAAGGTTTGTGAATTTTTTACAAATGAGGTGAAAGTTATGCCCATCAAAAATTGCACAAATTACACTAGTTTTCAAAGGTTAAAAAACAAATAAAAAAAGTACAATTTTAAAATTATTTTCGATGTTGAAATGTCAGTGACTGAACCAACTTCCTGTCAACTATTTACACTTGAAAAACATACTCCTCATTTGCAAGTTATGCAAAAAAGAAAATGACTACTCAAAAAGCCTACAAAAGCATGTAATGACTTCTATAATTCAAATCAACCAATTGTATTGATGGTAGCTTGCATCATAGCTCAATAAAATAATAAAAAGTATGTCTACAATGAATCTCGATATTAGATCTCCTTAATCAATTGAGAAGTACATATTTGAAGTACTACCATCCAAATCTGATCATACTACTAGACTTTCCAATTATTATAGTAGTTGAATGGATGCATACACAATCATGGCTATGACAATGACTTATAAGGAATCAAAATCTTGGCTCTACCTACACATTGGATGCCACTGTAGAGATAGATAATATATATTTTACTAATAAGAGTGTTACACAAGTAAATAAAATACCCATGACCAGAAAGCTTTGAAGAAAAAAATTACACATGCACACACCAATAAATAAGATAGGGAGCTAGTAAAAACTCAACCCTCAAGGGAATTAATTGTAGCACTTGAGTGATTACATCAGATAAAATAGTTGGAACAAAATTAGAAAAGCTACAACAACAATACAAAGTGCCAAAATTCAAAGGGTTTAGGATTAACAAAATATATAGCAGAAAAACCCTAAGGACCTCCCTAGAAAATTGAATATTTCAACTCCAACACTAGGAAAGAAAATGTGCTAAGATTAGAACAAGGTACAAACCATTATAAATAAAGATTAAAGTAAGGTTGAGATTAGGTTTGGTTGACTTAAGCACCATAAGTCTTAAATTAAATACTAAGACAACATCTTTATCAACAAAAGGAATATACTTAAGTAGGTGATTTTGGACTCGGAGGAGGAGCGGCCGGACAAAAAGGATTGCGGGGATGAGGAGGAGGAGTATGCTAGTTGTTGGGGTTATCGTACGAGAACGTTTCAGATTTAAACTCTAAAACCAGTAGTGCCTCAGTGACTTTAAATCTAAATCACTCCAGAAGCACTAACAACTATGCCATAAAGCGAAAATAGGAACAATAGTTCTCCCCCATTGATCCTTCTGAGAAAAGCACATGCAAACTTAAACCAGATTCAACATCATGAATAGACAAACAAATGAACACATGAATTTACGTGGGGAAAACCCTTTCGGGTAAAAAACCCCACACTCCAAAAGATAGAGCCATTGTTGGTGCGGGAGCACCTCTAGGAAGCACCTAGGCAAATGACTAGGAAATATGCAAGTTTTGGAGTTTTTTTGCTTTTCTTATGTTAAGGTCATGTGGACCATTGCTTTAGGAGTTAGAATTAGAATAAGGTCAGTCAGGAGCTATCAGTAGTGGTCTAGAGCTATCAGTAGTGGTCAAGTTTGAGGTTAAACACTCAATGTTAGTGGTGAGTTTGTTTTGTGAATTTTACCAAATAAGGGTTGTGGACTCATAAATGGCTTGGGACAGTTGAGGCTCAAGCCTAACTGACTTTGAGGATGTATTTAAGGTGTGCCTCGACCATTGTGCAAGGTTGGAAGGCATAGAGAATTTTGTAAGTTTGAAAATTGAATCAATGCCACTCAAGGACAGTGTGAATTAAAGATTGAAATACTATGTTTTCTGGTTATCTGTTGATCAGGAGCGATCAGACCTGTAGAATTATATAGATAGTGATAATTTATTTGCTTTATTACTTGTGTGGTAGTTTGTAGAGTGTGAGTTCAATTGGCAGGGTGATATTAGTTAATTATTTTGCTTTCTTGTAAGTTTCAGTCCTGACTGGTAAACTGGCCAGCATGGGGTCTTAGCTTCCTT